>JAHWFO010083049.1:334092-373521 GCA_023313115.1 Rhysida immarginata | reverse complement strand
ATGAGGTGTTGGGTCTGCTTTCCCTGTCCGTTTTTCGGAAAAGCGTGGTGCCTTGCTAATTGAGTAAAAGATTATTAAGAATGTGTTATTCTTTTTTCGGCACTGAAAAAAGTGTCCCATTTGAAGAAGTCTTTGGTTATATGAGGTGTCCGATATGCGAGATTCTACTGTGCACTTAATAAAAAAATCACAGCCAATTCAGTTTTTTCTTCGTCATATTCGTGTTCATTACATTGAATTCATTAAGAAATGACTATTTTCATCTCGGAAGCATGAACTTTTTGAAATTTTGTTGCCCAGTGTTATTAAAGTGAGACGAGCCTATGTCAACAATGTTTAAATGATAAACAAAAAATAAATAAAAATAACATTTTATTCATTCATGACTCGTGCATACGAATCAATTCGAGCTGTCTCCTAAAGAGACCAAGGGTGATCAAGACAATAAAAAAGTTCCAGAGCAAAATTACAGCTTCTCTTTTGTTGCATTGCGCTAGTGTTCTTGCAAAATTAGCGAAAACAGAAGGATTCCTTTTTCTGTCCTCTATTCCGAGGCGTCGAGAGAGAGAGAGAGGAGTAAGAAGAACTGGAGGAGGCACGGGAAGAAGAGAATGAGGGCCTTACGGCTGTATTAAAAAGCCATCGCCTCCGTCGTCAGCAGCACCATATACAGTGAGGGGAGGAACTGACGTCATCGTCGTCGACTGCAGATGGCGCTGAAGATGAGCACCGACTGCACTGGCGTCTCCATTAATCAATTGGGTTACTGTTTTACACAAGAACGCGAACGGGTCAACAGTTGATTCATTTTTTCCTACTGGCATAAAATGCACCTTCAGCATTAATAAAACATTTTTAGGCAAATGAGTTTTTTACTCTTTTCCTTTCTTAAACAAACTTCCTCCTTCCCTTCCGGTTATGGTTCTTTTCCATTGTCTTACCCATTTCCTCTCGTTCTTTCTCTTTTTCTCCTCCATTCAACCACTCTTGTTAATCTCAGCCCATCCAGAGTAATTCCTTTTCCTCAACGCTTTCCCTGTTAAAGGTGGTAGGAGCTAACGGAGGCAACCGTGCCTGTAGCAAACAGAGAGCGAGAAGTGCTAAATGCAGTAAGCTCTCCAAAATCCGAATCGCTTGGGACCGAAACACCGTTTCGAACATTCGGGAAATCCCCAGTGGCAATGAAACTATATTAATAGTTAAACAGTATGGTAACATAATGAGGAAAGGGGATCGAACACAAACAACTTTAAAGTCCGTACAAATCAGTTTCTCTTTGTTAACGAGGATTCGAAACGTAACGCTTTTGCAAAAAAAACCAAAAAAAAAACCAAAAAAAAAATTGTTCTATCGTCCTCATGCAAGTTTTGCTGCTTAAAGATCCTTGGTCTCCTACTGATTTCTTGAGAAGTGCAGAAGCTTTATTGAATTGCAAAGTTGACCGAGACTTTTATTTTTACAGAGGAAATGGAATGGAAATTTGCCGGTCATACTGCGGCGGTCATTTGCACCCTAAAAAAATTTTAAAAAATTAATAAAGGGAAATGTAATGTTCCTCAAGCACCAGACTATGTCACTTTTCAAATTATTCCCCTCATGTGTTCAAACATTGTTGCCATCGTGTGGCAATTGTCTGATACCTATGGCGTAGAAAGAACAGGGCTACTAACGTAGAGATGTAGGATATCTTTCTGCATCATTTCATCTGTACTGAACTTCTGTCCGCCAGATACTCTTTGAGGGGCCAAACAAATAGGAGTCAATTCTGCAAGAGTTGTTGCTGTCAAATTCGCCTGTGAGGACGGGCATTGTCATGGAGACGGATAACATTTCCGATCAACATCCCGTATGCGCCCATAAATAATTTGCAGTAATACTGGGCATTAATTGTAATATCATTATCTAGAATGGCTCGCTCAACGCGTGCAATGTTCACTTGTGTGACTGCAGTCAGACGAACTTGTCCATGCAGTGCATTTTTCAGCAGCTCTCGTCATTCCAATCGTACCCTATTCACCAGCTCTTGTGACACAGTTCTTTCCTTATACTCTGCTTTTCCACAGCTACAGAGACAATGCTTGCCGCCATGTTTGCTACAGCTGCTATTCATGCGTCAAATCAAAATGATTACGTAAAAATCTCTGAAATGGTTAATGTGCTAGAGCTATTTATCGATTTTATCTGCACAAAAAGCCTCGGTTAACCTTTAACGACCCTTTGTGAAACGTATGAAACCTATATAAAGTAGTTTTTTTCCGTTTGATGCAAAATAGTTTAGGTCATATGATTCCAGCGTATACTTATTTAAGAAGGAGCTGGGTGAGTAACGACAGGACTTGATCAGCATGGGGGAAAATAAGGACCTTACTGTTTTCGAAAAGGGACTAATTGTTGGTTCTCCTCTAGCTGAAGCCACAATTTAAACAAACAAAGCAGCTGACAGGGTTTTCGAAGGTGCTATCCAGAGTATTGTCTAACTAATAATTTTTCTATCGAAAAATTATTACATCATGCTTAGAGGTCATCTCCAGTTTATATTTAATTATTTATTGTCTAACTGTACGGGGTGATCAGAAAGATTCTCCCTGATAAAGAAATTTAATAAGACAAAAACTACGTCAGAAAGATTCAGACTAGTTATTTTGTATTATATTCTTCATCTCAAAGTTTTGTTCATATCCATAATTAAGTTTAACATGTGCTCCTTTAGTTTCTCGGAGAAGATGCAGACGATGTTCAATTTCTCAATACTAAATATTCGCCAGCATTAGGTCTCCTGTTAACGATATTATCGCATCCATTATTCTCGTCCGCAAAGCCTCCTCATGGAACAAGTGTAGAAATCTTTATCTTTAACAAATCCCCACCAGGAAAACGTGAAGCCATAGTATAAGCCCATCTCTTCAAAACCATAGGTTGGGTAACGTTGATTTCAGGAATGCACGTACAGATAATGTAGCGGCACACCATCCTGTTGGAAAATTACCCGTGACTGGTATTCTCTAATTGAATACATGTACATAGCTCATGAATACATGTAAATGTGAATAGCTCTCTCCAGCATATACATTTCGATACGGCCGATTTTAATGCTACTTACAGCCCTTCGAATCCTAAAGTAAACGAAAATTTTATAGAGGGGTAGAAACTGTTCGGGTAAACTACGAAATCGTCGACGTTGCATTGGTTTTTATCAAATATTCCGATTACGTCACGACCATATGTTGGGAAAATAAAATAATAATCTATACCTATAATAAAACTGTAACCGACCCGGTGTCTGTATATAAAAAATATTTAAGATAATCTTATGCGACAGATCTTACTAACAGAAGCCAAAACAATCCTTTTTAGAATTTTTTGTGTCTATTTTGTTACAAGAAAATTAACACGATTTTCACGGTTGCATTGTGTTAGGTGTAGCTTAAAAAATGGTGTATGATTTATCGTGATACACCGTCTAGAAGCCGAGTTTTAGGCTAAACTCCCTTATATCCCGTCCGCACTACAATCTCGTAGACTATTGTTAAGCTAGCTTAGCTCAAGTGTAGGCTAGATTAGCTTAAATTTCTAAGCTAGGGTATTCGCACTATCTCCTCTCAAGCCTGACTTTCAGGTGATAATACGGATTATAAAGGATTATATAACTAAAGTATAGTTTTTAGCATATTTTCGTAGAAAAGTGCTTATGTGATCGGTTTGTCCAGCTGTCCGTCCGTCCGTCTGTAGACACAATTCCAACAATGCATTGCGTTGCAATAGAGAGAGTGCATGTATTGAATTGCTGGAAGACGCGAGTTATCTTTGCATTGGGGAAAACGCGTGCTGAGCACATCGGTTCGGCTCTGCGCGTGCTCTAAACGTTAATGAGATGGTGCGCGTTCAGGATGCACGTGATTGACGATTATTGAAAGAGCAGATCGGTTTCTAAATCAAAAGAATTTTTTTATTTGTAGGAAGCTCATTATTTATTATGATAACTTGAAAACGAATTAACTTTTTCACAGTCTGTTTTCCCAATCCATTAATATGGGACAGAGCACGAACAAGTAAGAACGTGAGTTAGCCGGAATAGGTACGTGCTCTAATGCCACGTGCTATAATGGTACCATTATGATACCCCCTTAAAAATTTCCTATAACCAGATATGGCATGTAATATATCAAACAAATCGTCACGACGTCTCATGAACGAATAAATAAGAGTATCTAGTGATAGCAGATATTGGTCCAGTGACACGTGTACGTGTAAGGATGTCTCATGAATGAATATGTCTCAAAGTTTCATGTGAGCCATTTCGTTGGGAGCCTCACTTTGCAGAAAGTCCTCGACCAGCAGATCCTGTGGGGGCGTGTATTATCGTCCATGAGAATAAAATATGGACTCTGAAACTTATGATCTTCCAGTATTTCGTCTTTGTATCTCCGAGCAATAACGGTGCTCTATCAAAGATGTGGAGCTCTGTGCGTCCGTTTAGCTGTTTACTCTGAAATGCCAATTAAGATGCCTCCCCAAACGATAACTCTACCATCATCATACTGGTTCTTTTCTTTGATATTGTTGAACTTATGATGGATTTCATATTATTTCCAGATAGTGGTTCGACGAGAATCGCTTTGAAAGCTGAATCTGTACTCCTCGGTGAATAGCACATTGCACCACTGATCCAAAGTCCAGTTACGATGTTCTCGACTTCAGTTTAACGGATCACACAACTCGTTTAGACGGACACAAGCTGTCGGGCGACTAGAAACTCTTGTTCCTAAGACAGCTGCTTGGCAGGTAAGGTCCTTTGTCGTCTTGCAGTTAATTGCAAATATCGATCTTGGTGAGTGGTTATAACCCTTGGGCGACCTTGTACTGGTCGGCGTGTAACAACCCGTGTGTCTTGGAACCGTCTCCAAAGACTGGAAATCACACTTTATGGTACATTCAGTTCTCTAAAGACTTTCGTGTGTGACTGTCCTGCTTCGAGTCTTCCGATTATTCTGCCTTTTATAGCAAGTTCAATTTGGTGTCTGTAGTCCAAAGTGATAACAAAGAGCTCTCCTAGCGTGGCTTGCAACATTAGTAATATGACCCTGTGGTTTACTCTATTTTATTGATTGCACTTTGATCACTTTGCATTTCTGAGATAATCCGATCATGAATTAACATTGGTTTCACCGTCTAACTAATGTACATGATATTTACATACCAATGTTTGTCGTTTTTCTGGGTCTGAACCTTTAAATGTTATTTTTGCATTTACGCTTAACTTTTGGATAGGAGTACATTATAAAGTGACTACACACCTATAAAGGCTTTATGTTGGTGTATTAGCGACTGGCACATGTAGTTTTGATTACCACAGTGACGTGCTGTTTACTCTGAAATGCCAATTAAGAAATCAGGGCGTGCTTTTTCTTGAGCAAAAACATTTACAATTACCGATTAAACCATAGTAGAGGAAAACTTTCTAGCACCTTTTATGCGGTACTCGGTGGAGTTAGCAACAAATAGTGCTCGAATAAAATTTTAAGCTTAATTTTCAGATCAAGAGAGTAAGAGTTAAGGAACTATTTGATAAACTAGAAGGAAAGGATTAGAACGACGTGAGTATCATTAATTAAAAGCGACATTAATGCGAGATTAATTAATGATCCTGCGCGGAGACTTCACTCCAATATCCAAACATTCTATTTAAAATCTGAATTTGACATCTATGTAACCACCAGTTTCCCTTTAGGGAACTTACCCACTTCCACTCTATCAAAAAAGTTAGATTTTGGAGGCAGATAACAACGTTTCAGACATTAATGCAAAGTGACAACTGAAAGAAATTGCGAGAAGATTCTAACGAATTTTACATTTCAAGGCTGGAATCTAATACGAAAAACTGCTCAGACCTTTGATACATGCATTTCGATTTGTTAATGGGAGAATGGGAAGACTCATACTATATTTTGAAAGGAAGTGTTATATGTTTCCGCTAAATGGCAACAGTACAAAGCTGTTCATAGGATCCTAATACGGATCACACTTTGCAATTTTCAGCCACGCCAGCAACCGCAACTGTATCAGCAACACATTTGCAAACGTCATTCAGCGGTCACACTTTGAAACATTGTGAATGTATGCACTTATATTTTGAACAGTGACATAATAATGATATTACAATCTTTCAGTTTTTAATGTTGCAGTTTTAAATCTTCACGCCGATATTTTATGGAATTTGAATTCCAAATGCTTTAGTTTAATTTAATTCAGCACGATAAAACTTGCTTCTATCGCCGAAGTCCAATTCGCCATTTTAACAGTCCCACACTCGATCATTATCAGCGTTCTGATTGTTGGGCATTACTGCAACCAGCGCGCGAAAAAAAAACTTTTTGTTTCCTGGCGCGGTTGAGGACGCGCTGTATTCGGAGGGCGATTGCTCGGTAACGGGAAGAGCCGTTGCGGTTGCAGGCGCGGTTGAAAATTGCAAAGTGTGACCGTAGCTTTAGACACTACTTCTCAAAAGAGATTATTTTTCTTTGCACTTTATACCCATTATTATGACCACCTCCTAATTTATCAGCAGCGCCGACCTGCTTGATGGGTATAAAAGGTGACATGTCTCTACTCTGCGCACATATCAATCGTTGTATAAAACGAGCGATTTATCAGATCTGCAAAAGCGGATGATCATTGGATTTCGAGGCAAGGGTGTTAGCATACAAAATACTGTGCAGCGTGCGAAAATCTATTGTTACTGAACAAACTTCACCACTGCGAATAAATGGCATGGAAACTGGTTAGACCATTGATGTGAGTGAGATATGGACGACAACTAAGAAGATGTGTGCAGGTCGACCGACACGGAAACCACGTTCAAAATGAAACAGATGGTTGCCATATGCGCGTCGATAAGGAAAGTACAGCGAACGCTGTCGACTATGCGACTCCAAAGCAGATAGACTGTCACTCCACAGGTGCATTATCGTTTGCAGAAATTGTTACAGTTTGCATTGCACTATTTTATGGACCTTTTCGGGAAACTTCCAAAAGAATCACCCTGCAACAGTTGTTGGAAGAACACAAGTAGATGGTAGCAGAATTTTGGTCTGGGGTATGTTTTTTGGTATTGTCTAGATCCACTTGTACTCCCTGAAAGCGTTTTCACTTTTCGGTACTTAATCTATTAGTAGAGGGAAAGGTGTCTGTCTGTCCGTCTGTAACTCGATCTTCTCGAAGCGTAGGAAAGATTTTCAAAATCTTTTTTCGCCAATCGATAAATGTGGTTCATCGCAATGTGATGCGAAGTGGAAGACCCAGGGAGAAACAACAGTGCAACCACGAACTAGCAGACCCAAGAAATTGATAGCCAGAGATCGTCGCATGCTTGCACGTGTGACCCGAAGCAATCGAAGGTCTTTTGTTGAAATGATTGCAATAGAGTTCAGAAATCCTGCTTCCTATGTTGCTAGCACAATCACCATTCGTCGGGAACTCCATTCCCAGGGTTTCCACGGTCGTGCTGCTGCTCACACGCCCTTAATCACTGACAACAATTCTAGTCGACGTTTGAAGCGGTGTAAAACGCGCAGAAACTAGAGAAATGAACAGTGGAGACGTGTCCTATGGACTGATGAATCACGCTACACACTCTGGCAATCAGATGGATGCAGTGGATTTGGGGGTTGACTGGATAACGTTTCCTACCTGAGTGTGTTGTGCGCACTGTGAAGTTTGGAGGAGGTGGCATCATGGTATGAAGCTCTTTTCATGGTTCGGACTGGACCAGCTTGTTTCTGTTAAAGGAATCATGGATCCTGTTGCTTATTGAGATATATTGGACAACTGTGCTCTTCCAACATTGTAGGAACAGTTCGGGGATGGGCCTTTTCTGTATCAACATGACAATGCTCCTTGCCATAAAGCAAGGTCTGTATACGACTGGTTTCAAGACAACGGGGTTGAGGAAATAGATTGACCTACTCGGAGCCCCGATCTCAATCCCACTGAACATCTGTGAATTGAATCGGAACGCCGACTACGACCCAGACCACGCCGTCCATCATACGAGGCTGGACTAATCTCAGGCAGGAATGGAAAGAAATTCCAGCTCCTTGCTACCAATTATGTTAGAAGGTCTTCTTCGGAGGGTGGAGGCTGTCATTAGAGCAAAAGGGGGTGACACTGCTTACTAATTCCTGTTATCTGAAGCCTTCGACGCAGAAATGCTGGTGTCCCTAAACGTTTGATCACATTGTGTATCTGTTCAGACTTCAGACTGGAATGAAATCCCGTATAATATAAGAAACAAATAATAAAGTGTGAAATTTTACCTTGTTCTGATTATAACAAATGCCATATCCGGCCACTTTATTAGGTACAAAGCAAAGGCACAAACCTTTTGGTCAACTTCGCAGCATGTCACATAACCTGTTTGGGGTATAAATGCAACTAACCAAATGCAGCATACATTTTCTATGGAATTGGAATCAGGTGACTGAGACGTCAATCTAACTGTGCAATGTCATGTTGTGCCTTCCATTGCGTGCACATCCTACTACTTTGTTTCGGGTCAGTGTCCTCTTGAAGAACCCAGTTCGTATTTGTCCTTCCGTGTACAACTTTCAAACAGTTGGTAACTTTTTTTTTGTAGATTTGGTCATTCTTTGAGTGTTCAGATTTCCAGTAAAGAAACGCAAATTCCCATATGCATTTTTTAAGAAGCAACCCCAGACAGGGACTTTTACAGTACGGTGCAAAGTTCTGTTTGTGGGGGATGACCATGATCGACGTGGGGAATCACGTGACCAACACGAGGATTTATTCGAGAAAAGGACATTTCCACAATCACGATCCATTTTTTCCTTTGCCCACTGGGGAAGTTTCTTCAGCCATTTTCTGCTTTTCTCCCGCAAACGACTTCTTATTCTCTCCAAAGACAACTTAATACCTTTACGTCTCACTTTTGCCTGTCCTTCCCGCAAGATTATTTGTGGATTCATCATGAAAATCTCTAAGAACTGCTTGTCTTGTTGATTAGTGGTATCTTTCTTGTTACGACTCGTTCCTGTAGGTCATTGACATTTTTGTGGTCTTCAAAACGCATCACCTACTTCATTCCAAATGCCGTTGATATTTTCATATAGTGTGTGGTGGTTGCTTGTGATAATTTTGGTACTTTAGCAGGTGAACACAAGAAAACTGCTTCGAACCAGTTCTTCTCATATTTCGCACTCACTGAGGTTTTACAGTTATACTGAAATTCTTTGCATTCGATTTAACCTGCTCATGCAGCGTGCGATACAGGTCCTGATAACCATTTTTGCCACAAAAATTTTCTACTCTGTGTTGCCAAGAAAGTTATAATGCACACTCTTTTCTTAGGCAGACGGTAGGTTGGAACAGCCTTGATTAAAATCATTTATTATTGTTGCATAGTGAATGTCCTGTTTCATCGTACAAGTCGCTTTAAACGACAGCGGTCTCGCTCATGATTAGTTTCCTTGAGCCATAGTTACTCGTATTAGACAAAGCCGTGGATCATCTTTTAATACAGCGGTAGAAAAAAGTTTGAGGCCACCTCAATTCAGAAAATAAGCAAATTAAATTGAATGATAAACTTGAGAATAAAATAAAACTCTTTTTCCACAACGAAACAGGAAATGAACAAATGAACAATGGGGCATTGGGAACATCAATGCCCCATGAGATATAAAGGACAAACTTGCCGGAATATTGAAACAAGATTTGAAGAACACATGAGACACACAAGATATGGTAGAGGGAATCAGTCATCCATAGCCAAACACTCGCTAGATACCGGGCATGAATTTTTATTAAGCAATGTGAAACTTATTGAGTCAATAAACAAGAAACACCTTCTGGACGCCTTCGAAAGCTTAGCCATTCAAAAAACAGATGAAAAATTATTACTCAACTTAGATAGGGGTCCTATTAGCGAATCACCATTGATCAAATGGGCGACGCACTTACCCAATCTATAAAACTCAGTTGGATCTTTTTGTCTTGATTGGCTTCTGTCCGTTATAAATACTCAGCATGTTCTATTCCAAGTCAGTTCTCTCAAGTTCTCTCGAGGTGCTCCTTGGCTGCTGAATGATGAAAGCAAAGCTTTCGAAAAGCGCTTACAGACTCAGGTTGTATTTTTTCATTTTATTTTCGGTCTTTTTCTTTTTGTTCATTTCCTGTTTCGTTGTGGAAAAAGAGTTTTATTTTATTCTCAAGTTTATCATCTGCATTATCCACATAAGATTTCTAGACAATTTAAATTGAATAATTTTTGATAAATTATAATGATACACATGTTTATTGTCATATTCACTTTCGTCTATTTCAAAAAGAAATAATAATTGAAAAATGAGTCGAACGATACCTTTTGTTATAGGAGGGTCGGGAAAAAAGTTTGAGACTAGGATGGAAAAGTTCATGCAAATGAATACCTACTGATTTAATGGATGTCATATTACATAGACTATTTAAGGCATATACAATAGTGCATTTGTCTACAATGGGTTCTGGATCACCAAAAGGATCAAATGGTTGCATATCGAAAATGTGAAAAGTCAGAACATGTACCGTAAACCGTTGACAACGAGACCCCTGAAGCGGCCAGTCTATTGATGAAAACAGACGAGCAGAGTGGGGAGGAATGTTGTACGTTCTTCGCTTATGTGAAGTTAGACACGAAGAAACAATTCCTCTCTGTTTCTCTCCCTTCTCATCCAATTTCATCAATGGACTGGTCGCTTCAGGGGCGTCGTTGTCAACGGTTGACTGCAATTACCCCTCTTATTGGTAAATGAAACATTATAATCCACAATTATCTTGCTAACTCACAAATGTATGGAAAAAACAGCGATCAGTGCTACAGATGCCTCATCCAGTTTAATTACAAAATCACTACAGCTGCCGGTTCACCCAAGAATAGTCCGAAATCTGTTGTCAGCATCAGAGCTTCATACGTACATAAAGATGATGTCCAAACCAAAGTCGTCTTCCCAACATAAAGAAGACAGACTGAACTTTGCTAAGCGATACATAAGTGATAGTCAACTTTAGAGCCATGTCGCATTTAGTGACGAAAACAAATTTAATTTGGACGGCCCAGGGATGTTCAGTATTACTGGCATGACTTGCGTCAAGAACCATTATATCCTAACGGCGTGTGCAGGGCGGAGGATCGGTTATATGGGGCTGCTTTCAAGAGAAGTCCCAAGTGGCATTTATTTCTCCACGATCGAAGACAACCGACTACCAGGACATCTTGAGCAGCTTCCTCTTTCCTCTTCAAGATCAATTAAATGATCCGGAACTCATTTTTCAGTAGGACAATGCGCCAGTACACAAAGCAGCATCAACATTGGAATGGTTAAAATCAATGGTTTCAGCATATTACATCAGTGAATTGGCCTGTCTGCAGTCTCGACTTTAACCCGATTGAAAATTTGTGGGGTTATCTGGTTCGAGTGGTTTATGCTCATGAAAAACAGTATAACAGCATCTCCGATTTGAAAAAAAAGCTATACAGATCGCGTGGGACCCAATAACTCCACAAAAATTTGAAGCTCTTATGAAATCCATGCCGAAGAGACTCATTGATGTTACTGGAGTGAGAGAACGTCCAACAAAATATTTTGTTTTTAATGATTGTCAAGGAAAATTCATCCTCATCTCAACCTTTGTTCAGCAAAATGTATCGTTTATTTTATTTTGCAATTAATTTTATTTTTTTGGGAAATAGATCAAGCTGAATGTGACAATAAATATACGTATCACTAAAATTCATCAAAAAATTTATCTGATCACTTATTTTTTTTTACAGAATTATAATTTTTCGCACATGTATATATTTATTTACCCATGTGTGTATAAACCGTGGCACTCGTTTTTTAGGCAATACAATGCCCCTTCAGCACTAAGCTTACTCAATATTGTAGTGGACTGTATGGCCAGGGTAAAAAAACTAAGGAGGGCGCCGAACATGACTATAAATTAGGTTTTTCTATTTAAATAAAGAATTTTAATAAATTATTAAGCAGTTTCAGGGAAAGTTGACTCCCTTTTTAACTTCAAGTGCTTGTCATTTTATAAACGAAACATAATTTAGAAGTACAAACATGAATTCTGCTATTTCATATTCATTAAAATCACTTACAGGGCTTCTTTCCTCTTACCCCCGCCCCCTCTCAAATCCAATTTGAATTTTTTTTTTTCTCTGCCATTTTAATTTCCTGAACGTAAAACATTTAAAAATAATCATTTCAATCTAAGAACGCGTGTAGTTTTACATGAATTTAATTATAATTCCCTAAAACGCGCTATTCAGTAAAGCAATAAATGACAATGAAAAAGTACGGAAACGTTTTTTATTGCATTATTTATGACAAATTCTTTCGTACGTTCACTCTTTACCGCTAGATTCGTAAAATTGATAAGTTTCGAGAATTCTATTTTAATCGCTTTCTCCGCAGGTTAATTCGATTTGGAAGCTTGTTTTCACGAATGAATTGCCATGCAGAGGAAAATTTCATTAACATACATGTAATAAATTCTCATTTTAAAAGCGCGTCTTCATTTTAAATTATAAAATTACAGTTTTGTTCTGGAGTAATTGACAAGTAATCCGTTGATCTGTTACTCATGTCATACTTCTTCTTAATGCAAATTTCTTTTTTCCATTTATGCCCAACCAGTGTTGCAGGGCCGTACCCAGAAATTTTTTTCGGGGGGGGGGGGGGCTGAGGGGGGCTGGCCCAATCCCGCGTGTGGAGGGGGGTCCCCCATGTAACAGATTTAGTTGTCATGGTGGCCAAATTCGGGGGGGGGGGGGCTGCAGCGTTGGCCAAAAAGATAAGAGAGTTTTTGTCCCGTATTTAATTATTGAACTATTTATATTGACAACAGCTTACTTCATACTGTTTTATGATTGGCTTTACATTTAAGAAGCAAAATAATAGAGAAGAATTCTATTCCATACAGTGAAAAAATCAAACATGGAAACGATGTGGACAAAAAGATTCCGGATTCCGGTATCTTCTTGCATGCGTTCCAGGAACAGGCGAGTTGACGCGGCCGTGTGGCTCGACGCCTCGTCTTGGCTCGACATTTTGGTGGCCAGGAAAATTTGCCAAAAAGTGTGCAGCATACCTTGTTTACCTCTGTACCGTACAATCCGGGGATGTTACGGGTAAATATCAGAACGTTAGTCTCATAGTACGAGTACAGCGTTGACTTTGGCCTTTCACTGTGTAAAACGTTATAGCTGTATCCCACCACGGTCATGAAACCTTTTGAAAATGTTTCCTTGCAATCATGATGTCATTTTCCTCAGTCCTTAGAACTATTGGGCGGTAAAAAAAACAATGGCCTGGCTCTTGTTGCAGTCGCTTAAATAAATACGCCCCATCTAATGTGTCCACGTATTTCCACTTTTCATCCGTCAGGTATTGTTCATGCAGTTTACGTCAGCTGGTCCGTCGTTCTTCAACAACTTATAAATGTACGTAGCTCTTGTGTCGCTTCTCTATTTGTAAATCACGGTTGATAATTGTGTTTACCGTGTACACAGATGTATTTACCTTCTGTGGAATGGCCCGTTGTATCCGGTGACGAGAGCCGGAACTTTCAGTTCGACGTCAGGAATACGGATAGTGAAAGGTCTTGGATTGGTCTGCTTTTTATCCTAAGTAAATTGTACCGTTTCTGGTTTTGCCAATGTTATTTAGTACACTTGATAATCCTTTCTTGGAAACTAAGAACCCTTGCATGCTTTCATAATTTCGGAACAGCTGAATTTGATGTTGGAAAGGGCTGCTATGTAGCCCTCCCAATACCTATCAATTTTCGGTGGCAGAACTCAATATTTTTAGCTCGCTGTTCGAATACTTACTACGAGGGCAGCCTAGAAATTAATGCACCACAATTTTTTTCTTCAACAATTATCTATTGAACATAATGAAACTTATACACACGAAAGAATGATGTTTCTTCTACACTCCCTATTTTTCCACATAATCTCGATAAGTTGAATAAGATACTTCGATTGTCTTGTTGTTCTCTTTTATTAATGTACTAGCTGTTGCCCGCGACATCGTCCGCGTTAAAATCGGAATAGATAAAAATCGCCTGCAAGTATAGACTTCTTATTTCCCGAGATTTCGTGATTAGTCAGTGAGGGGCATTTCCCTTTTGTATTAAGACACTGACCCAAATAAATCGAGATCAGGAAGGAAAAATTAAATTACGACGACGATATTTTATGGTTGCATAGAATTAAAACGAAGGTCAAAAAATTTTGAAAAAGTTCGTTGTTTTACCTTCGGGAGCCAAAATAAATAGAGAATCAGGGCTGGTAATGCGACATACAGTTGTCAATTAATATATACAAACTTTGTTGTACTCGAAGAACTCGAAGATATGCTCCGCTCACATATACATCTTGGCGACATCTGTTGGCAATTATTTTCCTTATATATAGATGTGTAAAGAAACAAACCATAGTTCGATTTAAAATACTCGTTGCGACATCTGTTGACATTATATTTTTGCTGGAACCAGTTTTTGTTTTTTCCCGTGGGAATGAGACTTTTCCGGCAGAAAAAAGTATACTAAATGTTGACCAGGTACTAAGTAACCTTCACACAAAAATTCAACTAAATCCCTTCAGTAGTTTTGGCGCCAGCCTTTACCATATAAACAGATATACAGACAAACACACAAAAATTCTAAAAGCTGTTGTTTGAGCTTCAATATCGTTTATAATACACGTACCAATCGCTTTTTCTCAAAATAATTTAATGTACAGTTTTCGCCTCGCTACAATTTTATTATTTATTTATAGATCATTACAATATCCTTTGAGGTCATCAATAAGTATTTAATATAGAATTGAAAAATATTAAACATTTTCTGAGTCATGCTTAAAATCTTGTGTTTTAGGATATCTTATTGGCTAAACACTATGTATTTTTGTGACCTATTTTGAGCAGCTAATTCCTCGGAAAAGGCAAACAGCAGAAGTAAATGAAATT
The DNA here is from genome assembly GCA_023313115.1 of Rhysida immarginata. Taxonomy (NCBI): domain Eukaryota; kingdom Metazoa; phylum Arthropoda; class Chilopoda; order Scolopendromorpha; family Scolopendridae; genus Rhysida; species Rhysida immarginata. The sequence continues at coordinate 358,492 of JAHWFO010083049.1, read as the reverse complement.
AATGCATACCTAGAGAGTTCCTTAACCTGTGCCTTGACGTAATTTTTATGACAATCGGTTAAGCCTTTTAAGAAATATTAATTTTTTTTATAAAATAAAGAAACGACTATAGCATTCATAATACAGACCAAAGTCAATAAATTTGAAATGTACGGACTCAACTCAATGAGACGGCTAATTTTTGTAGGTACATGTAAATTGTTTGGCTCTGATGAGAAATTTTGAGTCATTAAGATTTTCATTGCCTCCCCCCGCCACCTCGCCCGACAGATACCCCCCCCCCAAAATGAATTTTTTTTTCATGATTCGCGAATATATATTGAATATTTGCGAATATGTTGAAATTTCCGTCTGTGATTATTACGTATTTTCTATATGACAAATTTTGTGCAGTTAACTCTGTCGAAACGGACTCATTGAGATAAATAATTTTTGAATTTAAAATGATGGGATTAACTGAACCATTTGGGAGATAGAAGTTTTTGTTGTTTTGTTTTTTTTAAGGCATTTTACCATGTTAAAGAATAGAAGAGGCGGTCTCGGCGATCCCGAAGGTAACTAGCTGAATATGATGCCATAAAGATATTTAAGACTTGACATTGTCGTCAAACATGCCACTGAGTTAAAATGCTATTTGATGGATTAATTTTTTTTTTAATTTTCAGAATAATAAAATTTAAATATAACTTTGTTTAAAAATGAGAATAAATGCTTAAAGATATGTAAAATCAAGCAGACCTATATAATTTATAATATTTTTTTTAAATGAGATCCATTTATTTCATCCATTTTTCAACCATCCTGTGCATTTATTTAATTTAAATATCAAATCCTGTCCTTCCTATTCGAACAGAAAAAAAGCGAAACCCAAGATTGAGCTCTCTATAAAAAAACAGCTCATTCATCCGTGAAAGGAAGCCTGTCTGACGTCCCTTTAAATGCGCGCAAACTGAGAAAAGGTTAAGGGTTACCAAGGTCTTTCACTAACGATCGGGAACCTTATGCAGATAGAATGATAACGCAGTGATGACGCACTTCCGGCAGCCAAGAAAAACGAAAGCGAGGCTTGGGAAATGCAAACGGAGACGGCGTCGGCTCAAGGCGAGACGGCGAGGGAGGGGGATAAAGAAAGAAAGAAAAAAAGAAAGGTTTATGGAAAAGCAATTGGGACTGGGGGTGGATGCCTAAGACGCACAGTGCTATTGGCTCGTAAAAATCTTAGAAGGAGATGAGAGAGACGGAGAAAGAGAACATTGAGACAGGAGTCTGATAATTATCATCTTCGTCTAAAAATAGCTCCAATCTCGCTCTTACGGATGATAATCTAGAAACGAAGCTCAAATACTTTAACAATAATGAACAATATACAGTTAATGAATAACTACATGGTAATACAGTTGAGGTAAATTTACTTATTCACATGCAATATTAAGAAAACTTGCTTCTCAACTTTAGCACATAAACATAAGCATAATGAAACAAAAAATGGACAAATTGGAAAATTGGATATTGAGAATGAAAGTATCTCATTTACAGTCAATGACAAAAAAATTAGCACCACTGACATGTTTACTGAAAACTGTTTAATAAAACAAAATCTCTATTAGAACATTGGGCGGGCAATGTATCAAATAGTGTCCGATATTCTTTCACAAACTCTGCACCATCTTCAATGAACATTACTAATTACCAGTTTCAATACTCATCTATTTTAATAAAGTAATAGTTAAAGTTTGTGGCAAGGTCACTTAATCATAGCAAGTACTGATATTGTTTGTATTACAAGCGAACCATCCGAATCTGCATCTCTGTTTCACAGCAAATTGATAAATTTTACTCACCTAAAGCTACATTTGATGCTTCCATTAACAAGGAATTGCTACATTTTGTATCTTTCAAAATAAACTGAGAACAAGAAAAATTTTGAGCGCACGTATCCATACAAAGCAGTGTTAAGCTATAGTTAAAGCAGTGTGTATTAATGCGCCTGACGGAATTTCTTTCCTCCATCGCTCAACAATATTCAAGAAACCAGTTCACGTGAAAGCAATGGAACTAACTCCTGCGAAGAAGCAGCAGATGACAATTGAATGGATTCTCAAGTTTCTAAACAAATTTATTTTTTAAAAATAGATTATTAAACTTAGCTAATTGCCATCCAATAACATCTGTATAATAATTACTAATCATTTCCTTAACTTATTATTTTATTTTTATAAAATTAATTCGGTAATCTTCGTAAATTTTCTGGGATTGACATCATATATTCGCGAGTGAAATAAGGGCAGAGCTGTCGAGTGATCTAATGGGGCAGCCGAGAATACGAATGTACTTTGGTGAGAGGGGCATGTATCGCAGTTCTTTATAATTTTAAATAAAAAAGTATTCATGGATGATGGCTATCTCATGTTATAAATTATTTCGAGACAACTAATTGTACAGCCAAATTAAAATTTTGTGTTTAATAAGACTGCTGTAAATGTAATTCTTTAGCGACCGCCGTTAAAGATTTTGCTTCCCCTGTATCGCCATGATTTTATTTTCTTTTTACTTCCGCTACCTGTACCGCGCAACGTCACGCTTCCACGATATGCATGCTCGCAAAACAAAGAGTTCCATGTACAGGTTCGGATAGTTCCATTATTAGTAATAAGTATAGACATTTAAAAAATGTTGGTTTCTGGATTGGTATTGTTGCAGTTGATGCTAATGAAATTTGTCCAACGGAGAGAAAATTCTAATTTTCCAATTTTCCATTTTGTCCATTTTTAGCACATTTTCGTAGAAAAGTGCTTATGTGATCGGTTTGTCCAGCTGTCCGTCCGTCCGTCCCGTCTGTAGACACAATTCCCACAATTCATTGCGTTGCAATAGAAACAGTGCATGTACTGAATTGCTAGAAGACACGAATTATCCTCGCATTCAGGAAAACGCGTGCTGAGAAAATGGGTTCGGCTTTGCACGTGTTCTAAACGTTAATGAGATGGTGCGCGTGCAGGATGCACGTGTTTGGCGATTATTGAAAGGGCAGATCGGTTTCTAAATCAAAAGAATTTTTTTATTCCTAGGGAGCTTAGTATTTATTATGATAACTTGAAAACAAATTAACTTTTTCACAGTCTGTTTTCACCAATCTATTAATATGGGACGGAGCACGAACAAGTACGAACGTGAGATAGCCAGAATAGGTACGTGCTCTAATGGCACGTGCTTTAATGGTACCATTATGATACCCCCTTGAAAATTTCTTATAATCAGACATGGTATGTAATATATCAAAAATTCGTCACAACATATGAACGAATATATAAGAGTAACTAGTAATAGCAGGTATTGGTCTAATGGCACCTGTATGTGCAAGGATGTCTCATGAATGAATCTAACGCGTAAATAATGTTAGTGTGAATTGTTTAGTAGTACGTGTTTTAATGGTACCAAATGGTATCATTGGAATTTTCAATGCTAAGATATGGCATGTAATATATCAAACAACTCGTAACAACTTGCCATTAGTGAATATCACGAGTAAATAATGATAATGGTTATTGGTTAGTACCACGTGCCCTAATGGTGCAATATGGTACCACTGGAACTTTCAATGCTAAGATATGGCATGTAATATATCAATCAACTCATAACAACGTGCCATGAGTGAATATAACGAGCAAATAATGATAATGGTTATTGGTTTAGTAGCACGTGCTCTAATGGTGCCTTATGATGCCATATGGTACCATTGGAACTTTCAATGCTAAGATATGGCATGTAAAATATCAAACAACTCGTAACAACGTGTAATGAGTGAATATAACGAGAAAATAATGATAGTGGGAATTGGTTTTGTAGCATGTGCCCTAATGGTGCAATATTATATTGTTAGAACTTTCAATGGTAAGATATGGCGCGTAATATATCAACCAACTTTTTACGAGTTGTTAGATCTATTGTTATCCATAGCTTATTTGTATCAAGAGCTTAATGCGGTTAGGCTTAATGGTATCTAAAACTCATTACTGTTATACATATTGCTAATTAATAGTAGTTAATCGCTTGCTTCAATAGTAGATGATAACGTAGAAACACTTTAGTAATTTAATATGAAAAAATAATAGATACTTACACATAACGCTTCAGCAATTGAGGCTCACTTCGTTTAACATTATGTGGGAATACTTACAAATTAAAGAACTTTTATTTTTTTAAATGTATGACGAATAACTTCACTCTCCATTTACCTTTTAGTTCTTCAAGTTTATTCGTCTAAATTCTCTCTATACATTAACTTACTTAAATAGTAATTTACAATTTAGTTTTCATATTTATTTATTTTCTCTAAAGTGTTTTAAAATGTTGGTTAATTCTATATATCCATGTACGATGCTATAACACGAAAATGTGCTCCCTTTATCCGCTTTGGCGGTAAAATCATTCTTGTTATTCATTATGTTTACGTTTACAGTCAACCCTCCTATAATGCGACTCTTTCGTAGCGCGTTATTTGAAAACCGTGTTATATGGAAACCGTGTTATATGGAAACCGCGTTATATCAACACCACCTAGACATAAGGCCTGATAACGGAAACGTCATACATGTTACCTCATCATTAGTCGACCATTGTTATTCCTATTTCTGCCAATGAGAACCCCTAAATTTGGTTGTATGACGATGTAACAATGTATGACGTTTCCGTTATCAAGCCTTCTGTTTATGAGGTGTTGGTTATATAGGCAGTTTTGTAACGCAATTGGATATACAAAAGGCGCATTCTCCATCGCGCATGATCTGCACAATATGCACGTTGGGGGCGCACTGGCTGTTCCGCATTGCTCTGTGCGTTTCGTGCACCCTGTTCTTCATTGTCAGTGCATTTAGTTATCGTGCGTTTGGTGCGTTTCGTGAGCGCACGAAACACACTAGCCAGGGGCCAGGGTTGCTCAGTGTATTGAAGATGGCGGAGGAGCAATGATGAAATCGAAACGCAATTATCAAAATTGAAACAGTGAATGTACAGTAGATGGAGAAACTGCAGAGAAGTTTATTCAGGTTATTTGATTTCCTCCATAACACCTTAAAGCAATTCATCGTCACTGCAACTTTCGTCTTCAGCATTTACAGTATGCTTATTTACAACCGTTTGCATGGTATTAAGATTGACATGGTATCGAAAATTTTCTATCACGGTTCGCCATTTGCAAAAATCGCGGGTTTATCGTTAACGCTCTGTTCTTCTTGGGGCTGCCTAAACTCCATGAATTGCACTGCACGATTCGCACTGATCACGTGACTGACTCTCACGATTGTGCGTTTCGTGCGCGATGGAGAATGCGCCTAAAGTCATACGCGTACGCGACAACTCGTAATTTCTTCGAGCTGCTTATGCCATCAATAGGGAGTGCAAGTGTGACGTCAGTCCTTGGAATTCTTCAGTCACGTGACTCGATTTGGTTCCAAACAAGTCTTCTCGCTTCGGGATTTAACATGGTTCCAACGTAGGGATGGAATAAAATCGCTTTGTATAAGCCCAATGTTTATAACACATTTAAGATGTGAAATTGTTTAGTTCCTCACTGCTCAGGAAGGAGCCAAAACAGCGATTTAGACATCTATCGTTTTCCCAAAGAAAGAAAGATCCGCGAACGATGGCATTCTTTTGCTAAGTGATTAAAAGTGATTAAAAAGCGTTCTAATATTAATGTATAAATTATATAATGGGATTAAATGTCTTAATAATATTATCAATTACACAAATTAACATAATAATTTAAGAGATGTCATTTTTACTGGCCGCCCGTTTCAACGTTACTAGTACGTATATTGGTGGTTCCAATGTTTGGAACCAGCGATCCCATTTCCTAGGCTCTCGGCCCGTTCATCGCGCAAATGACGTCAGCTGTGACGTAGTCACTTGCACTCCCTATTATGATGCTGAATGGTTTTTGAATTTACAGGAGGCTTCTTTGTTAACTGAAATTTAAAAATTGCGATATACGTTCATTATTTTGACCATAAAAGTGTAATAGGAAAATTCATGCTATGTATAGGGAGATTGCTAACAATCAATCTAATTAATACACAGCAATATAGAAAACAGGGTATAAGGATATCGTTATAGGAGGACTGTCGTAATTTCCCCCCCCCCCCCCCCGTTATTTGGAAACTGCGTTGTAGGAATACCGCGTTATAGGAGCGCTGACTATATGACTAAAGTTAAGAAGCAAATGTTCTTAATTCCAATTATTATTTTATAAAGAAGAATAAATTTTAATTATTATTATTAATTATTATAATAATATTTCTTATAATATTTCTCAGTAATCTTGCATATTAAATTATTAATTAAATAAATAATATTGTGCTCATGAAATGGAGAGTTCTTTATGCTAACCTTATTTATGAAGTTGATGACGGCCTTGTAGTACATAGCGGGAAAGAAAACACAAAATTCCGACCGGTTTTGCCTTTTATTCCTGGATTCCTTGTATATATTCTATATATTTTCTTTTCCACTATGTACTGCAAGGCCTTCGTCAACTTCAATATTGTCGTTATCAAAGTCACTTGTGTCTTTAAAGAATAGATGTTGTTCAATTTGTTCAATTTAAAGAATAGTGTCTATACCATCAAGTGACTTTGATAACCACAATATTATTTAATTATTTATTTAATTAATTATTTAATATTTAAGTTAATAAGAAATATCAACAATAATTATAATAATTATATTTATCAATTAAAACTTATTCAATTTAATTTAATTAAATAGAAAAAGAGGAATATATTATATTCTTAGTTATAAACGGAATGAAACTGTGGATAATATACCAAGAAAGAAGACACAAAACCTCTTTTCCACATATAATTTTATAAATATTTTGGGATGCGAATTTTGACCACACTTTGGTCATCATTGAGCATAGTTAAAATAAATAAGTTCTCCTATATTTGCATGTTTTTATTTTACTTTATTTATTATCATTTTACAGGAAATTTCTATTCCAGAGCTAGTGATTTATGTACAAGGTAGATAAAAAAAATATAAATGGCCAATTAAATAAGGATTATACTGAGAGACATCGGGTTTTCTAAAAGTGAATTCTGGGTAATTGTTAATCCCATCTCATCATTTTTAAGGGTTCCCATTCGCAATGAAAAAGCTGATTCATGAAACTATCTCATTATGTGTCTCTTAAGTGCACAAAAAAGCTAGGAAAAAATAAATTAATCTAAATCCTAGTTAGAAAGCATTTCTACTGTGTATAGAATAAAAATAACTAACTAACTTCCATTAGAAGTGGCGAATGTGTATGTCCAATGTTAAACATTAAAGAGTTTATCCAATTTCAGGCTAGAGAACACCACTTTTTTTCAGTTTCGATTGACAAATGTGCTGATTGCGTTTCAAGCAGTTATGAAATGGAAAAGTGAAACTGTCAAACGAAAAACATCAAAACTGCAAAAAATGTGCGTGTTAAGTTTTTATTAAAAAAAACAAACTCTACCTTATACACATACACAAGGTAGGACAGAAACAATTTAACGATTTAAATTTGGCGCCACGCCGACATCTTTATAGGTGGCGCGGTGAAATATACATCGCTGAGTAAAGTAGTTTAAAGCCTTCATAGTCATCATGCAGCGTTGTTCAGAAGAGCATCGAGCTTTCGCTGTGGAAGCGCTCTTCAAAAACAACGATTCCGCTACTGTAACGCAGGACTTTTTTTTTTACTTTTATGACGATATTTTGACATTGAAAAGAATGGAAAGGGTCCGACACGCCAAACGATATCGAATTGGGTTCACACAATTCAGGTCCATTGTCAACAAGCAGCCTCCTGGTCGCCCTCTAATTGTGCGAACAAAGTCATGGACACCTCACACAACGTGCATAGGTGTGCCTTATCTCCTATGGAGTTCACCTGAATGATGTTGTCTTCAAAAAGTGACTTGGAAACGAAATGCTTTTCCATGTTTTTTACAATTAATTACCTAGTTATTATTTAGTGTTCATCTGAAGCGTTCATTTCAAGTTATTAATCGTTTAATAGCTTCTACCCCACCCTGTAGAATCTTATTCCCTCGTATAAACACTTGTACGAGGTGGATTCAAAAGTTTCCGGAATGGAATTAGTCACACCAATCGCCGCTAGATATCTCCTCTAGTTTCATCACTCTAAAGCTCTGTATATACAAGTATGGACAACTGAAGCCATTTTCGCCATTTTTGGCCTTTTCGTAGGCCCAACTGCTTATTAAAATTCTCGAAAATCACTCGTTTTTATGCAATTTAACGGTCATCGTAAGTATACATAAATTACTTAAAAAACGAGTGATTTTCGAATTTTAATAAGCAGTCTATAGTGAGCGAACTTACGAAAAGGCCAAAAATGGCGTCAATTGTCCATACTTGTATATATATAGAGCTTTACATCACTCGTTATCAAGGCAGCGCAGGTGTTTTTGTAGTTCCAGTGTTTGTTTACATTTTGTTCGTAAAAAACGTGTGATGTGAAAGAGCCAATAATTTGTGTTAAATTTTGTTTTAAACTCGGAAAGACGGCCAAAGAAACTCATGAAATCTTGAAGGAAACTTTCGGCGATGATGCAATGGGTAAATCACACACCTAGTAATAGTTCAGATGGTTCATAGAGGGCAAAACGTCAGTTGAAGATGACGACCTATCAGGACGGCCGTTCTCAAAGAATCAAAGATGAAAACACTGCTCGCGTCCGCGAAAAAATTCTTGAAGATTATCTATAGACCATCAGTTTTCTTTGGTCGAACACGTTTTCAGATGTGGGCTGACAAGTTATTGTCTTGCAGCACAACGATATACCAGCTCACACATCTCTGTCTGTGCGCGACATTTTGGCCTCTAAGCACATTACTACCATCCCCAACCGCCGGCCAGATGGCCGAGAGGGTTAGGGCGTAGGCCTTCTAGTTCTCGAGTCCACCTGGTCGTGGGTTCGAATCCCGCCGTGGGCATGGATGTTTGTGTTTGTCCCGGGCTGCGTACAGATATAACATGTGTAAAAGACGCAAAATGACCTTAGTAGTCGACGCTAAAAATTCTAATAAACCAACCAACTCCAACCTATCCTACGTACTCCCTGATTTGCGCCGTGTAGCATTTTTGTTTCCTGAAATGAAGATGCGGCTCAAGGGATATAGATTTTACATGATGGAGGAGATCCAAGAGGAAACAACCGACGTCTTGATCACTTTGACAGAAAATGACTTCCAGAGGTGCTTCAAAGGAATGAAATATCGCTGGAATCGGTATATCAACTCAGGAAGAAACTAGTTTGAAGGATATGGTGAAATTAATTTTTATTTTGCGTATATATTTTTTAATAAAATGCATTCCGAACACTTTTATATCGCACCTTGTAAACATGCTTGAGGTCACCGTGTTTAGATTCGACCAACGGTGGTTGCATCCCGCCCAATTTATGCCGAAATGTGGCACAAAGACCAACAGACTTTACGCATCCATGAATTAAGTGATCTGTTTGATGAAACTTTCTTTGACGGTTTTTTTCAAGCATCCTCACTCTTTAAATTTTATGAACAAAAGAACAAACGCTTTTTAGTGTCTTTAAGAAATTGTATGAAGTTAGCTTAACAGACGACTGCCAAAGTTGTGTGCAGCCCGGCCGAAACGAGACAGTTGAATGAATCAGGACAAAAATAATAAGGTGAACTTCGTTGCATATAAGGCTCCGAAGGAGACGGATAACTATGCATCGGCAGAAATGATTATAATTTCTATCGCAGTACAGCAATTAGACCTCCCGTAATTGGCAAAGGTTTGAATTCCCTGTTGAGTCACGGTTTCTGCTCCATCGATTCGATAGACGTTGACGTATTAGGGGGAAACCTCTGGAAAGAATCACCTTGCAAACTTGCATTCATGTTACAACACAAGTTGCTTTCTTGGCATTGTCTAGGCTACCGATATCTCTGAAAGGCACTATCACCCGATTGCTATTTATCCATCGTTGCGGATCAGATATCTGGAACTACAGGCCTGCTTATTCGATCTATGACATCACAAGCGAAGGCCCTCATCAGACCAACAGCCAAGCATTAGACTAGCGTTAGATCGAGTAGCAATTGTCAAGGGGGCAATGGCGGTTTTTTTATCTTGTTTAATCCATTCCAATGCTGAGAAATTTCACGAACAACCTTAAACGCTCAACCGTTAACGCAGATCGATGAAATAAAATGCACGTGACAGTTGTTGTGATGGCACTGGCAGAAAAGCGTGGCAGTGAAGGCTAACATTGAGAACTCGTCAGCACCGCCCATCGCTAGTAATGCCATGGTACTTCCGGTTCGCCTGTTGTTCCAGAGGTACGTGATCAGATACACTCATGTATACTGACTGTCTTTTCTCTAGGGAGGATGGGATATTTCAGCAGGACAATGCGATATGTCATATCGCCAGAATTCTCAGGGAGTGGTTGGAAGAGCACGACCAAGACTTCCAAGTACTTTCCTGGTCCCTTAATTTTCCAGATGTAAAGTAAATAAAGCAAAACCTCGACGACCAATATTAGCTTCTTGGATACTCCACGACGCATCTCAGCAACTGTCGACCGTGCTGTAAGTCATGATACCATTGGAAAGAGTCATCTAAATACTAGCAGCTAGACATAATGTGACTGGACTTCATAATTTTGTTTTAGATACATTCGTTGCATTCCTTTTAGGCTAAAGGATAAACCAACAGCTAGAAGCGTTTTCTAAAAGAAATAAAACAAGAATATACAGTGGACATAAAGAATCTTAACGATTATATGAAATTATTTTGAATTGATAATGAGCTACACCAACATCCCTTGCAGGAAAACACCCTAAAACAAAAGTCACAATTCAGCACGCATATTTCGAAGTCACTAATGAGCAAAACTGTCAACGTTTCGCAATAACCAGTGAGAGTGAAATAATTTTTCTCACACAAAGTTGCTGTGTGTGCGAACTGATCTGGACTGTTTGTCGTTCGTAGAGATGTGATCGATTAACCCAGGTACATTAAAATGCAGTCTACCATCAAATGCTTAAAGCCCTGTATGATTAAACCCTTCGGACATTGTCTAATAGGCTGCGCGCTTTAATTTATCATGGGAAGCATCGCCGAAGTGGACACCACGGGCACGACGAATCACATTTCAACACCACCGAGCGGAGATAACGCCATTATGGAAAATGGTTGAAACTGAAAAACGTTTCATCCGCCAAGCTGATTACTCCAACCTGCCATTGTCTTCTCACTTATCTCACGCCAACTGAAACGCCGTTTCATATAAAGTTGATCGGGGCAATCTCCATAAAAATCAATATTTACTCGAAAATCCCGTTTGCTATGCTGTCTTAATGGATGAAAGAGAGCACTGATGAAAAGCAATTGCAATATTTAAAAAGAAAAATGGGCGTAAAATATGCAGAACAATAAACACACAGCCAAAATATTAGAAACTTGTCTGAAACATATCAAAATGTTTTAATTCATTTTAACACGAAATAGATTGAAATCCTACGATTCAAGCATGCACTTAAGAAGGAGTTGGGTGGGTCTAATCATAGAACTTGATCAGCATTGGGAGAAAAAGGACCTATTGCTTATCATCAGATAGTGTTGCATTCGTTGAACAGAAATGAAATCGGTTGCGAGTGAAATGTAACCCCTCTCCCCCCGCTCAAGACGTAACGTTTTTTACACCGCCCAAAAGGAAAGAAGAGCCTGACTTTCATCTGCGCCTCTAGAGTATTCAACCGTTGGAAAAATGAACCACAGGCTTTGTCTAAAACGGGTAATTTGTACGGAGAAACAGGATATCCACTGTACAACAACTGACAAATGATTATAACCAAGGATACTCCAGACCATGGTCTATAGAAGTTAATGGTGATTCAGCTTCTGCCATTTTCCATTGTTTAGAGAAGCTAGGGAATTCAGATCACCTAGCGTCATCTGAATTCCCTAACTTATACATTTATTTATTTAAAATTTGTTTATCAATTATTTATTTAAAAATTTTGCACAATACACTAACTTCGTCAGTATTATGTCATCAAATTCTGGCCGAATTCAATTCCGGCTCCACTGAAACTGATAATGAAACTAAAGCTTCAAACTCCCGATAGGGCGGCGCTGAATGCGCAGTTGGGCTAGAGCAACACCTCCTAAAGAGAAAGCCTCTGCACGGAAACCGTCATACATTGTTACATCATTATAGTAGTGCAAATTCAGGGTTTATTATTGGTAGAAATACGAATAACAATGCACTACTATAATGATGCCTAAATTTAAGCCCTAATCACAATTAAGCACCACCAATAATAAGCCCTAAATTTGGCCGCTTGATGATGATGTAACAATGCATACACCTTTGGTCCGCAGGCCTTCTCTCTAGGAGGTGTTGAATAGGTCCCCTGATATTCATGAAAGAAGGGATGCGTTCCATTGATCGCCTGAAGAATGTTGAAATGGTATTTCATAACGCTATAACAATTGTTTCAGCTGTAGAATTCTCGATTGCAGCTAGTCGCTGAGCTCTGTTGAGCGACTCTATCTGCACCAATATGAGTCACAAATGATTCCAAAGGGGCATGCTTCTATTTATATTAACGGGTGGCCCAAAGACTACCTACCAAGATCAAACATCAGTTTCTCAGCTAGTACTAAGTGTAACGTTATGATACGTTCGAGGTATAAAGGCATTTTGTTTAATATATTTGTTTAACATATTTGTTTAACGCAATGGATTAACCCAAGCTCCATGGACATGGGGGTCAATCGGTCCCCGTAATCACCTGACCCCAATCCATTAGATTTGTTTTTGTGAGGTCATGTGAAGGACAAGGTCTACAAGGTTGTGTCGAACATGTAAGACGAACATGTCGTTTTATAAATGCCACTTCATATGGATTGTAATCTGCTAAGTTTGAAACTGTCCATGCTTACTTGTCTCAATAGAACACAACTTTCAACTTGGTAGGTACGTTTTGGCGTTACCATGTACCTTAGACATCACAGACGTGTGTGTTTTTTTTTCAAAAAAATCCTGCCCCCCTATAATTAAAATCACTTATCTGAACATTGACATATCGGGAATATTCCAAAAGCAGTTTTTAAAAAAGGTTTTTCCATTTTCGTCTGGAAACTTTTGATGAATTAGAGCGACTACCAATCAACAACTGCTAGACTCCATCGCCCAGCAACTAAAACTCATCAACCCTCTTGAGGAAGAATGGAAGAAAATTTCTGAAGCTATACACCAAAGATTGCCGTTAAGTCTTCCCCGGAGAGGATGTAATACAGAAGGTTGATTATGATATTTGTTAATGATTTTTTGCGTGAATGCTATGGGCCACTTGCACGTCCGCGTGACAGAAAGCACGTGAAAAGATGCTATTATATCCGTATTGTTGTGTTTCATTCGAAAGCAAAAAAGTCATGAAAAAATTGTTCCGAAAATCGGACCTTACTGGTAAGAATACATTACTGCTCTTTCCCACGCTGATTATAGCTATTCTGCTATAATTAGCGCATGTAAAACACGAAATTTCTCTGTTTCGAAAAAAGGCATATCGGCAATACTGAATGGAAAAGGAATATCCTTGGAAGGGTTAATTCCAACTGGCCAGAAACAGCAAAATCCTCGAGTTCGCACAAGCCGAACACCACAGGTCATTCGAAATGTCAAACAGCTTGTCCTGTGTGAAAATCCACCAATCCAAAGAAGGATCGCAAACATTGTAGGGACTTCACAACTACCACAACTACCGTAAATAAAATAATAAACAAAGATTTGCAACTGGAAAAGCGTGACAACAGTCGTGTTCATTAGCTGCTGCCTTGACACGTTGCAGAAAGGAAGCGGAACTATCAGAGAATCTATGAAGATTACTTCGCAGCAGAACGATGGAAGTGCGTCCTCACTTTGGATGAAACCTACGTCTACCTCTGCAACAAATCCCGCGTGATTTTCTACCGTCCACGTGATGAGAAATCATATGAAAAGTGATCCAAGGAACGTAAGGAAAGCTTTTCAAAAAGGAAAGGATTTACCGTGATTGCGGGATACTCGTACAACGGCAAGCTCACAATCAGAAAAGCGGACAGGAAGGATAAGGCTTACTCCCGTTACTACGTTCTCGGTACGGCAGCATGTTCTCAGTCCATTTTTCTACGAGGAAATCCTTGCATTGTATGGAGAGGAAAAAAGCAAAGTTTGGCTGCATCAAGACAAAGCCTTCTAGCCACACGTCTAACTCGACCGTTCAATTTATGTTGAATTTGGAAGATGAAACTGGAATTTACGTTATACCCTTTCATGATATCCCTGTCAAGTCACCAGATGCATCCCCGATGGATTTCTGTGGATTTGGATTATTGAAACGAGCCCTTGCTCGACGCCTTCCTGGAAAGCCTCCAAACAGGAATGGAACGACATCGCCCATGCCGTTTTGCAGATATCTCTTCTACAGTGGAAGATACTGTGCAGGGCAATAGTCCACAAACGGGGTCACCCAATAGAATACGATAGTTGATGGAGAAAGGGGTTTTCTTCGTAAACTTTCACCTCCAAATCGTTAACTTAGATCTAATCAACCTTCTGTAGAGTCAAAGGGAGTTCAACATCATATCAATTTTCATTAAATCTTGGTTAAGTTGCAATTGTATTTAATATATTTAAGATCACAAAATGTATGTCTATTCCTTAAAATGAGGAGTACTTTGCATTCTAATTCTTAAATAAATTGGATACAAACTTTTATTTTGATATTTTATTCATCTGAAGTTTGAATGAATTACTTTGACCTGTCCACTGCTTTCAAATTTATCGACGATAAACGATTGACGGGTGAGCTTTGTTCACTAGCGCGACCTTTGATATAATGTAGCGCCGCAGGAAAATTTTTCCAGCTCGGCATAGATTTCTCCTGCAACACCTTTTGTTCCTCCTAATAATCTGACGACGAATATTTTCAATTAAGAATTCGCCCTTGCCCATTTGCGCCCTACCTACGCCTTTTGGAGCCCCTCATGATAAATGACCGCTGACCTTTCCTCGCCACGGATAATCAATGCTTGGCTAAGGCGCTCTGCAGGGGGTAGTGGAAGAGAGAGAGAGAGAGAAAGAGAGAGAGAGAGAGAGAGTTTCTCCATTCCGCCATCATTGTTCAAATGCTTCGGTATGACGTCGGAACCCGCTAATCTGTGTGCGCACTCAGATAATCGCGACACCGAGGATTTTCATTCAGCTTCCTTCGCAGGATGACGACGACGACGACGACGCCTTGAGGGGAGAAAGAGCGACACAAGAGACGACTACCATTCACTGATGAGAGTAAAAGCGCCGCAAGAGAGAGATTAGAGGCGCCAGGCGGAAAAGACCAAGCCGCTGTAATTCATCAGGCGTTTGCTTCAATAATGCCTCCTCTCCTGTTAATATCTGATCTCCGAGGCCTTTTGAAGCCACACACACACATATACACACAAGCACACACACCACGATCGCGGAAATCGATACCGCCGTGCGTCGCAACTGTGATATTCCTTAATGGGTCGAAATTACAAGGAAACGCCGTTAATGTTTTTAATTATCATAATCTGGTGAAAAGTTAAGCCGTTTCAGCTTTCGCTTTAATGCACCAGCAACGTGATTTATATAGCGTCGCCCTATTTTGGTTTAAGCTCCAGAGTTAGCTACTCACCTGTTTTTCACCTTTTCGTGTAGATCAGCCGTTTCCAAGCGCACTCCAATTGGAGGGCATGAAACGGCATTTTATTGCACGACGGAATTTAAGTGTAGCATAATTATAGCAACAGATATCCCAGTAATTTTTAATTGATATTCAGGTGACATTTTCCAAATAAAAGCGCGACGAATAATTGATAGTTTCTGAGAGCGAGATACGTCAGTGCACTTTGGTACAGTCATTGGCAAATGAATTAGAAACAGTTTAATATTTAATTGCACCCCCTTGACCCGAATTACAGCATGCATGTTGCCGTAAAGTCAATAGAACACTTGTAAGTCAGCGGAAGACCAAGCGTTCACCCAACATTCCCTTAGTCCTCTTAGCTGATTCGTTGGAAGAGGATCTTGCTGTCGGATATGTCGTTCTAACGTGTCGTTTCAAACATTTTCTATGGGCTCGGGGGCAGCCAGAATAAATTATGGTATTCACCTTCGTGCTCGCGGAACCACTGCCGAAACCATCCGTGCGCGATAAACAGTAACCTTGTGCTGAGGGTTTGGCGGGAGCCCCCTGAAAGTAGGCTTAGCAAAACAAATCAAGGTTCTGGTGTTAGTGTGATGACTGGAGCTACTTCTGCTGGTATGGGCCTGGTTCTCAGAAAACGGAGAAATTAGAAAACTTGATATTGATAGTCACAACTTTTTTAATAACCACATACTATTTTAATAGGTGTTCAAACTGTTGACCAGGAGCCCTAAATCTTTAGATTTCTTCTTCTAAGGGCATCTGAAGAATATTATGGATACTCCTGTTGATTCGGAAGAGGAGATGGTGGCGCGAATTGTGGCTGCAGTGACTATGTAAGAAACACTGCAGGTTGTCAGAAATTCAATGACAAGACGCTTTGAGGCATGGATACTGCTCACGTTCAACAGGTTGAACACCTTTTGTAATTTCACAGACATGTAGTAGTTGATTATTAAAAACGTTGTGACCATGTATATCAAGTTTTCTAATTTCTCCGTTTCTGGAAATACATTAACGCGAGAGAGACAATATTTTGAGCAAGACAGCCGTTATTTGTAAGATATTTGACAATTTTTTTATGCATCAAGGATTCATTTGCGATCCCCAGTTTATTGGCAAAATATGTTCAAAACCAGCTGATTTACCCGGCGTTGTTCAGGCTCTTTGTTTGACGAAATTTTGCAATATCTGAATGTAAATGTACAGACACGAAAACTTCACTTTTATTTATGTATAGAAGAAGATAGATAGATAGATAGATAGATAGATAGATAGATAGATAGATAGATAAAAGATAGATAGAAGAGATACAGAGTGATCCAAAAGTCGCGCATATCGAAATAAGCAGACGACATTAAGTAATACTATTTGATATAGTATTTACACAACACCTGTATCTTTTTACAACATATGCTCAAAATATAAAAGTTTCAAAGTAGCCGACGAAACTTTTCAACTATTACGCTATTTATAAACACGACTTTTGGATCACCCTGTAGAAGATAGATAGAAAGAAAGAAAGAAAGAAAGAAAGAAAGAAAGAAAGAAAGAAAGAATATAGAAGAAAAAAAATGATTGATCGGGATCAAAAGTACCCTAAATGTTGACTCAGACTATAAGCTATAACCATTCTACGTTTCGTCAATATACATTCAGTGGTTTTAGTGTGAGGTGCGTACAAACAAACAGACAAAAATTCCAAAAATGGTCTTAATATATCGTTCTATATCACTTATCCGTCATCCCGCAAATATATTTTACAAGAAGTCATCTATCAGCATATATATTTTTATGCACCATGAATATGCACACACACCAAATCAAAATTTGCAGAACACATCCTACATAAAAACACAATTTTGGAAAATTAGAAGAAATACGGTCTCCCAAAATCATCATAAACAATCTGAACAAAATAAAAATCTCGGAAAACCTATGCATACACAAAGCAACCCTTACAGATGAAACCCATTTATTAAATAACCAAATTCAATAAGAACATCAATACACATTTAAATTTCTAAATTCAATCTGGCAACAATAATACCATCTACAACAATATAAAAACCAATAACAAAAACCAACTATTGTTTAATTATTTTGAAATATGCTCACACTAGCAATATTACCCGACTTCGCCCGGATGGAAAAGATGCGTTGAGTAATTTTTTTAACGATTGTCTGTTATGTTAAAAATTGAACTATGATTAACAAAGTATGAATGAAATGCAAGAAAATGAGAAACAGTCTAGAAAGCCTTCTCCAAACCTTTCATAATCATTTTAAACCAAACATGAGGATTTATGAACAATGAACTGGGAACAAAAGAAAATTAAATTATATGTACAAAAGTAAATCTATATATATATTTTGGTATGTCCGTCAGTCTGTCAGTCAGTCAGTCTGTCTGTCATGAATGGAAAATACGCACTTTTCATTGGCAAGTGAAACAAGTGACGCGAGTGACGCAACAAAAGTAAGTGATGCAACAAAGTAAATGACGCAGCAAAGTAAACAATTAAAAATCTCTTTTCTTTTTAACAATAATAATATAACACATAAAACAGTGTTGATTAATATTAATTAAACTGCTTTATCACGCAATGTCTTAAATTAAACTGCTTTATCACGAATTTCGTTAAAATTTTCAAAGTTTTAAATTCGGAGTTTTCATTGGCTCTTCAGACCAGTGACCAATAATAAGTCGTTAATAATACTACTTCAATTCTACGTGTGGGAGATTCGAAAAATAGCTCAATAACTGTTTGATGCATGTAATAACTAATTCTAAATGAATATCTATTAATAATGGTTCTTAATGAACAGGGTTATGGCGCCGACGAAGCGAAAATTTCAAACAATCGCGGAGCCTCCGCCTCGGAGGTCGAAGAAGCCTTTGCGAGTCCAACGGAGTATGAAAGCCGACAGGACCGAAAAAGGCGTTCGGTTACGCGTCAAAGGGGCCGACATAAAGCGCGTGTACGCAATGCAGCTGCTCAAGTCGGAAGATGAACATGTTTCGGATTGTCAACGCAATTTGCTTCAACAACGAAGCAGCAAAGCCCAGATACACGAAGCTGTTGCAAATATCGAAGATATCCAGCCTTGAACTTGATTGGCCACTTGGCTGCTGTATGTTCTCACTGGAAAAAGTGCCGGCGACTGTTCGATTGGAAGGCAAAATTGCCCTGGCAACGGCAACGAGTGGAATTGCAGCACTTCAATTAATGGTCGGGCGAACGGCACATTCAATGTTCAAGCTAGACCTGATCTAAATGTAACTTTTTCTGTAATACTCCCATTCAATTGCAGCATGCAGAATTGCTATGTAAAGGCAGATTCTGGGCAGATTTAGAAATTACTAAATATATTTCTTTTCGTATAATCTATGGGTGTTTAACATTGCTTATTGCCTCTGCTCGGTTGCACCGGGCACAACCAACGCCTCCTACATGTATAAAGAAAGCCTCCGCACTGAAACGTCATACATTGTTACATCATCATACTTCGTCCTTTGTTAACCGCATTTCTACCAATAATAAGCTCTAAATTTGGTCGACTTATGATGATGTAACAATTTATGACGTTTCAGTGCCGAGGCTTTCTTTATAATAAAAAAATCACTTACATTTTTGCAATGATGCTATTTTGGCGCGTTGGTTACATGGCGCGTTTCGACAACCTTGCTATTGTGGGTCCGAATCCTTCAGAATACACTTTTTAAACAGAAACAACTTTGTTTCCCGTCTTGGTTTTGCCTTGACAAGCTCGGCGAAGACGGGAAGGTGCGATTTTTTTTATACCATATGTTTCAAAAGTTCCCGATCGTAGAAGATGACTTTCCCTGCATGCCGTACTGTTGTGCAAGTATACTAAGGGCTGGTAGACAGGAGCCAATGTCTCTCAACCTCTTTTTTTCAATTAATAGGTGCTCCCAGTCGTTACGAATCCCGCTCTTTATTTTACATAAATGCAAATACGCGAATATGAGAGTGAAATAAAAGGTTAAAGTAAAAAATAGAAATTTTATTTATAAAACCTACGGTATACGGTATTAAGCTTATACCGGTACAGTAACAGTTTAAAAAGCGTGTATTGAGTGAAAGCAAACAAATAAAATACAGTATGCAAGAACCATAAGAGATGGTTCTCCTTTGGTGTAACCTACATGTTCCGTTCCTTTGGGAATGTAAAAATAAAATAAATACATTTGAGAAACTTTTCCACTATGTAAAACTGATTTTATGTAATTTATTTCAGCACATGGTTTATTTTAGTTGTTGGCCAAACATTACTGCTGCTGTCATAGGTTAGGCTTTCCCTACATACAGAAGAGGCAGTTCGGGAACTTTTGAAACACACGGTATATGTCCGTCTTCACCGAGCTTCAACATTTACGTGACGAATTTGAAGATCGTAAGCATAAGACGGGTGGTTTGAGCATTGTTTTTCGACGGCACAGAAATATGCCACCCTTGCGTTCCGTACGGAAACATAAGCACGTAGTGCAGAGGATCAAATCAAGGGTGATTTTCTAAAAACCGACGAACTCTACTTTCTGAGCGCTGGCGCAAAATAGTATCACGATATGCACTGATTCCCTGCCAGATAAAAAAACACAACAACGTCCGAAGTTGTCGGTAAATTGTAGAATCGACGGTCATTACGTTGAATGTTTTGAGTATTAAACAATACACCAGACAATTCCGAATAATCATGTTCAATACAAGCTACAATACTCAGCGGGGATAACGCAGGCAATTCGTTTTAATACCAAGAATACCGTTACACACGACTGATCATTTTGTAGTTCAAATGTCGACGATCTTCCGTTCTCCCATCTTATGCAATGACAATTAACAAGTCCCGGGATCAAACCTTAAACAACATTGGTATATACCTAGAGTAGATAGATACTGATAGACCGCCTTCGTTTTGCCTTGAAAAGCTCGGCGTAGACGGGCATCTCAGCTAGTAATGAAAAAAATGATAAGATAAATGAATCAGCTATACAGGCAAGCTGGGCAGGTAGTTGTGCATTCAAGCCCATTTCGGTAAACAACATTGTATGTCTTCCCCTGTGGCGCAAAAACATTTACATTTCGACATCTGGACACGCGAGAGCAAACAACGTATAACTGACCGTGAGAGAAGCAAGCTTCCTGAAAATATATACCTGCGACCTTGAAAGTCTGGAAAAATTGAATATAATGAAACATTCTTCGTCTGGTATCGCCATATAGTGACATCCTTTGAAAAAGAAAAGTCTAGCTGATATGCCCGTCGGGCGTTGCTCGGGCTGTTTGTTCCAATGACGTATACTAAAGGTAGATTCCGAATCCTATTGTTAACATCGCCACCAAAGTGAAGCCAATTGAAACCATGGCAGTTCTGGGCAGGAGTGAGCCATGGTGTTGTTAGCTGTGTGGCTTCTTTGTTTTTGACGATTTTGGGCCCGAGGAATAATTAATTCAAAACCATTCCTCAAAGTTTCCGCGTACAACCGTACAAATAGACACGAAAAAAGATCAGGAATCACTTTCCACAACCAGAAATCGAAAATACGTACTGAAAGATTATCGAAACGAAATTGAAATTGAAACCATGATCGAAAAATTGTTTATAAAATATTATAAAATACTTCAAACACAAAGTTAACGAAGAGATAAACTTATCATTCCGTGATCGGAATGTGAAAGAATTACTAATCAGGTACCCTCATGTTTAGCCATGTGTTTTGTTCACTTTCGGCCGTGACTGTTCTTGAAGGCGGACCTTCCCACTTCAAGTATGCTGGCAGGTTTCCGGGTCTATCTTTAATATACGTCATTGGTTTGTATGATGAAATTTTGCATTACTGATGCTGAAATTTAAGCTATGGTCACTTTAATCACTATATAGTAATTTTACTTCTATAAACGAAATTAGTTAATAAAATAATATTAATATGTCAAATTAAAAGTTACAATAGTATATAACTAAATCTTAGCACGGTCTTTTAATCTCCTGGTCTGTGCACACGCGCAAAATCAGTTGTGGTAGTCAACAATTGGATTGTTGTATTTATGGAAGAAGCGATTTCAGTCTCCTCTATTGCATGAATTTGGCTATTTCTCAAACTTAACAATGTAATTTAACACACGTACAACGTAAGTGCGCCGTTTGGCCTCGCTATCTAGTGACATACTTTAAAAACAAAAGTATATTCAACTTTTCGATAAGATAGCATCGCCATCTCGTGACATCCTTTGAAAACAATTCAACTTTTCGAAAAATAAGAATAACTTGATAAATTGATAAAAACACGGTATAAAAAGTACTTTAAATATGGCACAGTAACTTTAACTACGTACATGGAAAGTTTCGTGGAGATTTGTTGAGTATTTTCTGAGTTGTAAAAGGACAAACACTCCAACAGACTCCGATTTATAATATATATATGGATTAGTGATTTTAATTATGTTTTATTTGCAGGTTGTTAGGGGTTTTTTGATTTCATTTTGAAATGTGGGAATTGGATCTTTATTTAAATTTATAAAGTTGTTTTCAACGATAAATTCGTCAATTTTTTGGAAATAGAGAGACATTTTTGTATGATTACTGTTGCATTCCCTTTATCTGCTTTTAACTAAGATCACTGAAACACATACTGATGCCATTTTTATAATTTATAAATATCCTCGAAGCTTTGGACCATAATCAAAACAAAAAAAATTAAGAAAACAACTAAAATAAGATAGAAGATAGATAGAAAGAAAGAAAGAAAGAAAAAAGATTGATCGCGATCAAGAATACCGTAAATATTAACCCAGTCTATAAGCTAGAATCATACTAAGTTTCATCAAAATCAGTCCAGTGTTTTTTGTGTGATGCGCGTACAAATAAACAGACAGACAACAAATTTATTTTATGTACAGAAAATAGGAGATAGAAGAAGAATAGATAGATACGGCCCTAAAAGTTTGTACACAGAATTCATAAACATTCTGTAGATTCACGAAGAGCTGCTGCTACGTTGGACTGGTCAAGGTAAACCAACTCCACAATAAAGCGCACTGAGGTAATGTAAGATGCATGTTGAGCTGAGCTAGTTCTCGGAATGTCTTTCAAAGCTTTCCCCACGTCTTTATATCCCTAAACACAGGCGCTATTGTCACCTACGTAATGGAGAAATTGCATTATGAATTTTTATCCGTTATTTATATAAATTCTCTACTACGTAGACTACAATGCGGTATAATGCGGTATTCTCACAACGCGATTCCCATTTAACGCGGAACAAAAATCGCGACAGTCCTCCTATAACGATACTCTTATAACATGGATTCTATATTAACGTGTACAGCTTAATTAGATAATTGTAAGAGATTTTCCCTGCTTTTTTCATGCACCTACACCGGAATTTTTCACTTGTAAACTCAGAAACATGCAAATGACAACAGATAGCATAAGCAGCTCGACTATGTTATCGATGGTCGCATGTTCCTATCATTATGTTTATCCAATTGCGTCGCAAAACTGCCTCTATAACGTGATTTCCATATAATGCGATACGAATTGCTCTAATTGCACTAATTCTGTATCCCTCAACACGCGTTTTCCATACAACACGGTACAAATTTCCATATAACGCGTTACGAATTAATTTGATTTTTATTTACTTAGATTCGAATTAACTTGACTTGGATGTATTAATTCTGAGTTTCTTATAATGAGTCGCATTATAGGAAGATTGATTCTATAATGTTTTTTTCGCGGAATCTTTCTTCCCAAGTCGTCATTAGTTCTAGTAAATTTGATGCCATACCGGTTGTGAGATCGTGTTACGGGTGGATCTGAGTACAACCAGTTTAATTACAAACACTCTGTATGATTCTCAAGAAATTTAATCGCATTTTCAGAGGGAAAATACAATACAGTCATGTATTTCATTCTATTTTTACATCCTCGAGATATGAAATTACCTCTTAATCTGATTGCTAAATGTTAATTTCAATGAACGATGATGGAAAAATCAATATCCGTCTTCGATCTATGAAAGGCCGTTAAAATTCTGCGCAGTTAGCTATTTAAAGATTACTTCTTGGTATTTCATTTTCCTAACACCTGTCTTAATTGTGAATCAAAAAGCAAGCAATAATCTGAATGATTTAACATTACTGAAAGCCATTGCTGCGCATAAGAGAAACTTATCGCAGTTTAGCAGTCGTTTCATCCTAGGCCACCATTCAAATCTCTCGTGAGTTGGACCAAGGTTTGAAGAAGCCACCAAAGTTGTAAATTTTGCACCACGTGCTCCCAATCAAATAAATTCATAGTGAACGTCAACTTTACGAGACATTTATTGATGAATTTCAGGGGAGAGGAAACGAATGGCGGTGATTTATGGCAAAGAATGCCAGAAGTTGAATTCTCATTCGCGCTAACCATTACCTAAATGGATGAATGATGGAGAGAACGGTATCGAAATCATCATTAAAATTAATTTATGCTTTTTGGACGCTTGAAAAACTTCATTAGATAAAACCGAAAGTGTCAACTTTAAGCACACTTTATTTCTTTCACAGTGGGGCTGTATTATAAAGACTTGAGAAGTACTTAAAGATACTTATACAGGGTGTAAATTTTAAGTTGACAAAGCAGAATAACTCGAAAA
>JAHWFO010083049.1:237763-329092 GCA_023313115.1 Rhysida immarginata | reverse complement strand
ATGGAGTGATGAGGCACATTTTTATTTGAATGGTGATATCAATACCCACAACTGCCGTATTTGGGC
This sequence comes from Rhysida immarginata, assembly GCA_023313115.1. Taxonomy (NCBI): domain Eukaryota; kingdom Metazoa; phylum Arthropoda; class Chilopoda; order Scolopendromorpha; family Scolopendridae; genus Rhysida; species Rhysida immarginata. The sequence continues at coordinate 329,026 of JAHWFO010083049.1, read as the reverse complement.
TGCATCAAATCCTATGCATTCACCGAAACTAACAGTATGGTGCGGCTTTACTCCTTCTTTCATCATCGGCCCGTACTTTTTTGAAGAAATCCGTCCCCGTGGACCGGTGACTTGTTCCGTCAATTCTGCCAGGTATGCCGATATGCTTGAGAATTTTGTGATACCACGATTGCAGGAAAAGGGTTGTCTGGATTCTACCATTTTTATGCAGGATGGTGCGCCACCGTACATCGGACGTCAGGTGCAGCAGATCTTGCGAGAACGTTTTTCAGACAACAGAATAATTAGTCGTGCATTTCCCATGGTATGGCCACCCAGATCGCCTGATCTCAACCCTTGTGATTTTTGGTTATGGGGATATTTGAAAAGCCTTGTGTATCAAGCACATGTTCCTGACCTCTCAACCTTAAAGGATCAAATAACGTTACATATCAGACTAATTAATGCAGATATGCTGCGAGCTGCCGTAGAAAATGTGGTGTACCGCATGCAGCTATTGGAACAGCACACTGGTGGTCATATTGAAACACATTTGTAATTAAAAATAAAATATTGTTTATTGTTGTTACTAAAGTTGGTTTGTACGGTATTTGTTCATTTGACAATTAGGTATTCATTGTTTTCTTGAAATAAGCGCCCCCTATGGCGACTTTTGGTACTATTTTTTTGCAGAAATCGAAACTGCATGTTCCACTAAGTATATACACCAAAATGTACTGCATTTGGCCTAATAGAATTCCCACTAGCGAGCTCTGAACACCTCACGTTATTTCTTGCCCACCCGGTACTTGTAAAAAAAAAAATCTCGGACAAATTATAAGATGGTGGAAATCGAATTAATAGCAAGTGCTCTAATATTACCATTATGATGTCCCTTAGAAATTTTCAATGGCATGTAAAATCAGGTCATTTAAAAAGTTCTTGCGTATTTCCGAACTCTAGTCTTTAACAATGAATAGCACCTGAACCCCTCAGCAGAAATGGCTCTGTCCTAAATGATTTGTACCCTCACACCTATTCCTTTGAGAAGAGTCTTAAAGAAATTACGATGGTATTTCAATAAGTAACGTAAAAAAATTCTTTTAGTATAACTGTAGTATATATCCAAACCAAACAATATTCACCATGAAGTTACAGAGTTGGCCTATTTTTCAACAAAGAACCTGGTCGCTCAACACATTTCTCCCATCGTGGCACCAATTTTCAATACATGGCCATTCGCGTAAAAGTCCGCTTTCTGATTGTAAAGCCCTCGTCAGAATGAAACAGTTACTAGGCCATGAACTCTTTTATATAGACCAAACAAATGGAAGTCAGAGAGAGCAAGATTTGGACTGTACGGAGGGTGCTGGGGACGTCCCAGCTATATTCGACAATATTTTCTCTGATGTGTTTTGCAACACCTCGCTGCTCTTGGACAGTAGACGAAGACAGCACACACACCTTTGCCGTTCACAATTTTGCCCCAAAAGGAACAGCAACGCCAAGCGTGCCTTTCTGTGGCTTGTTGTATTTGGGAAAGTATTCACGGCATCACAAATAATTAAGAGACCGTATATCTTCTAATAGACGCCTGGTCTCCAATTGTCGCCGGTCTCTAATAAACGCCGGGTTTCAAAATTAAGATTGCTAAATAAACGCCTGTCTCTAATAAACAGTGTGTTCACTACAGCACCAAGAACTCTAGACCAGCTGCGACAAAGCATCGTCGACTGCTGCACCCTTGTGGATGCAGAAATCCTGGATAGAGTTATGAACAACTTCACCATTCGGCTGCGAGCAGTTCAAAACGTTCGTGGTGGCCACATTGAGCATATCATCAAGACTTTTCCACGGGAACAAAAACTCCGAACTGCCTAAAATATCATACTGAAATGTTAAGTTTGTAAACATTAATGGGTCAATAAATCATCGTACTGAAATGGTCAGAAATTGACTGAATCACCCTGTAGGTTCACTGCTGGACCGAATCATTACATGAGATGAAAAATGGGTCCTCTACAACAATATTCTTCGCTCCTTTCAGTAGTTATCACCAGGGGAACCTTCTAGAAAGATCCCAAAGCAGGACCGGCAAACACAAAAGGTAGTGCTGACTGTTTTCAGGACAGCAGTTGGAATACTGCACTTTGAAGTTTTAGAGCAAAGGCAACCCATCAAAGCACATCTCCACTATGTTTTGCTCCAACAGGCTTCAGAGAAACTTCTCCAACAACAACCTACAATAGTAAATCGCAAATGCCCCGTACTGCTACAGGACAATGGGAAGTTCTGCGTCATCCTCCGTACTCACCTGACATCTGTCCCACAGATTATCACCTTTTTCGATCATTGGATAATTCTATGCGCACACGACAATTTGAAATCGTCATGCCCTCGAAATAGAGTTGCAAGACTTTTTCACCTCCAAAAAGAAGGGAATATAAAATTTTGTCATGGGATTTACACATTGTCACCCATTGGATACATGTTACAGATTGTGAATGGGGATTATTTTGAAGACTAAACTGAAGATCTTTTTAAGTTATAAGAGTACAAATGTATAACTGAAAATAGAGAATAACGTTTTGAATACCTGATACATCAAACAACCCAGTTATGAGTTATGAATGTATATAATGTTATTAAGTGATGTCTTCGCCAATCGATAGATATGGTAGGATAACTTTGAAGATGGTCAAAATTCGATCAGTGGAAGGTGTTCTAATAATATCATTGCAAATGTTCAGTGGCAAGATAAGGCCTGTGATATATCAATCAAATCGTAGCAATTTGTCCGAATGAATATCATGTGTATTAAGCACCGATGCGTAACTCGATTTGGCAAGTATTGTTGTCGCCATATTTTGTTAGAATATCACTGCTAACAATATGTAAGATATTAAGATGATTGCTATTACGATTGCTGTTAAGCCTAACGTCAACGATAAATAAGAGACATGTACTATTAATTATAATATTACCAGAGTCAATAGAAGGTAAGGTCTCAGAACTCGTAACTTTCCCAATGCTACGAAATTATAGACTTTGCCATACAAGCGCCAGCTATTTGAGTGCTCACTGAATCGCTGAAGAAATCTTGATTTTTGTTTAGAAAAGTTGAGCTTATAGTCAAATAAATGTGAAAATTAGTAAGCAGTCCAACAGCAAGGAAAGTAAAAAAAATCCAACAGCAAGCAGTACAGCAGTATTCAGGCTGCGCGAGGCCTTCGAGATTAACAGTTAAGCTGGAAAGCCTCGGGTTGCGACGTGCAATTCAATAAGCGCTCAAGGTATCTTAAAAGACTACTTGGGATAGGTTTTGGGAGAGTGTCCTAAGACCATATTTTCTATTGACTCTGATGTAAGCCTCTTGTCATCAATAGCTAATTGCTCATCAACAGTTAATTGTTGTTATAGTCGGATTCAGGTAACTTAGGAATTGGATCTACTTACAATTGGAAAGTTATCACTCTTCGTTCATTGGAAAGAAAGCCATTCTCTGCAGAGAACTATATTTTATTAACTGCGCAAGCGCAGAGTGTACGGTTACATCCCAGAACTAAATAAATGGGCTGTAAATTCGCATTCACATATACGCGAGAAAGACCTGTTCACGCGAGAAACATTCAGCCACGCTAGAAAATTCCTGCCAGATAGGGTTCTCGCAAGATCATTCACATATTCGCTAGGGTCATTTCTCGCGCGAGTGCACGCAACTAGCCCGAGAAAGGTTTTGCCAGAGTTCCAAGATTGTGAACGCCGCTCTTCTGATTGGCTGCCTGTTGCAGCAAGGCAAAGGCAACAGCTAAAACAACATGGAAGCCATGAACGATTCTCCCGTGTTGTCGAAGAAACAAGAACGGCAATTAAAAAACAAACATATGCTTTAAAAAGCAAAAGGAGGCCACATAAAGAGAAAGTTTGATTTCTGCCGTTCGTGAACGGAATATCATTCGGAATAAGGCTCATAAAGACCATCGAGATCGTGGCCCCGTTGAGATAATTTTATAGCCCCCTCCACCCTCCCAAAAATGACAAAACGTGTTTTCCGCATTTTGACGCGTTTGTACGCTTTCAATTCTCTATTCAAACAAATTATGTCGCACTACTCGCTAATTAAAAAATAATCACAGGCAGACTGATTTTCACTGTTTGTAGTAAATCACTGTTTACTATGGAAAATAACAAAAATCACAAATATTGAACAATTCTAATTACAAATTGTTAAGAGAAAAGATTAATATTATTGTCCGAATTAAATACTACAAATAATCTATTATTATTTATTTATTCAACCTGTATACACAGTTATCATTTGCTACGCACATAATTTAAAAAATACGCTATGGAAGGACATTTTTTTATTCATTTGAGATTTCTTTCGACATTTTGGCGCGAAATTTAAACTTAAAAAATTTATTTTGAAAAAATTATCTTAAGAAAATTTTTAAGTAATTTAAATAATAGCCCTTAAAATTCCTATTTGTAGAGAATTTAATATTGCATATTTGAGACTTCTTTCATAAATTTATGAGTGGTGTGACAATATTTCAGCATAAGAAGCATTTTCAAGTGCAGCGGCAGCCTCCTTTTTCTTCGTCGAGTAATCTCTCGCGCCACTGGGCTAGTAAAGATGAGTCTTGTGCACGAGGCTTGCGGTTATAGCTGAAGTGAGCGTCTTGACAGAAGTGAGAGAGAGCGCCCGAACTTTTCTCGCGTAGATGTGAATGCGGCTTAAGGAATTCCTAAAGCTAGCTGAATCAACACGCCTCCAATAAAGAAAGCCTCGGCACTGAAACGTTATACATTGTTACATCATAATAAGTCCACCGAAGCCAACGAGAAAGACAGGCCTCGAAGCGGAAAAGTCACCTGACCATCTGGGTCCAAACAACAATCCAGCCTTCATTGTTTCCAACAAACGGAAAAACACTGATTGTTAACATCCAAGATGGAGACAATAGAAGTTGGATTGTTGTTCGGACCCAGATGGTCAAGTGACTTTTCCGCTTCGAGGCCTGTCTTTCTCGTTGGTCTCGAAGTCGACCAAATTTAGAGCTTATTATTGGTAGAAATGCGGTTAACAAAGGACAAAGTATGATGATGTAACAATATATGATGTTTCAGTTCGGAGACTTTCTTTATAGGAGGCACTGACTGAATCGTAACCACCACGGTTTATACAACCTCTGACAATTAAGTTCGGTGAATGAGTTCACACAACAAAATGCAAAACAGATAGAGCCACATTTACTTTATTGTCCTTCGAAATAATCACCCTGGAAGGCAATACACTTTTCGGATCGGGTGTATAAGTCCTGGAAGCTCCTTAGGGATGGCTTTAAGTTCACGTGTCACATTTGCTTGAATGTCTGGAATGTCCGCAAATCTGTGTCCCTTTAAGGCCCGTTTCAGGCGTGGGAACAAGAAAAAGTCTGGTGAATAAGGTGGGTGAGCTATGGATACGACCCCTTTGTTGGCCAGAAACTGTTGCACGATTACGGCAGTGTTCCTCTTTGATCCATTATCCACAGTTACGTGCGCACGCTACACCTTCAACTGAAGAAACGAGCATCTGCTAAACCATTGCACGCACAAACGTGACCTGTCTGAACTTGTTTAAACAATGACTGGGCTTGTATTCACATCCATTGTTACTCGCGTAAAGCTCGCACAGATTAGGGTGTGACGTCATTCACCGAACTTAATTGTCAGAGGTTGTAGATATACATCGAGCACGGTTTATAGATATTGATGGTCATCGAGCACCATTTTCCATTGTTTTGAGAAGCTAAGGAAAACAGATCGCGCCAGGTGCCGCATAGATCGCACTAAGGCCGACCTTGATCTGCGACAGAGTTTTTCATTTAAGCTGATACTGAAGGTAAAGTTTATATCATTTCCAGTTGGGCCGATTGTACATGCAGCGCCACTTTTCAATAGAGTTCCCTCCCTACCGGGAGCTAGAAACTTTAGCTTCATTTTAATAATGGAGCTCGATGACCATGAATATCTATAGACTGTGGTAACCACCGACTATAGATCTATTGTTATATCCGCGAACGTTGTTACACCTAACGTCATCTCAGTAGGGTGTGTGATAGATCCTCATCAAATCTTCTTGCGTTATTCTTTAATACCCTGTCTCTTCAACTACTTGTATTGTAAAAAGAATCGTGAAATTCCTAATTGAATATTATGACAATGCTATTCATAAGTAACTTTTTTAATTTGTACAATGTTCTGATTCATTTTGAAAATACAATTCGTTGACAGTTATGTCGATCATTTTTATTGATATCTTACAAAATTTAATCTTAAATTGTAGAGATACTAATCAGATGACACAAATGCCATCTCTTGATTAGGTGAAAGTTCCTATTTCGAGCCGAGGCTGTGGATTTTTTTTCCTATTTTCATCTGTAATTTAAACATCTGAGGTATGACATGGAATAAATCCTCATCGAACATTCTTGATTTATTCTTTAATGAGTATTAGGCCATTAGGAAAGGCAGTCCCGATTTGGAAAGTAGGTACTGCTCTAACCAGCCCAAAGGACATGTAGAGCATAATGTCCACAGTGGCTCAATTGGTTAGGGCGTCAGCGCGATTACAGTTTTCTGGTTCGAGTCCAGGCTGTGGAATTTTCTTTACTATTTTCATTAAGGGTTTATTTCTTATGGAGAAATGGAATGACACGGTGAAACTAATGCATGCGCATTTCCATTTTATTTCATAGAAAGCGAACACAGAAGGCTGTAGAAAACAGGAACGATATTCCGTTCGAATATATAAAGAATAGGTTAAATGACTGTAACCATTTAACCTTTCTATACTTTATTAGGTCGTTCATTAATGACTTAGAGGCTTATTAAAATATCAACTAAAGAATAAAAAATGAACGAATAACAATTCTCTTTTTTTTTCGATAGTCTGGCGAAACACTGAAATAGTTTGCTGTTTCTAAAAATAAAAGAATAAAAAACTCTATATCTAAATTACAATAGTAATTGTTAAAGAACACTCCAGAGAATTTCCATCTAACAAGTTCATCAACATTATAGTAAATGAATAGTAAGAAAGCTCCACTTTCTCTAAAACCTCCGATCTGTTTGTACTGTCGCCGTCCTTTCTCGAAATTTCATTAAAGGAGGAGTTCCCACTCGGCTCTCACCCAATTACACAGTCACAGGGGTGTTAATTTGTCAAGTTCTGTTTGAACTATCCACCAAAGTCACATTCGTGTGATCTCCATCTATTAGATTTGAAAGGCAACTTTCAATGAAGTTCCTAAAGATTCAACTCTTTCAGATTTCATTCCTGGACAAACTATGTTGATCATTTAAGACACGTCTCTTGATTTTAAAATTAGTTTAAAACAGTTAATCCTTCATCCGAAAAAAAAGTTCAAGTTTTCCGACGTAATAATGCTTGACAAGCGTAAATAGAGGGATCAAAGAAATTCTTATTTCAATGACCCTCTCCTCCCAATTTTCATTATTTTTACAAAAGTAAAAAGAACCATTAATTTCCATAAATGCCTTCAAGAGAATAGTATATAAAGAGAACACTGACTTACAAATGAACGATTTGAGTATGCAAGGGGTTGGACAAAATAATTTGAACACCAACAAGAGATCACTATTTATTAATAAGGGGGTGAGACTCCTCTTTGAATCTAATGCAGCTGAGATACGTCGAGGAATAGAGAAATACAAACCATGAACAACATTAACGTCCATTTTGGACCACTCTTCAATCAATATCGCTGCTAACCGCTTTCTCCGCGTTTACTTCGCTGTCATGCTCCTCGAATCACGATTGGACGCGATGAACTGCGTGGATTGCATCATTATTGGAAAATAATGTATGGACCACTGCGAATACACAGACACCTCCGAACTGTTATGCGGCCTTCCAGACGCTGGTCCCATTGAGTTCCATGATATGGACCGCCGAACCATACAGAAATCTCCACCATGCTTGACAGTGGGTTTAAGACAATCTATGCTGCAGGCCTCACATAGTGATCTTCATGTACATGTTTACCTACACACGACATGAAGTCGGAAACGAAGTTGACTTATCTGACGATATCATATGTTTCCATGCCTCCACCGCCCATTTTATTTATTGTCGTTGCAAAATGGACGACGCTGTTGCATGTTTCGTGTTGGCATCAATGGTTAAGCTATAGCAGTCCTGCCGTGGATGTTTTTTATGTAGTGCACGCCGGACGGTTTTCACTGATACAGGTGCACTTAAACTTGCATTCAATTCTGCAATAAATGCCGCCGCTTTTGATATTTTGATATTTTCAGGTTACAATTCAATAAAGTGTTTTCTTGCTCCTGTAATCTACTTTTATCTTTCGACCACAGTTGTATTTGTCTGCAGATGTTTTACCGGTGTTTGCGAATTGAAACATGATCAGGGATAGAATAGATCTGGAAACACCCCTTAATTTGACGACTCGGGGTACACACATCCCCCTAAGCAAACACTAGCAATCTATCAGAAGTCTTTGGAAATGTGTTAAATCCGACACATCACGCCACAACAGCAAGAGTATTGGAGTGTGTCGACAGCGATGTGCGCTACTACGTGACTCATTCATTCTTCTGTCTGGAATATTCAAATGAACTGCCAAAATGCGGTATACGAATTATTTTTTCCAGCCCCTGTAATGTGATTGAAGTTCATCGAGGCTATTAATGTACTCCAGTTCTAAATAAGTGCGTAAAAGCAAAGAGTTAAGCATTTCGAAAGCAGTGATCAACAAGTACTGAACAAAAATAATAAGAAGAATCTAACACCAGCAAGGTAAGGAAGATCCACACATGTATGATCACTTCTAGACATTCACCCCTAAAGTCATTAATTTCGTGGACTCGGCGCATAGCGACGCTGGCGCACACTGTAGCGCATAGGTTGCGTAACTTGATCATGGCGCATGTGTTCCTCTGTCTTTCCAGCAAGAGTTAATTGCCTGTGTACAAAGTAAACAGAACTACGATCTTTATTTTGAAGGACAGTTGATTGCGAGTGGCTGAAAATGAGACTGTCGCAGGTTGAGCAACGAGCGAAGGTAAAGTTCTGTCAAAAATTAGACAAATTAGCTTTGCTGCAGGAAGAATTGGCTGTTGCTACACAAAAAAATGCCCCTAAACAGCATTCGATGAGGAACTGGCAGAGAACAGGTCTTCGTTTTACCACACACTCCTTATTCACTTGATCTCGTACAATGCGATTCCTTTCTCTTTACCGCATGAAAAAAAGCTACGTGTGCATAGATTGCATTCGAGTGAGAAGATCGTCGGTACTACAACAGCAGTCGTACGGGACAATCCTGCCAATGCTTTTCACGGGTATTTCCAGCAGCTATATCAACGCTGGCAGACGTGCATAGCGGCCAACGACGACTATTTTGAGGGAGGATGTGGATATGTGTAGTGTGTGAAGATATTGTCATATGGTGCGACAAAAACAGTCCACGAACTTAATCATTGTAATAGTACATACAACAGCAATGAATATGAAACATGTGTTTAACATATGTAAATTTGTTTTAATCCTGCAAAGATTACGAAAACCCTTGATTTCTGCAAAGAACAGAAAATTTCGTCTAATGGTGTGTGGTACGTCGTCACTAGACACGTGAAGACTGGAAGAAGGTTATGCGGTCTGACGAAACACGTTGTTTTGTACCGATGGTAGCCAAAGAGTTTGGCGAGACAAATGGATCCGACATAATACCTTGTCAAGACAACACAAGATTCTGGTGATGGTGTCATGGAATAGAGCCTCTTCTGCTGATATAGAAATAGTCCTTTGATATTCATGGACTACCTGAACATTGTGGCCGATCAATCCACAATGTTTATCCTGCGTCTGACTGTTTCTGTTCATAGCGCATAGTTGATTCAGCAGTAGTTTAGCGAGCACGATGATCGTTTATTCTAACTGCCACAGAGTCCAGGTTTTCATTCCCATAGAGAATGTTTGGGATATGTTGGAATGACATATACGACAGCAAGATCCGTCTTCCAACATATATAGAACTAAGGGAACGTCTGGTGAACGCCTGATCTTCCACTGACTTCAAGTGCTTCAACAGCTCATTGAATCTATACCAACCCGAATACAATCAGTAATTTAGGCCAAAGGGGGTCTAATACAATATTAAACACATGTTTCTAATTCACTGACCACCGGGTTTACCTTGTCATGAAGAAGTTGGAATTGAGTGTCCTTGTGTTTGTTCCTGGGTTGGCGCAATATTGGGAGAAATGGCGACTCTGATTTAAATGTGAATAGGAGGTGTTTGTTGGGTCTCTGTTGTAACAATTCACTTTCCATTACGACATCTTCTTCCAGCACAGGGATGTCCGTAAGTTTATCTGGTACAGGGTTGAAGATGTATTATGATATCCATTGTTTCCCCTATATTCTGCTGGAGTTAATCTAAACATACGAACAAGGGTACGGCTTATTTGGACGTCAGTGAGGCGGAATGCCTGATTGAATGTAAATTTAAGCTGAGAGATATACAGGATGTCCCACAAAGGATTCCCTGATTTTAAGAGTAAATATCTCGGTAAAGGAGATTGATAGAAGAATGAACAAGTGATATGTTTATTTCGAAAGCCGTAAAAATCTGATTGGTTCAAATTTAGTTACAAGTGTTGCTGACAGATGGCGTTGTACGTAGCACCCTGAATATTTCCTTTTTCGTTTGCGCCATCTCTGTGCTACGAAAGGTGCACATTTTAAATCGATTGTGATGTGATTGCAATGGCTGCTTGCAAAGGACAATTTACAGTCTATTTCTTGGACTCCGTACCATGGTTTCTTAATTGAAACCATGTCCGTACTGTGGCTACAGCGGTAACATTTGTAACTAATTTTGAAACTTTTGTATCAGATTTTTAAGGCTTTAGAAATTAACATACCACTTGTTTCATTCTTCTATCGATCTCCGTTTCCGAGATATATGCTCTTAAAATCAGGGAGTACCCTGTAATAAAAGAAGCAGCCAAGTACTGGAAAAAGGTGTTCGTGCCAATGAGAAGAATGATTTGGAGGACTTTCTGGGATTGGGGCCAAAATTCCTAGGCTTCTCTCTAACCTTATCCTCTTCTATAGTTGCTGCTCATTAGCACCAGGAACCATTTACTTGATATCATTTCAAATCACGATCTCTCAAAGTGCTCATTAGAAAGTTATCTTTAAAATTAAATTTTTTGAATGCTTCTTCGATAAAATGTCATCGATTTTATGCTCAAGTACACAATCTAGGAATATTTAATTTTTTCGTCATTAGAGTAATATATTTTTCTTGTTTCCATAAGTTTAGTTTCAAATATTGTTTGCATAAGTTTAGTTTTGTAACATGAAAGCAGTGTACGAAGAAGGAACCCAAAGAAAGTCTCTCCCTGAAAAATTAAATTAATAAAGCAAAAACTATGCTAGATAGAGACATAGTTTTTTTTAATTATGTTCTTGATCTCAGTAAATTTTCTTATAAGATGATACATTAGGAGCTGAAGCACTGTAGGTGGTCGAAATGGCGTCTATAATCCGTTGCAGAATAGGCGAATTCGCGGCATTCGACGCGGCTTTTGGTTGCAGGAGGCATTACATAATCAGCATATTCCATAGAGCGTACACACCTCCACTAAAATCTAGAAGGTAAGTAATACAATCTGAAAAAGCTATAAGAAAATATGTAAAGTGCTGGTCGTTCCCGTTTTTGATTGTATGGAATTGTGTTCAAACATGAATTCCATCGCATGCAGCGGTTACAACACAGTATTAGTAAAAATGCAGTAAAGCCTCGTTTTCAAATCACTAGAAAACGAAAAGGGAAAATCGCAATGGAATTTTTCATGTAAGATCGCGAGAAAAAAGCGCAACGGAAAATTAGAGCCCAATCGCCATCCCTAACGTCAATTTGCTGTTCTATTGCTTCTTCTGCTACTCCTACAACATATCCAACCTCTTCTACAAACTCAGCTGCTTCTTTTGATAATTAGCCGTACTCTTAGAATAAGGTTTCGGAATTCGCCAAGGAAGAAGAGAGTGTGAAGAGATATGGATACAGTCATGCAGACTCGAGTCGATAGAGACAGCAATGACGGTGAGAAGGAACCAGAGCCACACTTATTTAACGAGGCTACGCGATGACGTCATGGCAATATGCCTTCTGATTGGATTTCCGTTTTGTGACGAAATAGAGTGGAAAATTTATCTTCAACACAGCTCAACAAGCTTTCCGTCGATTTTTCCGGTGACGAAAACGGAAAGTAAATGAAGGGTCGTCAAAAAATTTTCCTCTGGGTTTAAGTTCGGGCGTGATTCCGGTGATGTGGAAACCAGGATTTGGGTTTCATCCAAGTGGTTAGCCTCTTCACCATGATGACGCACGGAAGCATCTTGCGGACATAGTAATCACAAATCTAGCGAGAAAAGACATCGAATGCATCCCATCTATAATTTACTCCCACCCCTAACTTGGCTCTTTGTAGTTTCTTTTTGTATCCCAAGCAGAAATCACACATAAGGAGGAAAAAATTTCGCACTCCGCAGCCGTCATTAGCAAAGCGGAGGCAGAAGTGCATTCATATAGGTTGGGACTACTGAGCAATAGACAATGCTCCCATTTATCCTAATAAGTAGTATATCGCTAAAATAAAATCAGGCTTTCTCTTTTTTTACAGATCTCATATGATAAACAACTTTATATAGTCGTTTTGTACAACCACAGATTCCGAATGAACTTTTAGTTGGTCCAACTTTAAACCAGATTCTTAGACCATTAGTTTTAAAGCGAAACATAATTACAAATAAATTAAAAGTCGAGCCCCATTTTCATGAGCACTAGCTAGTAATCAGAATTAACACCAAGTGTAGCAAGTACAGCGGCTAGATCGCGTGGGAAAGAGCTCAATGGAGAGTTGCCTCATGACGTCACATAAAGTAGAGTGAGGCCAACGAAGCAGGCCTGGGCACACAAAATTCACCTGACCATCGGGGTCCGAGCAACAATCCATCCTTTATTATTTCCATATTGGATTTTAACAATCCGTGGTTTTTCTTCTATTGGAAACAAAGAATGGATTGTTGCTCGGACCCCGATGATGAGGTGATCTTTGAGTGCCATGCAGCGTTGCCAACTGTGCATTGTTTAGCTTGTATTATAACAATATCCAACAATAGATATTCACATCTAAAAAACCGGTAAGTTGGCAACCCTGGTGCCATGGCCTGTCTCGCATTGGCCTCGAAGTCTAGTGCACGAAGACTCCATACTGCATGACAAACCATTTCCTCGAATGCATGGAGTGCCTGTAGTGAAATTCAACTTTTGGGTCGTTATCAAATGGAATTGTGTTGTCTAATGCTGAAGATACGAGTTTAAGCATAAAATTGTAGAAAACTCAAGCAAACTACAAATTAGCACAGCGTCCGACAGTTGCTGAAAGGTGATCCCAAAAGTGCACGGTTTAATTCTGCTGAATTAGAGGACCAGAGAAGTACTTGGAAGTTTTGGTAGCGCTCCTCCTACCACTACCGGACAATTCTGACTGTAAGACATGCCGCATTGTCCTGCTGAAATATCCCATCGCCCTATATAGGGAGTCAACATGCATGGACGTATATGAATCTCAAGGATGGATAATAACCTAATCGAGGAGTACTTTGAAAACAGGCATTGAAAAAAATAAGAAAGAACTATGGCGAGGAAAGAAAATCCTCTTAATACAAAAACCATTCGAGATATGGAACGCCGGATATGTATTTTGAAGTCTATGCTTTCATTTTCAACAGTAAGATTGAGACTCATAGTCTTCTAAATACTACGTATCCGGCGTTGTATATCTCGGATGTTCTTTTGTGGTAATAGGCTTCCCCCCCCCCTTCATATACAAACATATACCAGATCATAACACTGCAGCCATCAACAAGTATTCTTTTAGGAAGTTTTCTGCCGAATAGTACAATTTGTTGACCAGCCATGAGGTGCTCCGCCGTTTTTCCAATCATGGTACACTTTAATCAAGGCAGCACGCGAACAGTTTCGGAAATGCTACCAGCCTTGACACGTAAACAAATGGTTATCCCCTTTTACAGTTCTTATAAATTTCTCGTATAACCTATGACAGAAAGGACTGATATGTCTGTGCAGAGTACAAACATCTCATCTACTATATAATTTTATAAAAATATGGCTCGACTGTGAAATCATTTATTATTTTCTTGAAAAAAATTAAAGTAGACCGCCTGATCCGGGAATGAATCCGCAATTCGTTGTTACCCTTTCAGTCCAAGGCTTGGCCACAGCAGATGCCATTCTACACGCTGAGGCTATCGAGATGCTCAAGCGCGTTCAGAAACAGCTGCTCGACTAGGAATTTGTCATTAAAGAGTACCAGACACTGGCCTCAGTCGCAAATGACGCTGTCGATGAGTCATTAGAAGACTTTGGCAAAGGAATTTTTATCAAAACTCTTCATCACGTCATTCTCTGGAGATAACTGCTCTTAACTCCGATTACGAAACTGGTAAAATAGCATTTTTTCGATTCACGAAGAGATCCTTTTCTAGATGTTCATCTCTTAGAAGTTTTTAATAGCTGAGTAGTCTAAATCAGTGACCGACCGCTCTACCTACTGTTTTTTGATCTACCGACAGATATATACTATAAAGGGATTTTAAAATGTTTTGCAACATTCATTTTTCTTCATTCAACTTATGCGTTACACTTATTTTTTAAAGTTATAAACTTCAAATAATCTTTAAAATAGCTGAGTGAGATTTAGTTTCTAAAAACCTGTCTCTAAAGCGCAAACAGGTAGGTCAGTCCACATGTGATGGTAGCTTACATTAATTGTTTCGAGAGAAGGATTGTTTCCTAAGCGAATAAAATAGCCATTTCCCATCTTACATGGGTGCAACTTGAGCCAGTAGGAAGAGCCTAAGTTTGAAATGCTTTATTCATAGGGTCATATCACAGAGAATGAACTTTTCAGTCTTTATAGTGGTTGAGGAAGCTCAATTTTAATAGTAAGTCGATATTGTAAACGATTTCTTAATGTAAATATGATTGCTGGGTTCATACTAATAATATGAGCCATAGTCCTTGAATGTATGCTCAATGAACGGTGGGCAGGCGCGTTATCATGATGAAGAACCCGGTGTTTTAATCGCCACAATTCCGGCCGTTTCCTTCTGACATCTTCACAAAGGTTCAGAACATCACAGGAGACTTGATCCTCGAGAGTTGGATAACACGCCCGTTCATTGAGCACACAACACTTTTTGACCAAGAACTGATATGACAGAAGAATGTGTATTGATTTGTGACCCACTGGCACGAATTTTTTTTATGCAATGTCAAAGTACGAAAAATCACAATGTAATGTCAACAACTAATAAAACGGCATCTATACAGGCGGGAACTATAATAAAAACAGCTCTAATCCGAAAATTTTGGATCGTACCTCGTACTGGCCGATGAATTAGAACCATGCATGAAATATATCTAACCGTGTTTTAAGTTCATGTGATTCAATCGTATACTTAGACCTTATTTAAGAAGGAGATGGATGAATCTAATTACAGTACTTGATCAGCATGGGAATAAAGAAGGAACCAACTGATTTGAAAAGGGACTCGTAAATGGTGCTCGTCTAGCTGAAGGCGACTGAAACAATGCAGTAGGAGACTTGATCCTCGAGAGTTGGAGATAGCCGAAGTATTCAACGATCCACAATCTTTGTCTGAAAAGGGAGCCGTGGAAGAAGGTTTAAGCCAGGCAAGGGTATATGACTGATTTTCTCGTTTTAAAAGTGGTCGCATATCAATTGAAAATCACCACCGATCAGGATAAACCTCGACTTACAGAACGTTCGAAAACATTCCAAATATCTGTGATGCGATCATGTTTAATCGTAGTACTACAATCGATGAATTGGAGCAACTGAGTTCATGCCAACGAATTTTGTCTAAAGATTTGAAGATGAAACGTGTCGCATGGAAAACTGAATCACTTTACATAAGTGTGACGTAACGGATCTAAACGGATGTTACCCTGATGTTTAGCGTCATCTTCTCTCGCTAAACAAATTACGTATCAAATTAGTCTTGTGACTATTTAATTGTGCATGGTGATTCAATACTGCTTAAAAATAATTTAAATACAAATTTGATGCAAATATTAAGGTTAGCGTCATCTCTCACTTTCGGCCATGACAGTTCTGGGCTACCGAGTTTCCCAATTTGCTTCAATAAGACGGCAGGCTTGGATTGATTTATTGGCATATTTAGGCCTAATGAGGTTACGTATGTTAAAATTATATTATAATTTCAAGAACTTGTGATTTTTTACACATAGTTGACAGCGACGCTCTAAAATGATATCAACTTGTTTTTACTATTGACATTCCTGTCCTTTCGACGAACAAAGAGCCAGCCACGAGTGTGTGTGCTAAAAATTGAAAAAACAAGTTAAAAAGCGATACAAATCCAAAAGAACAGCCAAAAGGCGAATAGTCAAAAGTTATCGCAGGCGTCAAATCTTGATGCCATGGGTACGACACAGAAACCAAGCAACAATCTAGCCAGTAGAAGACTGCTTCATCACCGAGAGCGAAGAAAGCAAGGCAAGTGAAATCCTACGTGAAACAATATTGATCGGTTTATTCAAGATCAAAGGGATCGTTCACCGTGAATTTGATCCTCAGGCACCAAAGTGAACCAACTTTACTACCTTACGAACAGGGGAATGGCTCCTCCACCACGACAATGGTTCCTGCAACACGGTGTTGTGTTGAGTGTCAATCAGTTTTTAACCAAAAACCGAATGACAGCGGTTTCTCCCCCCCACAACTCACTATACACACCGGACCTCGCCCACGGCCATTTCTTTTTGTTCCAAGAATGAAAAGAAATCTGACAGAGTGGCGTTTTCAGGATGTAGGAGAAGTGAAACAAAAATTGCTAGAAGTACTAAACAGCATAACTTCGTAAGAGATGAAAAACGTTTCAGCCAATGGGAAAAAAGTCTGACGGACATTATTTTGAAGGCGATTAAATTTTGAAAATGTTCTGTCACACATACGATTTTTAATAAAATATTTCTCGTTGTTTCTGTACCCCTCCTCTATGCTGTATGTTCTTGTTAACTTACAAGGAAAGTACACGAATATGTACAAGAGAACTCTTTCTTTGCGCGCAAGCATACCCTGGAAGAGATGGCGTTGCGCGGCGGCGGTAGCGCTCCGGAAGTAAAAAGTTCAAAAAACATGGCGGTAAGAGGGGAAGCAAAATCGTTAATGACGGTCGCCAAAGAATTGCAGTTAGAGCACTGTTATTATGCACAAAACCTTAATTTTGCTGTACAATTATTCGCTCGATATAATTTATAAGATGAAGTAAGCATCCATGAATAATATTTTTATTTTAAATTATAAAGCACCACGCTACATACCACCTCACCAATGTAACATATCACTCGACAGCCTTGCCCTCGTTTCACATGATGCCAGTCCCGGAAAAATTACGAAAATTACCTAATTAATTAATAAAATGAAATAATAAATTAAAGAAATAGTTATTAATTACTATACACATTTTTTTTTACTGGAAGGCAATTCGTTAATTTTTACAGTCTATTTTTAAAACTAAGTTTGCGTAGAAACTTGAGAATCCATTCAATTGTCGTCTGCTGCTACTTTCATTGCTTTCATGTGAATTGGATTCGTGCTTATTGCTGAGTAGTGGAAGAAAGAAGTTCCGTCAAGCGCATTAATGCACACACACACACACACACACACACACACACTTGTTGGCATTACCTTTGGGGTCTTTGTATGGCTATGTGTGCTCAATTTTTTTCGTTTTCGCGGTTTATTTTGAAGGAAACAAAATTTCGCATTTTCTTATTTTGAAAGCATCAATAGTAGCTTCAGATGAGTAACATATTTCAATTTGTTGGGAACCTGTGAGGTACATGTTCGTGTTCTTCCCTTGTTAGTGCAAAATCTGAACAGACCGTATTGTTTTTACGTATATCCCTTTGGGATTATCAAAAATTAGTTAAGGCATCGTTATCCAAAGATATAAGGGTTTTAGCATCAAAATGCTACTTCAAATAGATTTCTTTAACTCTGACATGACAAATTGCTCCACGCAATCAAAACTCCATAAGCATGAAAGGAAGTCAGTTGGGGAAACCACAAAAACACATGTTTGGCCCACCCTAGAGGATTCGCTATATTTTTGGCACCGTCCTCTGTATGGGGCCTACGTGTGTACAAAATTTCAAGCCTCTAGGTCAATCCTTTCAAAAGTTATGGCATGCGACATACACACATACATACATCTGTACCGTCGTTAATAGGGTTTTCATCATATTACATATGATGCTAAAACCCTAAAAAACGTACATTTACTATTTTAATGCTCATCGAATTTATTTCATTCCTCGATAAAAGCCGCTAAATCGCTGTAGAGTAGCGATAGCGCTCTATGTTCAATGAAAAGTTCCAATGATTTTCAACTCCAGTTGAAGCATTCGAAGAGAATCCGTGGATAATGGAAAGTTATAGTTTTCTCCCCTTCAACAGGCCGAAGAGTAACGACAGAAGCCATTCGTTCGACATCTCGACACAGAGCAATTATTGGAAACCAAATCGAAGTGGAGAGATCTGCTCCATCATTCCCCTGTTGATTTTAACCAATGGAGGGAAAACGGAACAAATCGCAACCAACGAAGGATTAGTAAAGAGAACGAATCGCAGTATGATCGCTAGGGTGTAGGGCAGGAGAGTAGACGTCGTTGTTTCCTTCCCCTAGAACACGAAAGGATCAATACTAACAATAAAAAAGAAACTTTCCGTTGCCAGGAAGTTGGCCGATCTTAATTGCTGCAAAGATAGAGTCGGACAAACAGACAGACGTTGAACACTAACGGCACTGGAACGGAATCAATGGCTCGATTTCTCTTGGAATCGATTGTTATTAAAGTTTAGTGTGCATATACGTATAAGGAAAAAGAGATTCAGTTCCTTGGGAAACTTTTAGTGACAGACGCGTCAGATTTTATAGAGAAAGACATATACAAAGTTCAATGAATTAGCAACATGTGTGTAAATTTGTTTTAATCCGATTTTAAGCAAAAACTAGTTTAAGAAGGGAGATGGATGAGTTAGAAAAACGGTCCACGGTGTTTCTCTAAAAGCGGTAACTGTGGCTGAAAAACAATCAATCATTAGCGAGACCGCCGTCGTTGAAAACAATTAAAACTTTGGAAGTGTTGTTTTCTTCTTCGTTTTCTTGACATCTTATTCTCTAGATAATTTACATGTTACAGCCTATAATGTATAGTTACTTTTTACTAAACAAAAAAGTACCGTATTTACCTGACTATACGATGAGTTTTGGTTTTTTTTCAAATTAAAGGCCCAATAAAAGGGGGGGGGGGGGCGTCTTACAGTCACAAATTACACATATATGCCGACTTTTGCTAAGTTAATGCTAAAATCCTCTACCTCGGCTGTAGTGGCGCTGCCATTTACTGGCATTCTCGATCATAACAAGATCACACTAGATTTTACGACAGATTTTAATTTTTAAATAAGTACGGAGGGTTGATTCAGATAAAATGAGACGGACTTTGCAGTTCTGCTACGATGGTGTAATACCATGGCGCCACCATCAGTTGTGTTCGATGTGAGAACCACGTTGTTGGACTATCGCCCGGTACCGTAATTTCCACTGAAGTAGGCTGAGTTTGAGGGACTCCATGGGAAGTTCGTTCCACACCTGCTGACACACTTTCCATAGCCCATCAACGGTTCTTGGTCGGCGACTTTTGGATTTGTATTTTAACATGAACACTGACCAATAGAATAAGAGTGAATGTGGGGGGGGGGGTTCTAGAAATTAAGGCGTCGACTACTAAGGTCATTTTGCGCCTTTTACACAAGTTATGTCTGTACGCAGCCCGGGACAAACACAAACATCCATGCCCACGGCGGGATTCGAACCCGCAGCCAGGCGGACTCGAGAACTAGAAAGCCTACGCCCTAGCCCTCTCGGCCACCTGGCCGGCGCGTGAATGTGGAAGTAATTTCATTGTGTGCTTAAGAGCTTTAGCTCAAATTTATATTCTCAAATGTCATCATTTCAGAGCTTTTGATCTCTGGAAATTTATTCGAAAAAAATTTCAACAGCAGAAAAACAGCTTTCCAACCGAAGAAAGTTTAATTTTTTGAAGTATATTAATAATCCCAATAAACAACCCTTTTCCACCGTTATGTTTAAATGATAATTCGATTTCCACGAAACATGCTGATATGCCCGTGATTTCTCCGTCCAATGCTAAATCAGCTATTAGTCAAATGAGCTTAAACCCACCTGGACGCAATAGCGTTATTACTGCATCTGTAATTAAGAATTGGTGCCAACTTGGACGGTTTATCTCGAGCCATCTTTTGCAGTCTATTGTCATTATTACTTATTTTCCCTTAGATGTCCCAAATTGTGCCCATAACCAAGGCCGGCTCAGTAACAAATATTGGTAATTTCGACCGACATGTGTTACCTCATCTATGGCTAAGTTTTTTGAGAAAGTCATTTTTGAGAATGCCATTAATAACTATGGCCAGTCATCCAAAAGAATTAGTAATTTTAAAAACCTAAACCCCTATAACCAATACTCTGTTAAGCATGTATTTGAAGGGCATTCACACCATTGAAATTAAAATTATATTTTTACATAGTCATTATCGACATAGCCAAATCTTTCAATACACTCCCACGGCAACAGTTTCAAGTTGAATTGTGCGCCTTGGGCACTGACTAGCCGGTCTTGTTCTTATTTGAAGATTTGTTTATGAATCCAACTATATCAATTACATCAATACTGTTCATGAAACATCAATGCATATTCATCTGATTGCAAAAGAATGCGGGGGCTGCAACTAATACAGTGTTATATTCAGCCACTATGTGACGATA
Organism: Rhysida immarginata; assembly: GCA_023313115.1. NCBI lineage: Eukaryota > Metazoa > Arthropoda > Chilopoda > Scolopendromorpha > Scolopendridae > Rhysida > Rhysida immarginata. Next base: position 308,019 of record JAHWFO010083049.1, on the reverse strand, counting down.
TTTTAACTGCCATTAAATTTTGAAATTACAACATTCGTTGACGAAAACTTCTTATACAAATCTTCAATTTGACTAATGAATGAATTGCTTCAATAATGATTCAAGAGGGTATTCAAACTCTAAATTAATGAGATACATAATATCGTATGGTTCTAAATGAAAACAAAATATCTATAGATAAACAGGTAGCGCCTAGAGCTTATAAAAGTCTTGGAAATAGACTAAAGTTTATAGATTACGAGGGAAAATCGGTAAAAAGTTACAATTAAATATAGAAATGAAACAAATACGAGCACTGATTTGAAAACTACTTTTATTTCCCTGTGCATTGATGCACTTGTCCTATCGATTCACAAGCCCCTCAAAATTAGTAAGATAAAATTCTTTGAGCTGCTACCTGAACCAGGCGAAAACTTCCCTTTGAACAGCTTCATCATAGGGAAAGTGTTCATCCGAAAGATGATATTTAAGAGAGCCGAACAAACGGAAGTCGCTTGGAGCAAGATCACGGCTCTACGTAGGTTGCTCGAGGACTTTTCACTTGAACTTTCTCAGTTGTCTTGGCAGTAAGAGGATGTTCACAGTCTTCTGAGATTACGAGGGCATACTGCTTATCATGTACCTCCGACTTTGCTCCTCACGACTTCCATTTGTTCGGTCCTCTTAAAAATCATCTTTCGACCGACGATGAAGCTGTAGAAAGGGAAGTAACCGCCTGATTCAGACAGCAGCCCAAAGAATTTTAGCTTACTGCTTTTGAGGGGCTTGTGAAACGATGGGACAAGTGCCTCAATGTACAGGGATATTATACGGAGAAATCAAAGTACATGTAGTTTTCAAATCAGTGCTCATATTTGTTTCATTTCTATATCGATTTGTAACATACTTACTGACTTCCTCTCGTATATTGATAACCTTATCAGTAGACAAGAATATCTAATTAAAAGTTTAAAACAAACAACCCTTGTTATAAAAGAAATGATCACCATTATCAAAAGCCTTATGATTACTAAGCTAGAATATGGTATAATTTTGTGGTCCACTGCTCTCGTTTTTCCATAACAAATAATGCCGTAATTCGTACCGCCTTTTCGGCTTCGTAATATTGTTCAATAACTAATCTTTGTAATAATGTTCAATTGCTAACTGTTCCGAGTAATTAGATGAAAGTGACCAAAAGTAGCCCCCGTTCCTAAAGCGGACCCGCTCAATTTCTACCCTGCAAGATGCTGCAGCATAGAAATGAAAGATGGAGCTAGTAGTTATACAATTGTCTACTGGAGGACCATCGCCTAAGATGGTTACTCAATCTGTTGTTTTTCAATGGCCACTTATTGTGTTTTGTGAATGTCGGAACTTTTTATGCGCCTCAGTACCACGTGTTTTGATCTAAGATTTTAATTGTTATATCTACTTAGTCTTTATTTATTACCAACGTATTATGCAAGTTTGAAGTAGTTAACATGCATAGTTATCGATAAATTAATTCAAAAAATATATGAGGTGGTCCTAACCCGGGCCCCTACGTTGTTCCTAAAGCGATCTCCCATAATCTTACGATTCTGATATTAAATTGCCAAAGAACAATTTGTTCTAATCATCGTGTACATGTAAACAAACTTATATTTGATTACGTTTCTCAATAACAGGCCGAATTTGTGTAATTCGCCTTTGACAGACATCCCCTTTGGGATGCAAATTTTAAATTACTATTATTTTTATTAAATCTACAGATCAACCTCCTTTATTTGAAATCCTTTTACAAGTTTTTATTAGAACTGAATTTTCATCATTAGAAATGATTGATATATGCCCTATTCACCTTGAAGTCTAATGTAACGATTTCCATAAACATTTACTGATTGTTCGTAATTCCAATTTTTTTTTTCGGAAAGCTAACTTGTGCAGAAAACAGAAGGAAATTTAAGACAGTGACATTGGGGATGATATCATTATTTCCTATCTCACAGTGGTTGTTATGCATAATTCCACCCTTAAATACGGAATTACCATGCAGTTTCGATTTTCTCGTCCCCCTGAGATGATTTTCTTTCATTATACCATGATTTGTATCATTATAATGAACGAACCGTCTTCAATCCACCTTAATAAGTCCATCGAGAAAATCACCATCATTTAGTCGAGCAAGCAGCTTTGTTTTCCCCAGTGTGTCTCTCAATTTTTCAACGTTAAAAAATGAGTTGCCAGTACAAATGCATTTATAAAGTGCATCTCAAAAGTTTAAAGGCGTGTTTTTTGAGGGAAAATTGTACATAAAAAATTATAAAAATTATTTAATAAATTTTTGGTCATTACCTGACATGTTTTGAGAAATTTTAAGAAAAACGAATAATAAAATCATTCAAAATTAAAAGAATTCAAAATTTCACAGTCTCAAAAATTTAATTTTTTTTTAAATCTGTTTTTAAATATAACAAAAACCACGTGAGAATGTTTAAATTACCATAATTTAAACATTCTGGTTCTGTGATCTGGATCTAAAAACAAAAATTTTAACTTTAATCGCCATTTAGGTCATGTTCCCGAATAAACAGGACATGTGTGCCTTTTATAGTTTTTACTTACTTTTTGATGCTCTAGCCGAATCTAAATTCAAAATCAAAAATTTGAAAAATATTGGCAACAGAAGACCGACTTAGCAAATCAGGAAAAAGATTAGATATATTGCCCATTTGCCTTAATTAATAAAATACATGATCTGGCATTGAATTAACTCAAACAATATCTCAGGCTTCAAATTGTACCAACACTGTTCAATGGCTCTCTTTAACTCTTGCATTGATTAAAACTGTCAGCCATTGGAGTATACTTCTCGGGTCATAAATGTTTTAGCCTGATCGCTTCATAACACTGATATTTTTAATCTTTAAACCATTTGCGTTGTTGATGCAGCATTATGAATAGAGGCACTATCTTACTGAAAAATGAAAACCGGATCACCCTGTTGTTCACAAACAGGAAAAAGAAATCAATAAAGGTCTGCTCATAGTTTACTGCTGTTTGCCTACCACTAAGGGAGGTAACGTTGCTTGTCCCTCTGAACCGAAATATCCCCCAACATGATGTAAAACAATCAGGTCCATATTAGTCCTACTTTTTTCATCACTAAATACCCCTTCATACTTCCAATTCATGTAAATCCGAACCCATACTAATCTTTCTTCGATCTTGGGGTTAACGGTGGTTCTTTGATCAGTTACTTGTAATCAACATTGTCAGTATTCACGATTTCCCTTAGATAATTTTATGCCGATATTTTTCACGAATTGAAAAGTTGTGGATCTCCCTGTTGATTTAATAATACCACCAACTAATTTTACCTGTGCCTTCAATCTCACAACTTCAATAATTTCAGACTGGCTGAATTTCTGTGACGAGCCATTGTATTTTATTGAGTATCTGCAAATTATATGTTGTAGGATCTTTTAAAAGTACTGTTTTCTGTCCTCTGTATTTTAAGAATGAGCTATCCTAATAGAATTTTTCAAAGTGCATTCTTTAAACGTTAGAGACAGTCCAATTTTGAATTCTTTTAATTTTGAGTGAGAATACATTTTTGTTAAAATTTTGGTAAAGCATGTCAAATACTGGCCGAAATTAAAATATTTACAGTCAGTGACAAAAAATTAGCACCAGTATCGTTTTTACTGAAATAGTTTTAACGAAACAAAATTTCAAAACCATTTTAGGAATACAGACACTTTGTACCCTTGGTAATAATGTCAGCTTTACAGAAATTAAATATTTTAGAACTTTAAAAAAAAAATAATTCTCTTATACGATGCTTTTCTACGCGACAAAAAATTAGCACCAGTGATACAAACTCCTCTAAAGAGTCCTAATAATTAATGGATTTGCCTTGCTGATGAATTACTTCAAAACTACGATTAGGCCTCTTTGAAATTAATTATCTGATTATGGATTGGTCTAAGTTTTCCCAACCATTAAAGATGGCGCATCTCAAGTCATGAACAATTGTGTACTATCGATTGTTTTTATACACTTCTCGTGACGATAACCCCCGAATGATCACAATAGAATTTAAATCAGAAGACATAGCTGGCCATTTCATTAGAGTAATGTTCTTTTCTTCAAACCACCGTGTTACGAATTGTGCTTTGTGGATCGGCGCATTATCTTGTTGAAGTATCCATTGATCGCCTGCTACAATCGGTCCAAAATAAGGAAATATGCTTTGAGTCTTGTTGAAAAATGGACGCGTAGCGTCCGAAATACGTATCCAGGCGTAATAAATATTTTGTTGTGGAAAAGCGGTTTTGGCTCTTTGTGTTACCATTGATGTTATTTATCCACAGTTAAGGTAATTTGGTTTTTATTTTGTTATGCTTTGTAGCATTGACAGGTAGGCTGCTAAATTGATTCGTCCAGTGAGAAACTTAACATCACCAATTTTTCTGGAAAGCAATCGCCTGGAAACCAATCGCTCCCAAGATCATTAGAGATCCATACCCAGTTGTCTTCTTGACAGAACTTGTGCTTCCTTTCGCAAATCATGAAAATAATATGAGAAGCCATCCGCTCCGTTAAGGTTGAAGTTTTATTCATCGGGGAAGACGATATTCTTCTATTCTGAATTCCACCCCATATGCTCTTTAGCAAATAGAAGTCTGTCTTCTTGATGGCGCTTGGCTAGCCGAGAGGTTTCCTTTCGATGCACTCCCGTAAAAGATGCGAACATTCTTGTAAGTTGCATATTTTTCAGAAATTCCCAAGTTATTAGAAATATATTTTGGACTTCTCTCTTCAATCGACGCCCAATCTCAAGAATCGAGACGTTTTCTTGTTTGAGGCCATAAATCTCACTTTTTTCGTACTCTCATACTACAGAACCTCGTCCCATGTTACTTGAATTGTTATTCACATGAAATACTACAATTATCGCAAGTCTATGAATGTTTCTAAATGAATTCTCACCTCCCTACTCGTTTAAATGAGCACATACATATTCAAATTAAATTTTAGTAACTAGTACTAATTCTTTGTAATACTTAAAAAGTTTTTGCATAACGGAATTGGTTTTTTAAAGATGTAAATTTAAAAAAATATTTGATTTTCTTAATACTGAAGTTATTACTAACATTATTACAAAGTATCTGCATTCCAAAAAAAATATTAATGTTGTTTTATTAAAACGATTTAAATGAAAATTAAAGTGCTGCTAATTTCTTGTCAATGTATATCAAAAAATTTTTGTACATGTATTTCTTACCTCGTATATACAATTTTCCCTCATAAACATGAATCTTTAAACTTTTTGAGGCGTACCTTAGCAGTTTTTTGCAAATCTTAACAACCTTATTAAAAACGGTTTTTTATGAGGTTTCTTGAGTTTTCGGAAAACATTTTGATCAAGGCTGTTCAACCACTGAGAAAAGCCTTGTATTGCTTCTATCAATGAAATTGCTTCTATTTTGAATTAAACAGCATATATTAAGATAAAAGCCTGATCAACGTGAGGTATGCCGTTGTTCCTCCTCCTTCGTGCACTTTTACTGCCATAGATTCATTCTCTATAAACCTTAAAGCTAGCCGCCATAAACGAAATAGCCGCGCATGTTCAAGCTGGTTTCAATCCACATTGGAAGAGAAACTGAAACTATTCTAAAGCGTCTACCTGACTGCTTGCATTTGAAACTACCCAATAATGAAAAAATGCACAACAATTTGTAGTAATGAAGGAGGCTCATACGCACACGCACTGTTTTTTTTTTAAATTGATTATACATAAACTAATAATAATATTGTTTTTTTTTATTTATTATAAATTCTCGTCAAAGATTGCGCTGGTGTCATGAGATTAGTAACCTCTACGATTTAGGATTCAATTTCGAAAGATATCGATAAAAACGATCGAAATTACCCTATCGACGAATTATATTTTTAAAATGAACCAGAACATGTTATAAATATAAAAAGTTACTTTTGAGTAGTAATTGCAATAATATTCTAGTAATTGCATGATTTTTTACAAAACAAATTTCCGAAGAGAAAGGGTTTATATATTATGTTAAACTGGAACGACACGGTGATACGGTAAAACTAACGCATGCGCATTTCTATTTTATTTCAGAGAGGGGGGGGGGACCAGATATTAAATGATATATTCAAAAAGAAGCCCTCAAATGAGTTGAAGTTCGTCGCTGAACACCACAGTATACCATTCGTCACGGCACTGCTTCCTTGTTAGGAGTAGTATTCACAAAGATCTCCTCGCCCGGGGGCATGTTTCAACCAATCTACAATGAACTGTCTCTGTTGATATTAGAGCATCCACTACTTCCTCTACACCCTACAAAATGTTGCCAGCTATGGATTTTGGGACCACTGCTGCCTGATGGATCTGTACATTGTGACGTTCGTCCAGTCCCCTTACGATGATTTACATTCTGTTCATCAGATCACCGTCACCAAATTCGACTAACGGTTGTTGCATCTCGTCCGGTTTCTTCCGAAATACGATGCAAAGACTAATCGGTTGTATCCCTATAATTAACCCTCGAAGAGTAAATTGTCCTCAACTGCGTCATATAGGCATTTTCAATATCTAAGCTTTATTCGTACACAAAAAACTGCACAAAGAATTCGTTTTTTTGTGAAATTGAGAAACTTCAAAAATTAGCTTAGCAGACTACCTATCTCTCTGTTTTTCACACATTCTTTTGACGTCATTGACCAGGAACTGCAAAAATTGTTTCTCTAAACATACCCTAAACAAAACTTCATGGCACAAAAGTTAAAAGTCGAAAATAATGCCCAACTGAGGTGAATTAGAGCCCATTTTATACAGTATTAAAACTTATTTTTATTCCTAGAATAAACCCCTGAGTCGTTTCATTTGACTCCTGATTCAGAACGTAAACCATTCCGTCATTTAAAGGCATCTGCTAAAACACAACGCGGGGACATGCTGCAGCGTTTCCAAACTGTGCTTTCCCTAGCCCTTTAGGACCGATGAATGTGGGCTTTGGCTTTAAGGCGCCTCCAAACCATTCCAGCGGCGTCACACTATTACAAAATCCCGCAACAAAAGCATCGACAAATACAATTCTGGCCTCTTTAAATCCACTCTCCAAATCCAGACCGATGAGTCGCAATGGAAACGACCAGTTGTTTGAAAAACTGTCATCGAGCACTTAATTAATAGGTTAAGCATTGATTGCGGTTTGATGGTATAAATATGGGGCAGGGGAGAAGTTCAAATGCAACGGTCTATCGGCTTCAAGTGCTAAACGTGAAACTGGTGGCATCAATGGGGAAGGAGCGCCTGGAATCGGGGTCAATGGCGAAAAAGGCAACAGAAACTGCTGCTGGATGGAAACCGAATTAGACCATCATCGCGAACGAGAGGAAAAATTATATTATCTTTATATTTTGTTCCGTTTCCTTTCTCCAACCCACCCCCCATCTTGTTTTCCGCTTTTTTTTTTTTGCAATCGAGACAGAATGTTCCGCTTATGGCGACACGTGAAGGCGTTTCTCTCAAAGAAAACGAGTGCATCGATTTTTGAAGGTAAATTAAAATTTCCAACATGAAGGAGAAAGACACGTGCAAAATAATCAGACGGTTTCAAATAGCGAAAAAAGGGCTCTCAAAAAAGGGTTATTTTTAGCCTAAAGCGTTCATTAAAAAGTGGTAATAACGCTCGTGCTCATCGATATCCTAGCTAATACAATAATTTATATGGAAGAAAAAAGAACTGTGAAATTCGATTTTGTCGATCCAAGCTCGACACCATGCAGCACGCAGCTTCAAATCTTAAAGCTTAAGAAAACATACGGTGGTCCAAAAGAGAAATTAACCATCCGACTACACCACTGTGATAAAACGGGTGATTTACAATGAGTGTAACAAACTTCGGCATTTTGTTAGAGACGTCAGGTTGAGCAATAAATGTCGTATGACTATAGATATTCCAACTAGATACAGATCAAAGTTTTATTAGTATGGTAGCAAATAGGTAAACAAAACCCCTTCTATGAACATTTAATTGAAAAATATAAAAGAGTATACGATTTGCTACAATAACAAATGCTCAAAAAGAAAGCGCGCCTCCTGTAGAGGATTGAGATTGGAGAAAGTTTGTCTGGTCAGACGAATTGTCGGTTCCTGGTGCATCATGTTGATGAAAGGCTTAGAATATGTCTGAAACAACATGAAGTCATGGACCCCTCATATCTGGAGCGGACTTTGGTAACCCATTCGAGCCAAGATGCGACTAGTTGTCCGTTCTGATATTATTTTCTGGCTACCTGAGTTGTAATGAGAAGTAATTTGCGCGATTGTTGCCTTTCTGTTTTCGCGCAAAACTCTTGACATTCTCCTCTGGCCTCTTTCATCAACAAGGGTTTTCTGTCCACATTCTTTCTGTTCTTTGAGCCACTCTCGATAAACCCTTGAAACTGTGGTATGTGAAAAGATCAGTGAAGTCGCCGTTTCTAAAATGTTCATTCCAGCCCGTGTTGACCCTACCACAATGCCACGCTGGAAGTCAGATCACTGATTTTTGCTACGGTTTTCAACTATCAGTAGAAAAATTGATTGTGATCATGTGACATGCAAATCAGGCAGTCACTCAATTTGCACTGATGAAGGAATTATGAATTCCGAAATGTGCATCTGAGTCATTAAAAATTTTTTTGTGGATTTGTGTTTTCCTTTTATTCCGATATTGTAAATTGACAATCACTTGTGTGTTGGTATCAATACTCGTAAGCCGTTACTCCAACGGATAATTGATGGGACCAATCAAATTCGCAATGACGATGCCAAAATTCGTGTTTATGATTTGATGATTCGTCGATGTTGTGCTTGTATTCAGGCTTAAGGGGCACATTTTGAACGCCAAAGCATACATAAACATTGTTGCAGATCAAGTTCATCTCCTTTTTTCTCCCGGTTTATCCGCACGCAGATGGCTCCTTCCAGTAGGATAATGCACCAGCACACAGAGCCAGAATCACTATAGTTTGGTTCCAGGAACATGACTGAATTCTCCTTGATGCAAGCTGGCTCAATCCCCAGATAGCAATCCCATTGAATATCTTTGGGATGAGCTAGAAAGGACCGATCGCTCGTTGCTTATACCTCCATTGAATCTCCAGGAATTGCGTGAAGTTCTCATTCATGACTGGATGGGCCAAATGAATTGAATCTTTTCATCATCTTGCTCAAACGAATACAGGCGGTTTTGAGGGCTAATGGAGGTTCAACACGCTAATAAAGTGGCAGCTCAGTGCACAGGGTGTTACAGATAACTACAGGGCAGTATAACGAGAAGCCTACCCGCTCGATTGCAGGCGCCGGCTCGGTCGATTGGCAGAATGGAGGAAGATGAAGGTGGCCTGCAGCAGCCAGCAGTTTCCACAGTCGAGGAGGGGGGAGGTGAACGTCAAACCGTCATGTTTTTGATAAAATTACCCAATTATCATAATAAAACTTTGATCTTTTTTTGAAAAATGATTTAATGAAATATAGGATCATTAAACACGGGTACTTATTCCGATAACTGTATCGTACTTATATGTGCAACTTCGCAACGACCTACAAAAGCGTGAGGGGACGACTGACCGTAATATGATTGTCCCGCTAGCGACCGATTAAGAGGCACCGTGTTGTAATTCTTCTCCTTATTAAAATACGACGCATATTCACATAATATTTTTGCTCAACCTGACCTCTCCACAAATGGTCGAAGTTTGTTACACACATTGTGAATCCTTCTCTAGGACCCACTCACAAGGAGCAATGAATCAGAAACATTTATTTGATATTTTATTGAACCCGTTTGAGTCTGAATTAGACCTAGTGCAGGAATTAGCATAGAGTCTATAAAGAGTTGAAGCACTTGTACATCAATGGAAGATCAGGTGTTCACCAGACATTTCCTGAGTTTTGCAGATTTCCTGGAAGAAGAACTTGATGTCGGATATGTTCAACATGGTTCAAACATTTTCTTTGTGGATGAGATCTGGACTCTTGGGAGGCTAAGGTAAATTGCGGAAATCATCTTCGTGTTCGCTGAATAATGCTGAGCGACGAACAATAGCAATGTCGTCCATGAAAAACCCGTCACACGCAGTATAAAAATGCGGCATTGTACGATGGACTTGTTCGCAAATAATGTCCACGTAGTCCTTGGAACGTACCCGCTCTTCCATGAATATCAGGAGACTAGAATAGAAGAAGCATCATCATACTATGACAGCAACATCAGAATATTGAGCTGTTTAAATAAGGCATGCTGGATGTCATATCAACAAAACCCGATCGCTCGGCAAGCACGTAGTCTTATTTATATGGCACGAAATCGAAGAAACCTCCCCGTCAGAGAAGTAAGTTCTCCTGCAAAAAGAATCGAAAAGAACAAACACGATTGGCCGGGGAGCGTTGCACGCTTAATGAACGAGTGAAGAAACATCGTAAAAGGAGAAGTGGGAGTGGATCTGAAGCCAGAAAACGTCGAGAGCGGACGTCAAATGGATTTGACAGAAAAAAGACAAAGGTCACGGGGAAGACAGCCAGAAAAGTAATTCATTACAATTAGAATTATTTTGAAGAGAACGACTTTTATGCTACGGGTTCACGTTCTCCAGCCCTTCATTTAGTAAAGGAAAAAGACAGTGTCAAGAAGGCACGTCTGAATCAAATTGTTCTATTAATGAACTTTATAATTTACGTTTTTCAGACAACCAATGTAGTCAAGACGACGAACGGCCTTCCGATTATCAGATGTATTCAATTAAGAGAAGAAAGTTCCTTATCATTGTCCAGGTGGAAGACTCGTATAACAACAGACGGCACTAGGATCGACATCGCTATGAAGAGCGAGTACGGTACAGAACGAAAATCTTTCGTCAAAGTTTTCTTCACTAGAAGCATCATTCGCGGAAGAAAACGAGCTATTAGCCCACGCAGACCACGAGTCGCAACTTACTGGATTGTTAATCCAGTGTTCCCGCTAATAGCGCGGAGGGTAGGTTTGAGCTCATTTCTGCTTCTCGTGCTGCACAAAACCTGGCTCCGCATAAAGGCAAAGCAGGACACCCGAGTAAACTTATAGTTAATCTTATTTTATATCTTGGTTTTTATTGATATCAAAACTTCTCTCATGGCTTAAATAATGCCCTCACATTTCCGTCAATTTATTCAGTTCCCTCAAACATGAATCGTGGCTGGCTCCTCTGATCAATGCAATTCAACATATTAGAATACAACCCAAGATTTCTTCTGAGAAAAGAAGTGGAACTTTCATGATTACAATTTATCTTACTTTTTCAAATTTATTTCAAATTGAAAGAATAAATGATCTATGAAACAATCATCATCGTCTTCTCCCCTCTCTGTAACCAATATTACAACCACACTTCGCTTATAATCATTTACGGGACTCAAGATCCTAAGCTACAGGTAATCCCTATGACTAGCGTCTGTACAAAACAACGTGTATCATGATTCGTCATATCACATAACTTCTTCCAGTCTTCACGAGTACTGTCACGATCGTCCAGACAGTACTCGAGACGAACTTTCTTGTTCTTTGCAAAAATCAGAAAGTTTGGATCCGCTTCAATGCCCGTCAATTGTTCAACGACCTTAAACGACCGCGGTCTCGCTTATGATTGAGAGTCTATGAGCAACAGTTACTCCTCTTACAAGAGGAACGACGCACTCTTTTTTTTGCGCGCAAGCAAACTTGGAAGCCATAGCGTTGCGCGGCGGCGGCAGCGCTTCGTTCAAAACAGATGTGAAAATCTACGGCGGTAAGGGGAGAAGCAGAATCGTTAACGACGGTCGCCAAACAATTGCAGTTAGAGCAGTGTTATAAGCACAAACTCTTAATTTTGGTGTACAATTAATGAGATAATTTATGAGATGAGGTAGGCATCCATGAAAACTCTTTTTATTTTAAATTATAAAGCACCGAGATACATACCCCCTCACAAACGCAATGTATCTGTCGACACCCTTGCCCTCGTTTCGCATGACACTAGTCCCGGAAAAATTACGAAGATTACCTAATTAATTAATAAAATGAAATAATAAATTAAAGAAATGGATTATTAATTACTATACAGATTTTTTTTTTACTGGAAGCCAATTAGTTAATTTTAATAATCTATTTTTAAAAACTAAGTTTGTTTAGAAACTTGATTATCCATTCAGTCGTCTGCTGCTACTTTCATTGCTTTCATGCGAAGTGGATTCGTGCTTATTGCTGAGTAGTGGAAGAAAGAAGTTCCGTCCCTTCAAGCGCATTATTACACACACCGCATTAACAAAGGAGTCTTTGTCTGGTTATGTGTATTCAAATTTTTTCGTTTTCGCGGTTTATTTTGAAAGAAACAAAATTTCGCATTTTCTTATTTTGCAAGCATCAATAGTACCTTCAGACGAGAAACATATTTCAATTTGGTGGGACTTTATGAGGTACATGTTCGTGTACTTCCCTTGTGTTGTTTCAATTATGCCTCAGTTAGGTTTTTCTTTTTCCGTTTGCTCATCGAGTTCTGTTATTAGGCCCACCTAACTCCTCTTTAAATAAGTATACGCTTAAATCACATGATCTCCAACTATTTTGCACAAAAACAGATTAAAACAAATTTGCATAAATTTGGCAGATTTCCATTATCTTAATGTATTTACATAAACTTGGCTTTATTCTATCCAAATTGTGAAATGAAAATATTTTTCGCTTAACATAAGCGATCTGTTATCTTTAAACAGTCGTGGCCCTGTCATAAACACGCCTCTGCAGTGTCTTTAGTGAAACGCTAACCACTTTAATTTACACAAGTGGGAATTGTGTTATTATTATTTTGATGTTTGTCTTTGCGAGATGGTATCTAATTAAACCATCCAGAAGATAAAAGCAAACATGGATGTGATACACGAATTTTTCATTACGTCAACAATCTACAAACCAAAGGGAAAACTTCTTATCGAGAAACACATGGTAACTCCGAATCATCTAAGCTGAGAGTATTTTCCAGAATGGTTTATTTAACAAATCCCAGAGTTATAGTTTCAGGCTAGATGAATATCATTCCGTTCCATTACGATAATGATACATTATTATAATATTAAGTAACAGCACAGTAAATCAAATTAAATTACTCATAAAAATTGCAGAGCCTATTACAGTAATGAACTTCATTTTCAATTAATATATGTGCAAACCTCTCCTTGATATGCTTCTTTAAATATGTATTGTGAAGTCAGCAGAAGTTTAATTGGATATTAACGTAGGTCTGGAATGCAAGGTAATGTATGGACTGAGATGTTAACTTTCAGGGGAGACTTACAATAGTAATGAAGAAAATATTTTGCTCGTTGCATCGAAGAGCAAGTCAATTCATTATCTTATTAAATGCCAAAAAATTCATGTTTACTATTTATCAGAAATTGCACATTTATAAAATGCCTCAGAGCACTGCAATAGAACATTCTATTCACCGGGTCTTCCCTTGTGGGACACACTCCTAGCGGATAACGCCAATCGCGAAACAGCTTTTAACACCTAGGCTACTTACTTCAATCCCGCTTATACGTTATGGAGGAGTTCCAAAGCTCCATCAGGCGGATGTCCTCAATAGCAATTCCCAAGCGACTCGAATTCAGATTCTCCATGTAGAGAAACTACATGGTTCTAGGCCGACCGCTTTGTCGCTCATACACATCGGCCTCGAAAATAGCAACTGCTTAGGAAGGCCAGTTTCAGGCATCCATATCACATGGCCATATTAACGCAACTGAGATCTCTCTATACGGAGAAGTAGCGGCTCAACATCTAAATATTCCCTTATTGTGCTGTTGTGCATCCAATTTAGTAGGATAACAACTCCTACACCTCCCTGGAATCTCAACGAAAACTATAGGCGAGAATGGGGGCAAAGATACAGGGTGATTCAGTCAATTTCTGACCATTTCAGTACTATGATTTATTGACCCATTAATGTTTAAAAACTTAGCATTTCAGTATGATATTTTAGGCAGTTCGGAGTTTTTATTCCCGTGGAAAAGTCTTGATGATATGCTCAATGTGGCCACCACGAACATTTTGAACTTCTCGCAGCCGAATGGTGAAGTTGTTCATAACTCTATCCAGGATTTCTGCATCCACAAGGGTGCAGCAGTCGACGATGCTTTGTCGCAGCTGGTCTAGGGTTCTTAGTGCTGTAGTGAACACACTGTCTTTAAGGAATCCCCAGAGATAAAAATCACATGGGTTTAGGTCAGGACTCGTAGGGGGCCAAAGAAAGCCACCCCCGAATCGATCTGGACACCTGTTTGAAATGACACGACTTCCGAATTTCTGATTGAGAAAGTCTAGCACTTCGTTAGTGGTGTGAGGCCTAGCCCCATCCTGTTGAAACCATTGATGTCGAAGCGGTATACGCCTCCTTCGCAGCCCGGGGATGAAGAAGGTTTCCAACATGTTAAGGTAAGCCTGTGACGTTACGGTGCCCTCAAAAAAGCACGGACCAATGATGCCTCTTTTGGAAATCGCGCACCAAGCCATAACTTTTCGTGGATGAAGAGGTGACTTATGGATCTCATGAGGGTGCTGGAACCCCAAAAACGAACGTTGTGTTTATTAACGTCACCTGACAGATGGAAGAAGGCCTCATCTGACACCCACAATGTCCTGATTGGCTTCCATTTCTGCTCCAAACTCCATCGCAAATCGTTGTCGCTTCTGTCTTCCAGTGTCTGTTAACTCCTGATAAACATGGATCTTAAACGGGAACAAGTGTAAATCCTTTCTCAAAATTCGCCACGTCGTGGTATACGACAGCCCTTCTTCAATGGATAGGCGGCGAACAGATTTTTTGGTAGGGAAATCAACCAACCTTGTGCGAACATTTTCGACAACTTTCGTATTGTTCGCTCCCGCCTTTTTTCTTGCCTTTAACACATTCAGTGGCACGAAATTGCTTGACAAAATCCATGATTGCTTGCCTGCCTGGTGCGTCTCGACACTTGTACTCCTTCCGGAACTTTCTTTGCACGGTTACAGGTGATTTTGTCTCGAAATACCATGCGACAACCTTGCATTTCTGCTCTGTTGATAAAACGGGCGCCATTTTTCAACAATACGATTTTCATACAGCGCCGTTGCAACAATACAAACTCCAACTATTTAGAAATTCGATATGGCGCTCATATTCTTTCAATTGTTTATCCCTAATGCACGTCATTCGAGTGAAACGGTCAGAAATTGACTGAATCACTCGGTAGATTGGAAAGCATTGGTTTTGTTTCCTAGCTCACGTTTCGTTATCACGAATCGCCACAGTTCGCGTCTGACACATAAATTCGGCTGTGTTACCGCCCATCAATCGTCAGTGCAGTCCCGAAATACAGGGATACGAAGATCGATAAAAGAATGAAAAAGCAGTGTGTTTATTTCGAAAGCCGTAAAAGTCGGATACGGAAGTTTCAAAATTCGCTACAAATGTTGCCGACAGGTGGCGCTGTACGCAGCATATCGAAGAAAGTGGATGAAGTCATGTATTCCGTGTTTTTATGGTACTGGAGTACTACCGGTTACAATTTCAGTCCAACGGCAACAATTAAACAATTTAAAGTTGCAAAAGGTCTTGATGCGAAAACAATCTGTCAGGTTTTCGGCAATAATAGACAGACACCCTTTGCAAATTCCAACACTCACGGCAATGCTATTTATCTGGACACACAGATTTATCTATGAGATCATAGCTTTCGTACAAAGCTATGATACCAACTAATACTTCCACTCCGTACTCTAAAACTTCTCCCGAGGAACATATGCATTGCGAGGTCCACACAGCACTTATAGACATCTTTTGCATATTCCAGGATTTGTGATAGAGCAAAGATGTGAACCGTTGTTCTTCGGTTATGTCAGAAACCACACTGCTCTCTCGACAGTTTGGAATCGCAACTTAAACACAACTTCACAAAAACAGACAATGCACACTGCCTAGCAAAAAGTACATAGACTGCTCAATTGAAAGTGGACATCTGCCATAGTAGAACAACCTATGCAAATTCGGGCAATAATTTGAATATATTCGTTACAGAACAGCAAGTCATGTATAATTAGAGTCATTTGGTGTCTTACCACGTGCTGAGATAAAATGCCACCATCAAAGCAGCTGAGCGGTTTTCAACGTGGTGTAGTCATAGGCAGTGGAAACACGACGTCGTAGAAGTGGCCGAGCCCGCACGCTATCCGATGGGTGCGGGCCACAATCCCGACAGCCACAATCCCGACAAGCCTAGTATTCCCGACAGGTGACAATCTATTATCCCGACAAAGCAGAATCCCATTTATTTCTATTATGTTTTATGGGAGTGCTATTATATGCGGAGTGCTCTTGTTTTTGATTCTGTATGTGTACAATTTTATCATTGGCTTTATTAGCTTTATTATTATTTTTAGTTTATTTTTCAATAAATTGTTCAATAAATTGCGATTCAATAAAATATTTATTACTTTTAATCAAAATGGGACGTTATGTGTAATACCACGAAGGTAGTCCATCAATAGTCGGTTTACTCTGTCTCTAAATACTGCCATAAATCTTCTCTCTCTGTCGAGTACAGCTCTCTTCGGAGTAGGATATGGCTGACCGCGAAAAATACTTTCCACTTCTAAATCTACTCGTTGTTGTTCTTTTTGAAGCTCTTGTATAATTTTGAAAAGACCAACATGACTGCGGCCAACCAATATCTCCCATCTCCTGTGCCAATAAGGCATTCTGAGTACGAGGAATGCCGAGCTCAATTGAATCTGCGACACTCCACAGTGCGGGTGGAAATATAGTCGGAGAACGTATAACTTGTCCACGATTTCGGCGTCTTATTCTCCCGTGAACGTAGTTTTCTCACCAGTTCACTACATTCGGGAGGCACCTCACCAGATTCGGGAGGCATCTCAGCTTTTAAGATGTCAAATGATGCTGGCATTTCGTTAGCTGGGACAAACGGCAGCGCAAATAAACGACGTAACAATAAGCTAAATTGTTCATCGTTTCCGTAATGAACTGATAATCCGCAAGCTCGTAATGAATTAGAAAACGAGCGTGAAAACATGGTGAGATAGGACAAGAGAAAGGACCAATGATAAAATTGTACACATACAGAATCAAAATGACAGAATTACTGAAAAGAAATGTTACAGTCCAACTTCGCATACAAAAGCACTCCGTATATAACAGCACTCCCATAAAACATAATATAAATAAATGGGATTCTGCTTTGTCGGGATAATAGATTGTAACCTGTCGGGAATAGGTGGCTTGTTGGGATTTTGGCCTGTCGGGATTTTGGCTTGTCGGGATTTTGGCCCTGTCGGGATTATGACCCTAACCCCTATCCGATAGAGACCGGAGGGCCCTGAAACGGTTGGTACGGCAGAAAAGGGCTGTTTCAGCGTAATATCGGCGGTAGGACTTCCAGCAGGCAACGGGAACAACTGTCAGCACCATAACGATTCGTAGGGAGCTCAGTGCCTTAGGGTACACTGTAAGGCTGCTGCCCACAAGCCTAGAATTACCCCTGTAAACGTCCAGCGTGGTGTGGCCTGTGTAAAGAGCGACGGTCTTGATCGATGGACCGCTGGAGGAGCATCATGTGAGGCGACGAATCACGCTTCACACTCTACCGATCGGATGGGCGCACCTAGGCTGATACCTGAGTGTGTCATCCCAACAGTGAAATTTGGCGTTGATGGTGTGATTATGTGGTCGTGTTTCTCCTGGTTTGGACTTGGTTCGCTGGTTGAGACCGAGGGGATCATGGCATCCACACAATATCTGGACGTTCTAGACAATTCCATGCTTCCTACGTTGTGGCATCAGTTCTGTGAAGAGCCATATTTGTGTTCCAGCCATGCCATAAGGTCCGTGCTGTCAGCGCCTGGTTTCTGGAGAATAATGTTCAGGAACTTCAGTGGCCTGCCTAGGGTCCAGACCTCAACGTGCATAAAGTGGGCAAAAATACGGTTGCTTTCTATCAGAAACTGGTGGACAGCTAATCATGGCGTGTGGACGCTGTGCTTAGGGCAAAAGGCCACGGTACGAGCTATTAGACACACTGTAAATAAAGCGTCTGTTCCATAACACAGGTATCCACTTTCAATTGAGCAAGTATGCTGGACCACCCTTTGCTGCAAGGACTGCTTGGTCTTTTAAATGATCCTGCAACTTTTGAACGAACCGCTTGCACAACATCATGCACTGATTTCACAAATTTACTTTCCACTAATGCGGACATGCTGAGCTAACTCCTTCTCTGAAAATCGGACGATTAACACGGCTTATCGGTATTCTGGCTGACGGAGTCAACGTAGTATTGGCTGCTATTACATTTCTTTTACATAAAAAGTGAAGGTGTGCATCATGATAGTTGAAACCACAATAAAAAAGTAGTGTCCAAGTAATTTTGGCAAGACGGTAGTACATTCTGTATAAGCTCATAACTTTTTTTATCATTTATGATAACTTTCTTCTCTTTTCCGTCAATCAGAGGCATCACCGAGAACGGCGGTTTTCCGACGAACCTACTTGAGTGTCTTCGAATATGTGCAAAATTACCGAACATCGTAACGTCACTGTATTCTGTCTGAATTCCCGCAGTTCTTTCAGAATCTCATAGCCGCGTGGTTCTCAAATAACTCTGTCTTTATGAATCCCAGATTGGAATCTCTTAAAAAATTTTCGATATTGCTACGTTGCAAATCAAACAATCTTCTCTGCCTTGGCCTGCAGCAACGAAGCTGCGCACTGCATTCAATCTCTATGTAGAGTTTTGAAAAAAAATGACGCTTCGGCTCGTCAACCTTTAAAGAAATAAACAAAATGCAAAAGTAAACGTTAATTAACTTTATTTTTATTTCGAGACGCTTTCGCAGCCGTCGTCGTCGTCGTTGTTGTTGTTGTTGTTCGAGAAAACATTTATTAAGTTTGTGCTCCAACTGATTAACAGTCAATCTTCTTTTCACTTGGAAAAAAAGCAAGACCTTCTTCCCGAGTGAAACACGAATTTTAATTGCCACGAATGTAATTAAGTGGAACATTCCTTTGAAACACTTGAAGGGGTTTAAAAATTCAACAATCACCTGATATTATTAAAGTTCCTTATTTCTCCAGACACTGGCTCTATTTACACAACTAAACCGACTGGAACATCGCAGCCACCATAAAAAACGAATTCTTATCTTTTCAACACATATTCCAATGCATCAATACATGTAAAAAAAAAAATAAAAAAAAAAAAAGAAGTTTCTCTTCGCTAATGAAATTCCATTCCATTTCATTTGAACTTAATTTTCGTTTTCCTTTAACTGCCTGGACGTAAGTTCTAATTCCATTTACGACGGTCATCATTTAAAAACATTGCCATTTCATGCATGAACCTTCATCACGTACTGGCCAATGAATTGGAAATCTACAGGGGTTGGACAAAATAATTCCAACAGATCATTTGAACTATTCCAGACAACACACGAATGGTAACATTCCACTTCTTAATAAACCATGTAGCGCCGTCACTGTGGACACACAGCAGTGTGATTACAAACATTTTGTTATTGTGGCGTGATATATCGGGTTTAATAGGCTTCCAAAGAGAAATGGTTATTGGTGCTGTGTGCGGGTCAGTGGGTGTTTCGAGATCTACTGTATCCCTGATCACATCTCATTATGTAAAAACCGGTAAAAAAAACATCTGCAGACAACACAACTGAGGTTGAAAGATAAGGCTGGATGACAAATAGAATACCTCATCAAACTGTATCCGGAAAGAATAAAACTACGGGTTCACTGAATGTAAGTTTGAACATTACGTCTAATGTATTAGGATGCACCGTCTTGTTAAAAGGCGATTGTGTTAAGGCATTCTCTTTGCTTAATCTGTGAGATCACAACAGACAGCTCCAACATGTCCCGATATCAAGCTGCAGCCACTGTACAGATTCGTGGTCAAATTGGTATGAACCCACAGTAAACCTTATCTGCCAACACTTTTGGTGAATGTAACGGATCCTCATAAAACCGATGAGGACTGCGGATGTTCCAAATGCGGCAATTCTGCGTGTTCACTATTCCGTGGATGGAATAGGCCTCGTCACTCAATTGTCAGGCCTTTGACATCTACCTCCACACATGCCAGAAATGTCAAAGCAAACTGTTGTCGAAAGCCAGCATCGCCGGCTTACATTGGAGCTTATAGGGATAGCAACGCAATGATTTGTGCAAACATCTAACACTGTTGTGTACACTATGTCTAACTATCTTTCTATGCCACGAGCATTGCAAGTTCCGCACGCATTCTCCGTTGATTGTTCAAAACTGCCATTGAAAAAACTTCTGTTACTTGCGGGTCCGAGGTTTCCTCCCTTTTCCTGGTCGAACAGCAAAGCTTCCTGTTGCCTCAAAACATTGACCCATACGTCGCAGCCAATGACCGCGATAACATTCTCATTGTTCAAATAAAACAACGTCAACACCCATTGTGCTTATCAAGTCTTCTGTCAGGATCACACATTCCTGCTGTTGGCAGCGCCATATTTCGCCTTGGTGATTGGGTGGGGGAAAATGTTATTATTATCAGTAGCTGTCTGAATTAAAAAAATTTATAACTCCTACCCATTCTCCAATTTTGAAGCCATTCGGCCTACTGGTCAACCCGCTACAGGGCTCTGAACGGGGATACTTTAATGTGAACCACCTTGTAATTTAAACGTTAAGCATATCCTTGAGAATGAGTCGGAGTTAAGAAATTTACAATTCCCAGAGTCGGAAGTTGATGTCGAAAATCTTTATCCTTGACTCCACAACAAAGATTATCATAAAACCGCAGGAGAATTAAAAGTGTTTAATTTTTATGAAATATTTAATTCAAGTTAATTAAAATTTCCCAACCATTCAAGAACATAAATAGAAGAGCGTTTGTTCTCGTTCATTAAATTTCATGAACATTATAACGACTACAAAGGGATGAAGCTATCAACTGAAAATTAAGCTATTTAAAGCTGATATACAGAGTGTAACAAAAAGGTAACTGCCAAACTTTCAGGTAACATTCCTCACCTGTAGAGGAAGGAAATATGTTATATGGACATGAGTCCAGAAACACTTTATTTCCATGATAGAACTTATTTTCTACAACTCTTCCTTAATTACATTACTTATAGGAAACACACAGGAACAGAACGTACAGGATTACCACATGAAACTCTTTCTTACATGAAATGTTCAAAATGCCATACGTTAGCATCAACCCGCCGTCGTATTGAATCCCTGATGCGCTGATATATCCCTGGAAAATTGCATATTGTTTCGCAATACGGTCAAGAAGACTCTGCATCTTGTACCGGGGTTCCAAACACAAGAGCTTTCAAAAGCTCCACAAATGCTTTCTGTTCCAGTGCGTTTCCCATGAGTAATGTATAAGGCATGTTCGAATGAAAGTGATACGGGCTATAGCGCGCGAGCACGTGAGTGCGCAGACACGAGGCAAACGGGTGATTATTGACGTATTGTCTGCTTGATCTGATAAGCACTGCTATGGGAAGTTACGTTAGGCTTATGCGCGTATTTCGTTTTGTGTTACAGTGGACCCTCCTAATAAATTTCCGTCCAAAACTGACCAACGAGCGGTGATAATGTTTCTGACAGCTGAGGATATTCCACCAGTTGACATTCATGCTTGGATATTGAATGTTTGTGTCTCGAAAGCAACCGTGGTGCGTTGGGCCAAAATGTTCCCTGAAGGTCGTGTGGAAACGGCTGATAAACCACGTCCGGCCAAGAAACGTGGTCATCACCGATCAATTGAAGACAGACATGGATAAGTCAATTCGTGAGGACAGGCGGATCAGCATACGGTCACTTGCAAAGGATCACAACGTCAGTATTGGTTCCGCATATGCTGTAGTGAAAAGTCTGGGATATGGCAAACTCTGCTGTCAGTGGGTACCCCGAATGCTCACGTTAGAGCACAAACTCTGCGTTTCGATTGCTGTTTGGATCATCTGGAAGGTTACAGTCGTGACGGGGAAGCGTTTTTGAAGAAGATTATTGCGGTAGATGAGATCTGGTGCCATTATTGGGAACCCTCCGGGAAGGTATCCACAATGCAGTGGAAGCATCCATCGTCACCACGGCCCAAAAAATTCAAGTCCGCAAAGTTCGTCCGGGAAGGTTATGCTTACGTGTTTCTTTGATTCCGACGATCCTCTACTTTTGAAGTTTACGGAACCCAAAACCCATATTAATGCTATCTCATACACCAAGACACTGCAGAACTTCCGTCAAGCTGTGAAAAACAAGCGTCATGGTAAGCTCAGTGATGGGGTGATCCTCCTCCAGGACAATGCTAGGCCACATGTTGCGAGACTGGTGCAGGAAGCAATAACCAAACTGCGGTGGTAAGTTCTGCCACACTCTTCTTATAGCCCGGACCTCTCACCATGTGATTTTCATGTGTTGGTCCTTTAAAGACGGCACTGAAAGGTCGACGGTTCGCCAATGATGAGGAGGTTAAGGACGCTGTTCGGGCATGGTTCAGAGAGTAGCAGAAAACAGACTATTTTGCAGACGGTATTGCGACAGATGGAGATTTTTTTAGGACTACGCGTCTATAATAGTGACTATAAGATGTTCTTCTTTCATATAAACAAACGTAAATATTAATATTTTCATTTAATCCGTCTCAGTGCCCTTTGAATCACTTTCATTTGAACATGCCTTATAATTAATTTAGAGTTGAAGAAAATGAGTCCTAACATGGAAATAAAGCGTTTCCGAACCCATATCCATCTAACATATTTTCTTCCTCTACATATGAGGAATTTTTTCCTGAAAGTTTGGTCGTACCTTTTTATTACACCTTGTATGTGCATACAAAATATCACTCAGTTAATTAACTTTAAAGCTGTTACATAATTTAGAATATATTCTATAATCCTGGAATACCAGGACTGATTCTTCTATAAGCTTTTATGAAGGACAGTCAAATGAAAACGATCGATGAGGATTTGCAAGCAAAGAAAAATATTTCAGTAGTTCACGGTACCGCTACTTTCACTTCTATTCACTTCGTTGTCCGATCCAAAGCCCACCACTTAAAGTTCCTTTTCATTGGGCTAATAATAACCTTTGCATGGGAAGAGGTCGGAATGGCTCCACTTGAAGCAAGTCAGAGTATTGATGGTTTTCTTCGCGACATCCCAACAAATATTTCAATTTCAGGTACAACCTTGTCTGTAAGAATAAACTATCTATAATGGTATTATTTTATCGGTTCCTAGAACGCCCTTATCATTTTCATTTCATTCTTTCGTTATTAAGTAGCGGAAGAATAGAGTTACTTGTTGGTTTTAGTGTCAATCTGCCCGTCTCCCCCGTTTCATATTTTCCACATTTTAGCATAATTTCGTGGGAAAGTGCTTATGTGATCGGTTTGTCCAGAAGTCTGTCCGTCTGTAGACACAATTTCAACAATGCATTGCGGAGAGTGGGCATAGTGATTGTTGAAAGGGATGAATTACACTGTTCTACAAAAAATAAAAAAAATTATTTTTCTGGGGGTAAGATTAGTGATTCTTATGAAAATAAGCTCCCTAAATTCAAATCTGTAACTACTTTTTCTCTGTCAGGCACAGTTTTTAAGTTATACATAGTTCAGTATTATTTCTACAGGTTCGACGAGGCATGTTTAGAAGAGAAATATTGTTCTTTAAAATCGATGGATCAATTGATGTCTTTGCAAAGCAAAATAGGCCTAATTAACATAATAATGAATGCATAATGAATAATGTATACTATGATATAATGCACAACACAGAAATAAGTTGTTTACTCACACACGCAGGCACAAAATGCTTTCTCGAATTCTCAACACATACACACTGATCTCCTGCACACTGATACTGTGCTCTCCAAAAACACTCCACCCTCACACGGACACTATGCTCTCCACACTCTTAGACCACCCTCACAGTTTCCCTTCCTCAATAACTTTGTTTACATTCCTGAAGAAGGGGTGTCTCCAATTCCAGCCTCAGCTCAGGATTCATACAAAAATTGGTTGAGTTTACATAGATTGAATCAATACACAGAATAGTTATCAAATTAATACAAATACGAGGTGCGTTCAAGTTATAAGGTCTCCAAATTTTTTTCTCTGCAGTGATAGTAAGTAGAAAGATCCGGCTGCTTTTAAAATTTTGCGGGAAATATTTCGTCTTTACTAACATAGATGGCAGCACCATACCGTGAACGGCGTGAACACCGTGCGCGTTGCCGCGAACGATGTTTTACATAAATTGGCGAAATTTAGTTTACAAGATCAACGTGTAATTCCACATTTATACCCTCGTATAACTAAAAACTGTGCCTGATAGCAAATTTCTGATTTCAGATTTGAATTTATCACATGAAAATCCTTCGGAAACACATATTTGCATATGAGAAAATTGACCCTTGTTGAACAGTGTTCTCCTCGTATATGCTTTATATGTTGTTTCGGCTCAGCGTATGCTCTATACGTTGTTGGGATGGTGCGCATGCAGGATGGACATGATAGACGGATTATAGGAAGGGGAGGTCGGTGCCAATTGACTAAAAGGATTTCTTTATTAGTAGGGAGCTGATTATTTGTACGATAATTTAAAAGCGACTTAACTTTTTCATATTCTGTTTTCGCCAATCGATAAATATCAACAAGTTCGAAGGTGAGATAGCCGGAAGAGTCACAATAGCGCTTGCTCTATGGTACCAATAAAAAAAATGGCATGTAATCTTCCCTTAAAAATGGCATGTAATATATCTAAAAAATTAATATATTTATTTTTTTTATATTTACGCTATCTATATTTTATACTAGCAGAGGCACCCGGCTTTGCCCGGGATAATTACAGTTGTAGGTAATCTATCTATATTTTATATTAATCTATCTCCAGAGGGATAATGGTCATATATATTATACCAAACCTGAAATCAAATTTAACTTAAAATCTAATAAAAGTTTTGATGAAAGAATACACATATGCTTTAAGAACTTTCACCTTCAAAAATGGAATCTGCGCCTGGTACTTCGCAACAACCGGAGTGTGAAATTAATTCACTTCATAGCGAAAAATCAAAATTGCTGTTATAAAAAGGAATTCTACATTTTGAGCAATTGCTACTCGAAAATGATCTCGTGGCAGAAGAATCATCTGCGACAATTTCGTCCGGGGCAATGAAAATAGGCGAGGAGATATTTGAAATGTTGGGTAACAAGTTTTGTGTGGAAACTGAAGAATTAATTTTCCAAAAACTTGATAAAGAATGTTATTAGTTTCACGAGGCGAACGAAGAGAATCTTTATGCTCATCACATGATAATTGTGAGGAAAAGATGCCAAAATTGGCAAAATATATACAGTATATAAACTCAAAATCGTCAACATGACCAAGCAGCATCCAAAGTGGAATTTAAAAACTCTACAAAGGAAAGGATGTATACGGTGTCTTTGGTCCTAAAATAATAGTAGCTCTCGATGAATATTGTAAAATATATAACAACGTGGTAGTAACATGTTCGAAGTCTGGAAAACTACCAATCTCTATGTATACGCAATTTTTTAAAAAAGTGTTAACACCATATTTGAAACAGGAAAAATTTCTCCTATTAATACATTCATGGGGCGGTCAGACAAGTCCTGCATTGTATGATGAAATTTTTTTGGAAGATGATGGTGTAGGAACATGCATTGTTAAAGTTTTTCCTCCGAAGTATACACGTTGTGACGTATATTTTTACAGACAAGTAAAAAATTTCATCAGGCCCTTGTAGAACTCTTCCTTTTATAGTACAGCAACAGCGTGAAATAGCATCTCGTGAAGATTGCATCAAATTTCAACCTACACCATCAACTGTCTGCTCTGATTTTTGCAAATACGTTGCGATATGCATGGTTTGCGTCAAAACTAACAGATGAAAGAGAAGCATTTGTGAAAGTTAATGAGACATGTTTTCCGATTCTCATTTTAAAAGCACCATAAGTTTCTACATAAAACGCAGCTGTTATACGATGCGCAAGATGTCGCGAAAATTATTGTTTTGTTTGTTTTTACGATAAATATGATCCTGCAATATGCGCAATTCCATCTACTTCATAATAAAATATCTCGTATTTATTTTTATGTATGATAATAACGTATGCACATATATCGTCGATTATTTCCAAAAAATAGATAAATACAAGAGGAAGTCAGTAAGTAAGTTACAAATGGATATAGAAATGAAACAAATACGAGTACTGATTTGAAAACTATTTTTATTTCTCCGCCTAATCTCCCTGTACATTGAGGCACTTGTCCCATCGTTTCACAAGCCCCCTCAAAACCAGTAAAATAAAATTCTTTAGAGTGCTGCCTGAACCAGACAGCTTCATCGTAGGGAAAGTGTTCAACCGAAAGATGATGTTTAAGAGGGACTAACAAATGGAAGTTGCTTGGAGTAAGACAGGGCTATACTCGAGGGCTTTCCACTTGTACATTCTCAGCATCTTAGTTGTCTTGTTGGCAATAAGAGGATGTTCACAGTCTGCATACTGCTTATCATATCGCCCTAACTTTTCTCCTCACAACTTCTGTTTGTTCGATTTTCTTAAACATTATCTTTCGGCCGACGATGAAACTGTACAAAGGGAACTCACCGCCTGGTTCAGACAGCAGTCCAAAGAATTTTATTTTACTGGTTTTGAGGGGGCTTGTGAAACGATGGGACAAGTGCCTCAATGTACAGGGACATTAGGCGGAGAAATAAAAATAGTTTTCAAATCAGTACTCGTATTTGTTTCATTTCTATATCCATTTGTAACTTACTTACTGACTTCCTCTTGTATTTATCTATTTTTTGGGAAACTATGGGACATGTGCCTCAATGTACAAGGAGTTATGCGGAGAAATAAAAGTAGTTTTCAAACCAGTACTCGCATTTGTTTCATTTCTATATCGATTTTAGCTTATTTACTGACTTCCCTCTCGTATATTGATCCGTGTCATGGAAATTTAAGTTGTTTAATATAATTGCATTCTATTGTAGAAAAAAAAATTGTCATGCGGAGTCGAGGTTCGAACCAACGTTCTCGAGAGTACGAATCTGGGACACTTCTGCTACGCCACGCACTCTTCGACGAAATGGTTAATTTCAATAGCTTATAATGAGCACGAAATATTTGGAATGTAAATATTTGCAAAACACTGGGGTAGTGGGTCTTCTTCTTTAACCCTGTTGCATCCTACATTAAGACTTATTATTATACTTAAAAATCGTGCAAATCGGTTGGTACCACGTCGTAAAGGCTTCCTTGTAAACACGGCATGTAATATATCAAACAACTCGTAACGAGGTGTCATGAATCAATATCACGATGGTCGGAATTGGTTTAGTTGTATGCAATTGGGAGGTGTTCTAACTGTACTATTACTTTCAATGCTAAGATTTGACAAGTAATATAACGAGTTGTTAGGCTTATTGTTATCCACAATTAATTGGTATCATAGCTAATTTCTATTAGACATATTGTTATGAAGAACTAATTGCTAGTAGCTAAATTCTCACTTCAATATTTACATAGTTTTATTTAAAAATGTTTTAAAATGCAGGTTTGTTCTAGGTATCCATGACTGATGTCTCTCTACTGTAACGCTTAAATGTGCTTCTTTTATCAGTCATTCTTGTTTGACTTGCGGCCGGTTGCACCAGTGTCCGTTAAAACGAATCTAACTTTTGGTTAGTTAGCAATTTGTTAAGTCCTTTAACCGGAAAAGATTGCCCTATCGTAGCTATTGTCTCGGTAAGCTAATAGGATTTAATATGAACAACGATGACCGTGATTGGTTCGCTTTGCTTCACATACTTCCGATCAACATGGCTGAAAGTTTTGAACCATGACTTATATTAAAAACCTTCTATATTATTAACACTACATTCTATACTACGTTAAATATTTCTAGATTGTTTTCATTAATATCGTTGGTGTTCAACGTCCTTCTAATTCATATCATTGGTTTTCAAATAGCTGTTTGATAATAAGCTTATCCAAATAGCTTATCCAATTAGTTAACACCATTTTGTATCGCTAACCGTAGACTACATGATCGTTCTCCAGCGGTTAAGTTAAACTGCTACTTAAGCACACGTAAAGTTCTAGCTACGCTTGGTGCAATGTAAACAATTTTAACCGTAACTTCAACGAATAGTTATTTTTAACTGTCGCTAGTCCTACCAGCCGTTAGATATTAAAATTCTGAATATAACTTACCAAGGATATGACCTACTTCACTATTTAGTTTGGTTTTGATTGGCCCACTGCAGTGGGAGTTACGGGATTGGGAGTTGGAGGGGACCATCTGGTCTATATAGTATATTGGTAGGTAAAGGTGTGAAATTTGGTATGCTGATTCCTCTAGGCAAGATCTACATTACTATGAAGTTTAGGCCAAATTATCCCAGTGGAGTCGTAGTTGCGAGGGAAGCAGTCACATGGTATATAGAACTATTCTTTATTTATTTATTTATTTATTTACAATTGCTATTACTTATTACGACCGAGCAAAGCTCTATTCTGGCTGGAGCCGACGAGATAGGTCTCAGGCCAGATGAGTTACAGCAATGAAGTACAAATGACTAAAATTAACAATGTAGTAAAACAAAAATAAACAAAATGGTTAATAGGGTTATGGTTTTATATAGCTAAGGAAAAGAAAAAATTTTAAATTCTTTTTGAAAATGGCCGTAGACTTAGAGGAACGGATGGATTCGGATAGGATAGACCACCATCGAATACCAGGAAATGAGACATAGCGTTGCTTGTAGATGCGTCTGGCGGTGGAAACTCTGATTGATCGGGCATGTGGAGTAAAATAAGAATGACAAGTCACAATGGCGAGGGCTTGAAAAAGAGGACGTTTTAAAATGTTGTTAGTAAATTCACAAGTAATTTTAATTAAATAAATTTTTTCTACTTCAATCCCATTAGGATTAAATAAATGGGAGACTGAAGCTTGTTTGGGGAGCTTTAAAAAGATTCTCATACACCATTTCTGAATAAGGAAAAGCCGAATTAAATTAAAATTGGAAGTCGATCCCCAACATATAATTCCATAACAAAGTGAGGAATGGATTAACGAGAAATAAAATAGGAATGCGCGAAATTATAATCAAGTGATCCATTGGTCTAGTATCGTTATGATATACAGGGTGATTATAATTAAAGTTACGATTTCAAAAATCGATAATTTGAAAACTACTCGTCAGAATGACCTGATATTTTAGCAGAACAATCGTGAGGCAATGGAATTTTGTTTGGCGAACGAAAAAATATAGTTCCAAAATCTGCCGATAGATGGCGCTGGCAGGGTTCACATTGTCTGGAGATATGCAAATTACTAATACGTGACATGCGCACCGCAGACATAGCTGCCATAAAAATGCAGAGCACCAGCTCTTTGCTTGAATGCTTCATCATGACTCTGACTATGAAGGATCGCGCTCTGCTCTTGAGGCTTTTTTTTATAAGAACGATGAGTGTGCACTAACAGCTATTAGGAAGTTTCGGACTTTAAAATCCATAAAATCGGGTCCAATAACCACAAATGGTCTGCGAAAAACGATTGCTAAATTCGAAGAGACCGGTTCATTTGACGTGAAACGGGGTAGAGGAAGGAAACCAGTTTCGGCTGCGGCAGTGGAAGAAGTGGCTACAGCATAACAAGAACAGACGAACAGTGATGCTGGAATCAGCAGTGCACGGGGAATTGGCCGAATGCTGGATATGCCGAGCAGCACGGTGCGTAAAGTCCTACAAAACATCTTGCGCTAATACCCGTACAAGATAACTCATGTGCAGCAGTTGCTACCTTCTGAACTGGAAGCACGTGAATCTTTTGCACTACGATTTCTTGCTCGGATGGAAGTGGACAACGAATGGCCATGGAACATTCTGTGGTCCGACGAAGCCCACTTCCATTTGCAAAGTTCTGTAAATACGCAAAATTGCAGGATATGGGCGATCGAGAATCCGTTCCAGCTACAGCCATTACCTCTTCACTCTGAAAAGGTCACTGTGTGGTGCGGAATAGCGGCACAGTTTATCGTCGGTCCGTTTTTCTTCGAAGAGATCACGCCTGCGGGTCACGTTACCTGCACCGTTACTTTTGTGTAACCATGTCCTTCCGGCACTTCAGCAGCGTCAGTGTGTGGATCGCACAATATTCATGCAAGATGGCGCTCCTCCGCACATTGCTACTCCTGTGAAGCAGCTGCTGAGTGCTCATTTCGGAGATGCTAGGATCATAAGCCGCCAACGTTCCCCCAACTTAAACCCGTGTGATTTCTGGCTTTGAGGGTACCTGAAGAATGTTGTTTACAGCGGGCGGATTGAGAATCTAGCCGACTTGAAGGCAGCATCACACACCACATCCATTGCATCAGTACAGATACCCTCCGATCTGTTGTGGAGCATGCCATTTTGCGCTTCCAATTAGTAGCGGAACAAGGCGGAGGGCATATCGAACAACTTCTGCCTTAATCATCAGTAAGATGTTATGAAGCTCTGTTTTTTTGGCATTATCACTGTTGTCGCTGTAATCACGTATTCTTGTCTTTTCGCTAATAAATTTTTCGTAAACCCCTGAACTCTATTGTTTCCTTTTGGCTAACAACATTCCTGTGTTTCACGAATCCATTTTTGGTTTTTCCCCTGACATTTAGAGCACTACATGTAGAGAGTAGCGACATCCTTTTAAACCGCCAATCCTCGTCTTTCATTGGTTCAAGGCAGCCATTGTTGTGGCAAAAGTAATTACGCTCGCCGTTCGTTTAGCTTATTTTGCCATGCAATCAGCGCTGTACTTTAGTAGAATTGTGCCCCCTTACTGTATTCTGTACAGCACCGGTGCCCCTCCCCCCCTCGCTACGGCTCTGAATGCAATATACATGTATTCATCTATTTCAGTTCCATGCTCGTTTTTTATTTTAAGATTTTTTATGAATGCCGAGGTCTTACGAGATTTTATTAAATATAAAAATTTTCTATCTAAAGAAAACGACGTTGAACCTGCATATTTATTAAGTGCGGAAGAAGAAATAAAAATAAATAAATAAATAAATAAATAAATAAATAAATAAATAAATAATAATTATAATAATAATAAAAGGATGCAGTGTGTTTGATAAAGGTGACACAAATTTAAAAACGTGTATAAAAATATTAAATTTAACAAACAACATCCACATTACTATACTTGAAAAACAGTCTTTGTATTATTTAGCAGGCTCAATAATAAGAGTAGCTCAGGACGTAGCCACCGTATATGTAAATAAATATAGGGTGGCTACGCTCAGGTAAATAAAAGATACAGGAATCTGACAACGGTGATTCATCGGCTGGAATTCAATCTTTAAAAAATTTTACGAAATTGAAATCGCATATTAATTTTGAAACAAAAGGTAAAATTGCCTATTTGTTATTGTTTCTGAAATTGTCTCCAAGTTAATTTACGAACTTGAAAAATGAATAAGAGTGATATCTGGTGAAAGAAGTATACAAGACACTGCAAACAATATTTCTTAATCATCTCATGGCTCCGTTTACCCGAATTGTCATAACGTTTATGAGAAAATTATAAATGTTTATTTTATTTAAGATTTTTCTTCTTAATCCGGAAAAAAAAATTTCATAACTATACAGGCATGAGAAGCGCTCTCCAAAAATTATATAATAAAAATTTTAAGCAAATATTATTCTATTTAATTTATAGATAGAATAATAAATATTATTATTCTATTTAATTTATAGATCACTTTTTTGTCTTCTTTAGATCTGTTAAAAAATCTACAAACGAGATTGAATTATTATATAAATCAGTATTAATTGAATTAATTCATATTTAAATAAAAGGATAATTGAGTTAATTGAATAATTATGATATTTTAATGATTTCCATAAGGGAAAAATTAGCAACTAAATGGATGGAATGTATTGTTTTTTTAGTTTGACATGCCTAGCGTTAATATCGATAATATCTAACTTTATTCTTTTATAATGCTAGGCATATCAGTCTACAAAACAATACGTTCCATCTCTCTACTTTTAATTTTTAGTTGCTAATTTTTCCCTTATGGAAATCATTAAAATATCACAATAAGACCTAACTCTATTTTCAATTCTATAACTTATGTATTAAGTTAATAAATTTATCTGGCATTGACATGCTTTCTGTATTTATTTTTCTCTTATACAAACTGTAATTCGAGTCGGTATATCATGAATTTCCTATAGCGCAGCATTAGGAAGATTGCTTTTTGCCACAACAATGGCGCCGAGGCAGGAGTTGTCACTACTCTCTACCAATGACGTATATTAAAGATAGACTCCGAATTCTATTGTTGTAACTTGAAGCAAATTGGGAAGCTCCATGCCCAGAACTGTCATGGCCGAAAGTGAGTGAAGTTGATGCAAAACACATGGCTAAACATGAGAGTAGCTGATTAATAATTCTTTCACATGCCGATCACAGATTGATAAGTTTATCTTTTCGTTTACTTTGTATTTGAAGTATTTTATTAAATTTTATAAACAATTTTTCGATGATGGTTTCAATTTCAATTTCGTTTCGATTGTCTTTCAGTTACGTATTTTTGATTTATTTTTGTGGAAAATGATTCCTGGACCTTGTTCTTGCCTATTTGTACAGTTGTACGCAGTTTAACTTTGAGGAATGGTTTTGAATTAATTATTCCTCGGGCCCAAAATCTTAAAAAACAAAACAGCCAGACAGCTAATTATTCCACGGCTCACTCCTGCCCAGAACTATCATGGCTCAATTTGCTTCACTTTTTGCCGTTGTTAACAAAAGGATTCGGAGTCTATCTTTAATATATGTCATTGCTCTCTACATCTAGTGCTCTACTGACATTACCTGCCAGCGCCATCTATCGGCAGATTTTGGAACTATTTTTTTTCCTTCGCCAAACAAAATTCCATTGCCTCATGATTGTTCTGCTAAAATATCAGGTCATTCTGACGAGTAGTTTTCAAATTATCGATTTTTGAAATCGTAACTTTAATTATAATCACCCTGTATATAAATAACGGAAGATCCAAAAACGATACAGATACCATTGTTTATTGCCGACATGTTTCAGTTTTACACCATTCTCAAGGCTAGGCTAAATAGTAACAAGTGATAAGTTAACTGATAAGCTAATTGGGAGTGGGTTATCCACAAATCAGGATACCAAGAACCCAAGTTGGTGTTCCGGATTTTCCTGACTGGTGGACTTGGAATGACTCAAGGGTTTTAGGAAACGGCGTCTATTAGACGGACCTACTAGAGAATTAGTTTCCAATTGACATGGTTAGGAACTTCGACTAAGAAGTCAATGATGGTTGTTTAGCATGCTCTCTTTGTTTAGTCTTCTGTGTCTTCTTATTTCCATTTCCTTGTGTATGGCAATTCTCTCGGCTCCCTTTCCTTTCCATAGTATCTCCAGGCATTTCTCAATCGCCATTATTCTGTGTTTCTTCGTGATTAGGTGTTCGGCGTATGGTGATTTCCTATCTTTATTGACCCAAGATCTTCTATGCTCTTTGAACCTAGTGATGAATGAATGTTTCGTAGATCCGATATAATACGCTTCACAGTTCCGGACATACTAGTTTGTAAACACCGCTTAGCTTGAAAACGTCTTCATCGTCCTTCCTCTTTCTCGGATTCAACATAAACGTGTTGTTATTCTTTATTCTAAACGCTATGCCAAAGACCTTGTTCTTGGAATATATTGGTTATCTTCCTGATCCTGGGTTGATGTAAGTGAATGTTGCATACCCTTTGTTTTCTGCATCCGCTGTGGACCGTTGGGGTTCAACTTTCCGCTTTAACGTTTCTGAGTATGGATTCAGTGACATTCGTCGGAAACTCGTTGGTTTTAGCCAATTCGTAGGTCGTGGCGACCTCCTTTTTCCTGCTCCTTGTGTGATGGGGTATGTCATCGCCCAATGGAAGCAATGCTGTATGGCTGCTGTCGGGTGATTAGACGTGTATGGAATTATGTTCGCCGTGGTTAATGTTTTCCTATGGACTTAAAATTCGAGTCTTCGTGTTCGGTTGTTCTTGCCTATGCGTAGGTCCAAGAAGTTTGTACCTCCCCGTTCGTCTTCTTTTTCCATTGTGTTCTTTCCGTTGATTAAGAACAATTGAAAGAGCATTGACATGAATATTCCAAGACAAACCAGGAGATAAGTGAAGACCAAGATACGAGGGTAAATCAAAAAGTAAGTTACACTCAGCACCATCTGTAGTCGAAGAGCGCCGACATCATTCGCCGTTTTTAAAGATGTTGCCCGTATGTCTATAATTGCAACGTGGCATGATCCCACGTGTTCAAGCGTTTACTGTGTACACTCCCAAGTTGGAGATTCGCGGAACAATCCGTTTTTTGTGGGCGAAAGGCTTAAATTGCACTGAAATCCATAAGGAAATTTGCAGTGTTTATGGGGATAATGTGATTTTTCGTCCTGCAATTGTGAAATGGTGCCAGCAGTTCGAAAATGGGCGCTGAGATTTGACGGACGAATACCGCGCAAGACTGAAATGAAAATGAAATGTGACCTGGAAGGAAAACAATTCCGCACTGATGACGACGTCAAAGACGCAGTGATGACATGGTTGAGAAACGCTGGAGCGGATTTTTACCGCA
Organism: Rhysida immarginata; assembly: GCA_023313115.1. Classification (NCBI taxonomy): domain Eukaryota; kingdom Metazoa; phylum Arthropoda; class Chilopoda; order Scolopendromorpha; family Scolopendridae; genus Rhysida; species Rhysida immarginata. Next base: position 273,234 of record JAHWFO010083049.1, on the reverse strand, counting down.
GTGGCATTGAAAAGTTAATTTCACGTTCAGACAAGGGTAAGAATTCCTGAAGTGGGCCACTCAAAAACAAACATGTCGTGAAGTTTAAAACTTTTATTATAATTTGATAGTACATGATGGAGTATTAAAATTCCCAAAATATTTTTGAAAAATTTCCATTTTTTAAAAAGTTATAAACAAATATAGTTTTTTGGTACTTTTTGTTTAAAAAATCATATCTCAAGCTATTTTTTTTTCAAATCTCTTTGAAATTTTAAAGATAACAAGAAAAGCGTATGTATTTCATAACAAAACATAAAAGAATGAGAGAGAAAAATTTTTTGGATAAAAAATAAATTTTTAATAAAAAAATGATTCTTTTTTAATGTTCTCAATCGATTTCAACAATTTTGAAAAACCACATTTAATCTGTATTTATTAACAATTTAGAATTTGAAAAAAAATGTTGGTGATCTCTGTTTTTACGCTAATGCCATCAATTTTTGTCAAGCTATTCAATCGTACCACTTGAGTGGTATTGCATTTGCTTAAAACACTTGCTTTACAGGGAAGCTCCTTATTGCTGCCACTAGTTACAATTATAGCAATAGGCAGCTTCCCTGTAAAGCATTTGTTTAAAGCAAATATATGCAAATATTTGAATACTTGTAGCTCGACAAAAATTGATGGCATTCGCGTATAAACAGAGATCACCAACGTTGTTTTTCAAATTCTAAATCGTTAATAAATACAGATTAAATGTGTTTTTTCAAAATTGTTGAAATAGATTGAGAACATTAAAAAAAACATTTTTTTTTATTAAAAACTAGCTGATATACCCGGCGTTGCTCGGGCTCTTTTTTGATGAAAGTTTGCAATATCTGAATGGGTAAAAAAAAAAAAGTTTGCAATATTTGATGGGCTCTTACAGTAAAAATTAACACATTAAAACAGTAAAAATTCATATAGAAAAACCGAAAAAAACTTTTAAAATGTTCCTAATGGATGGCCCTGTAACAGTTCTCCCCGGTTCGTGTTGGAATGTTGTGTATAGCTGAGCGAGTTTGCCCATACTATGTGTATGGCTACAAAATTGGAAGGAAATAGAATGAAAATGAAACAATAGTTTGATCTGACGTTTTTTTAGCCCTGGCTATGGCTGTAGTTCTTCTATTTTGTGTGGCTTGACCTTTAAAATTCATTTGTCTATCTAAAAATTCCACAATTCCAAAATTCTCTTCTTGGGTGGTGATGGATGTAGATGATCGTTTGTGTCGGTGTATTCTGCAATTCAAGCAATTGATAAACTGTTAGGAAATAAAGAAATTAAACTGGAGCAAACTCCAAGTATCAGGTAAATGATATTAATTAGAAAAATGGATAGAAAAAATCTGCGACTTGGATTCGAACCAGGAACCTCGACTGTCATGGTCGACGCCTCTACTAATTGGGCTATTGCAGACACCTGAACAGCCATGCTATCACTAAGTGTCTTAAAGACAGCAAAGTAGTCTTCACCTAATGTTTGGTGTTTGCTCCAGTTTAATTTCTTTATTTCTTATTGTGTGTTCATCAAACTTTCTGATGGTTTGGATAGGAGAAATTCACGATCTGTGAACCGGGTGCCCACCTCCCATTGGGCTTTCCTTCTTGACAATTTGGTTTCTTTAAGACACTTAGTGACAACATGGCTGTTCAAGTGTCTGTGATAGCCCAATTGATAGAGGTGTCGACCATGCCAGTCGGGGTTCCTGGTTCGAATCCAGGTCGCGAAATTTTTCCATCAATTTTTCTAATTGGTAAACTGTTGCAATTCACACTCTGCTCTCGAGGTCTTGAAGCAAAACTGGTGCATTCATCACTTGGTGTGATATGGCAGTCTCAGTTTCTTCTATTGACACACTTGCATCGACGGCTACAAGGTCACTCACCACTTGTTTAGTTGAAGCAGTGTGCTGGAAAAATCGATACAGCACCGAGTGAAGGGGCTGCTTTCTCTGCTGCCTTTCCGCTGTTTCTCAATAGTCTGCTAACTCTCCATTATTTCCATTTACTGCTCATTTTTAAAGCTTTTCAAGAAAATGTTACATTCTAACAACTATCAATTCTAAGAAAAGCACAAAGGACAGGAATTATATGCATTGTTAAAATTTTCAACGCCTTCTCACGGATTCTCAGAAGAGGAAGACCCTTCCAGCTGTATGCTGACGACCATTACGCAAAACTTTAAATTATGGTCAGGAAATTAGAAAGCCCGAAGAATATTATATTTTATAAGACGGTGGTCCTCGATTTATGCATGTAAGTCGTGTGTCCTCAAAATATTTTTGTTAATGAAATTTACACAATGATCAGTCTTGAGATTCATTTACATGTCTTAATGAACATGTCTTACATACATAACTATTTCATTTGCTGAATCTGGTATATTTTCTTCAATTTTTGTATTTAATGCCATATCATTTTTAGAATTCTGTGTTGCTATCACTACTGTTGAAACAAACACAGCAGTCTATTGTTGCACAAACTTTACCTTGCATTGTTCGTCAGGAGATATATATTTTTGGTCCATAATTTGAATTTAAATCCAAGAATTATCGATAAATATTATTTTTTCAAAATCTCATGTAGACAGTGATCTTCTTGCTTTGAAGATCAAATTTCCAAATTTCATCAAGATTGGAATTAAACTATAGATTTATATAAGAAAGAAACACACATGAGCCTATCCGTTCGCTATGCATCTCAAAATGGCTAGACCAATCTTGATGAAACTTTTCATGATAATTCCGATGGACCCTGGAAAGGTTTTAGGTAGGTCATGGTGGAGATATTACGCTATATGGATAGCACACTCTACAATTCGTTACCCCCCTCCATAAAAGAGGTTAATATGGTTAATTATGTAGTGCCACACCAGTATATGTGTTATGTTTATAGTGCCACACCAGTTAATGTGTTAAGTATACAATGGAACACCAGTTAATGTGTTAAAAATTTTCAATCCCCCTTTCCCCCCCTTAGTGGTTGGTTTTCCTTATTCTTGTGTTTTTTAAACCACCCCTGTATAGAGGAAACAAAACAAAAAAAAATTGTTCAAATCGGTCAAGCCGTTTTTGAGTTTTAGCGAGACTAACGAACAGTAATTCATTTTTATATATATATATTTATATTTTTACCCCAAATTTTTTTTCTCATTCTTTTATGTTTTGTTATGAAATACATACGGTTTACTTGTTATCTTTAAAATTTCAAAAAGATTTGAAAAAATAGCTTGAGATATGATTTTTTAAACAAAAAGTACCAAAAAAAATGTATTTGTTTATAACTTTTTAACAAATGGATATTTTTTAAAAATATTTTGGGAATTTTAATACTCCATTAGGTACTACCAAATTATAATAAAAGTTTTAAATTTCACGACATGCTTGTTTTTGATGGGCCCATTTTAGGAATTCCTACCTACAAGTGTTTACAATTGTTGGGTAATTATATAGAAAAGTGAAATAAATGGTGCCCGTTTCCTCAGAATGCGTGTATGGGATCTTAACTTACTGTTTCAGAGTGTAACTTTAATTTTTGATTCACCTTCGTACTAGAAGGATAAAATAGTAGAAAGTGATTGAGAGTTGTAACTAATTAGAAGCTCAACAGGTACTGAAATCTGTTTGTTGATGAAAGATCATATATTTGATTTTATTTAAGTTAAGAGTTAATTGATTAATTGAATTCCAGTGGCTTAAAATAGAAAAGGCTTGGTTGAGTTTTAATTGTAAACTGGAGAGAGATAAATCTGCAAAAGAAAGGGTAACATCATCAGCATAGAGAATGGTCGCGGTTGAAGAAAGAGCAAAACGTAAATCATTAATAAAAAGATTAAATAGCAAAGGAGAGAGAATAAATCCTTGGGCAACTCCAATATTTCTTATTAAAATTAACAAGGAAACATTAGCAATAGTCCGAGAATAATGTCTATCGGATAGAAAACCTATCAATCAATTAAGAGGAGGGCCACGTGGATGTTATGAAATACAGAGAGTTTGAAAGACCAAAAGAGAAATACGGATGGAATCGAATGCCTTGGAATACATGTTTTTTAATGGCGACATATGGCATGTGATACGTTATTTGATCGGAAATGATGAGAAACGAAAATGTTAGTATTCTTTTCGCTTTTATAAATACTAAGTTTGATAAAACCAAATTCTGATAAAAAAATGGGTTAACAAGTGCATGAACTCAGAATTTCTCTATTTTCCTATACCCTTCTAGGGAATATGATTTCTTGTTAATTAGCGGAAGATTGGTTTGTTTGGTATTAACGTCCTTTTCAACTGCTACGGTCATTTCAAGACGGCGTTGTTGAGGCCGCAAATTTGCTTCGCAAGGGTTCTTTAACGTGCAGCCGAAAAACGACTACACGGGAACAATGGCTTTACTTCCCTTCCGAAGGAAGTGTGTGATCTCCGGATTTCCCCCCTGAAAAAGTCTTCGTCGTCCTCGGCCGGGGTTGAACCCGCGTCCTCGGGCATCAGAGGCGATCACGTAACCACTGAGCCAGCGAGGCCGATTAATTAGCGGAAGAATGGAGCTATTTATTAGTTTTACCATGTCCATCTACATTCCGTGACATAAATATGGAAACATTTTTGCATGGCACATCACATTAGCAAAGAATGCGTTTAATTAGAGCGTTCTAGGCAGTAGTTAGGCCACAGAAACCACATGTCATGAAAAGTTAACGTAGCATACACCATATCCAAAAAAAATTATTTGCAAATGTATTGTTTTAAATTCGGGAAAAACCGAAGAAGACAACCTAGTTGGCACAGAAGTATGGAAACTTTCTTTTAGTGGGAAAAAATTATGGATACTTCTTACGTTCTACTTCAAATGCTTTTTTAGAATTTCTGAATACACACCTTCATACCTCCCCTGCCATAGAATGGTATTGTCCAAAATAATTTACATATCATTATTTGTAAGCGCTCAATTTCTGTCAAAACAACCACACGTCGCCATCGAGAAATGGGCTGTTTCTCGTATTGCAAAGAAGAAACCTCTGCTTATACAGAAGATGAAACGCAAACGCTATCTTTGGGCAACCAAACACAAGTATTGGACACCAGACGATTGGAAAAAGGTGCTTTTCAGCGACAAAAGTCGATTTTCATTGTACAATGATGGACTGGAACGTGTCGTCAGGAAAACACATGAAAAGTATCATTCGTCGTGTATTACCCAACGAGTTAAACACCCCATTAGCCGTATGATTTATGGGATCTTTTGTGCCGAGGATACCGGCAGTCTCTGTTTCACTTCAAGAAATGTGGATGCATCTCATTACATCGAAATATTAGCTGATCACCTTGTTCCAACAGCAGCACATTATTTTGAGGATGTTTGTTATGTGTACCAGCAGGACGGAGCTCCTTGCCATATCGCTAAGAAAACAATGTCTTGGTTCCAAGAACAAGGAATAAAAGTTCTTGATTGGCCTGGAAATAGCCCGGACCTGAATCCCATCGAGGAACTTTGGACCACCATGAAGAAAAAAGTGTTTAAAGCCAAGCCATCAAATATGGCCTCATTGGTACATGCTATTCAGGAGGCATGGTGCAGTATCTCCAGAGAGCAATGCACCAATCTGGTTAAAACAATGCCACGACGTCTCCAAGCAATAATAAAGGCTAGAGGAGAGTGGACAAAATATTGAAAACAACGTTGTTTACTTTTTTTTGCTGAAAAGTGGAAGGTTCCATATTTTTGGATCGTAGCGGGTTTTTTTTTCCTTCAAATGACAACACATGGCATATGATATGTTATTCGATCGGAAATGATGAGACACGAAAGAAGACAGAACTCTTTTCCATTTTTTAAATACCACGTTTGAGAGAATGATTTTTTTGTTTTAAAAAATGTGGATTAAATAATGCGGACAGAAGGAGTGAAAAACAGATAAAGTCAGGGCTTCCGCTACTTTCCTAAACCCTCCTCGGGGGGATTAGTTTCTTATTAGTATTATAATTAGTAATTTTTTACATCATTGAGATTTCTTAATAATTATTTATACTCTTTTAATAACACGTAATATCTTCTCTCCACGATTTAATAGCTAAACATTTGCTATCCATTTTCAAACGTTAAAAATGCAATGAATGTAAATGGGTCAATGAGGATATTTTCTCGTCATATCTCTTGGATGTTATGAACACTGTTTAGAAAAAAAATCTCTCTTTAGAAATTTGACCTGGACTTTATGTTTTTGAGGGTTAATTAATCTGAAACTGAAAACAGAAAAAAAGCATATCATCCAGCAGTTTAGAGAAAAGAAACCAGATGGGCATGCAGCAAGTGGGTTTTAAGAGGAGCATATTGCATCTCAAGGCTTGATATGCGTACAGGAACTTTTCCTCACTGCGATATTGGGCGAGCAATTGTTGTCTAAAAACTTTTTCACACTTCCCCAAATGCGCCTCTTTCTGTTCTACCCAGTGAAAATGCATTCTGAAAGGAGAGTATAAATTTAAGGATCAACTCTTTCATTTTTGCGTCACTCAATTACGGGAATTTTTCTGAAGTTATGCAAAAACTTCTTCCTTGTTTGTTGATTTCACAAATCCAACATGAATAATAATATGCTTCAATTTTCAGAAAAAAATAAGCTTTTTTGACATTAAAATGATGTTGCCGATAAACTAAAATTCGTGTTCTGCACACCTAAAATATCATTTACGTCATATTTTCATGGACGAGAGAGTTTTGATGCTGAACAGTGTAATGAAATGTAAAGAAAATATGGCATGGATCGAAACAACAACCTTCCGGTTATCATCCTCGATGGGATTCGAACCCGCGACTCCCTGGTTTCGAGAGCGACAAGACCTGCGTCTTAACGCTCTCGCTCTAATTACTCACACCCAAAAATGTTGGTGTGAAAAATCCTCATAGTTACAATAATAAAGATGGTTGGTTCATTACGTTTATAAGACCGTCAACGTCTAGGTCATCGTGCGCCCTTTCACGTGACTAATATCTCTACATAATCCTCATTTAAACATTATGGAGGCAAACACAAACATCCATGTCGGAATTCCCAATGGATTCGAAAACTGGAAAGCCTATGCCCCAATGCTGTCGGCACCAAGCCAGCACAACAATAGTAGCGATCGTTCTGATTGCGAACACGCTTTGAACTATTCCTAAATAAACTTATTTTTAACTAAGTTTCTCAGCAATAGGCTAAACTGTTTAATTCGCGAATTAAAGATATCCACTTGAGGATGCAAATTTTAAATCCGTAGTGCTATAAAGACGCAACTGTTGACGGCAGCTGAATGACTCGCCTACTATTGGAAGGAGGGGATAGTCAAGTTTGTTGAAGATGCCCGTAGAGGTCTCCTCCGTGTCAGTAATTTCACTATGACGACCCACCATCAGAAAATTTTTTCGTCCTCCGCTTTAACAAATGCGAGCCAGCGATAACGAATTTCGAATAAAAATCGGAATGAAAACCCCAACTGCAGAGAACATTGGAAAACGACATCAAACTTTCCAAGAAACGGGTTGTTTGTGCAAGCAGAAACGCACAGGTCGGCTGTTTATCTCTTATGAAAACATCGATTACCGAATAGATATTTGCCGTGCAGCCAGAGGGGGGGGGGGGATTCTTATTAAACACATGTAAATCACCATTTCGAAACACTACGATATGACGAATATTTTGTACTTTACCGCAACTCTATGTTTATTTTAACAAATACAGCATTTTGAAATCGGGAACGTACTTTTGAATCGCCCTGTACGTTCCTCCTCTAAATACAAAATGAAACACCTGTCAATGCTTGGGAGAAATCAATATTTAAAGGCAGCAACAACATAAATGAGATATTTTAACATGACATCCTTCAAAGCACAGAGCCACGCCCTTGTTTATTAACTGACGTCTATCATCTCGAGAAGATAGCGCGAGTAAACAGACGAAACTTAAACACATGTAGCAAACAAAATGTTAAGCTCAGAAGTCTTAAGAGATGAAAGATTTATCAGTTTCCCCTTTCTCAGTTAAGAAATTCTGTTTCAAGGATGGTGAAAAGCCATTGTACTATCTAGATAAAGTTGTAATATATTTCAACTGTTAATATCTAAAAAAGGACTGAGGGAAAAACAGTCCGAAAACGTTCATCTGCAAATAAAAAGACCACGATTCTTTTAAATGAAACCTTTTACAATGAGTGCGCTTATAACTATGCATAAATTATCTATTGAAGTTTGCTATTCATTTTGTAAATCAAAATCTTCTTCAATATTATTATAATCTAGAAAAGAAACAATGGGCTTGTGATAACTAAAATACGAGATAAATAGTTTTGATACATGCACATCGTCGCTATTATTAAAAAAAAAGCGGGTGTGCGCCTAAAGGCTGGTTTCCTTTACTACAAATTTATCCCTCCACGTGTTGTGCGTCATGTACTGGCACATATTCCCCAAATTTGTTGAAATGGAAACAGTCTGCATCATGTTGCGGCACAAGTGCCGGGGCAGAAATGTGCCAAGCGACTGTGGCACACGTTATCCATATTTGAACAACAAATCACTCCCCGCAGAAAACTGGCAAAAACTGTATCTGCAGCTAGAAAACACAGATGTCGCAGGAAATTGGAAACAGTAGAACAATTACGCGCAACATGTGCCGGCACATGTTCCGCCTCATGTGCCTGGAACTTGTCAGAATGGAAACCAGCCTTTAGGCCGCACAACCGAAGTGGAAACTTCTGTGGCGATTGTAATCGATTCTAAGTAATATTCAGAGCGTCTCACCTAAAATGAACCAATAGCGAACTCTAAAATACGAATCTGAGAGAGTACGTTCAATGGAAGAATGTGAGGGGGTTTTGATGCGTATTCCATTTCCGAAAGAACCGACGCCTTTGTCGAATATGGAAGTTAATTTTGAAATGTGCAATAGAAACCCCTATTTTTAATGGTATTTTCAGATTGTACACAACATTTGAGATAGAGGCACTGAAAATTTTTTTCCAGATTTTTCTTGTTTTTTTCAATTGATCCAACCGTTTAGGAGATAGAGGCAGTGGGTTGTGTTTGGATTTAAAGAAAAGGCAAAAAACAGAAACTGTTCATCAATTTAAACGAAAACAAATCTTGTACAACCATTGTTTCAAAATCTCTCTAAATATCTAAAAAAAAACAAAAAAAAAACCGTCAATTGCAGTTCCATATTTTGCTGTACTCTCATTTGGGTCATTCGATATATTTAAATCCAATGTGGTTTTTTTTAAAAAATTGATTAAAGGCTTTGCTTTTTCTTTTCAGAAATCAACGTTGAAATCTCCACTGAAAATCCTAGGTAAGTTTCGTTTGATCAGAGAAGACTCTGTTATATTATAAATGAGCAAATTTTCATGGATAAATTCGATGTTGTTTTTTTTTAAACTTTGATTAGCTGAGATGTAAATACCAACTACTATATTATAATAATTAGTCCATGCAATCGTCGCTACAAAGAAAACAGCGCTTTTGTAATCCCCTCTCGTCGGCCATTATTTTCCGGAATTAATGTGGTCGTCGGTCAATGAAATCGTCTTACGATACGAAAGAGCAAAATTCACTAAATATTAATCAATATAGATCTGCTTTCTTTAATCCAATTTTCAAGTTAATACAATGTAGATAAACAATAAAGTATAATTTTTAATTGAGATTCAGTGACAAAACCAAACACAGCAGGGCACAGTAGCGACGCACAGCTGTTTTTTTCTCCAGTTTACCCCGAATGAGCGTTTCACCTCGGAGCGTGACTGATCAGACACATTCACTGCCCAGCAAAAAGTAGGTGCCGGTACGCCTAAAGAAGTTTTCACTTCAAAAAAAACATGCATATTTAAAGAGTTTATTTTACAGGAACATAAAAAAGAGCTATGAGCGCCATCCAAATTGTCTTGAAATATACCGTGAGTTGTTAAGTTCAACAGTTCTTCAGCGCTGCGCGAATCACTGCATGGTTAAAAATATTGTTGAGCTCTGCTGAAGGCCAGGACGTGTGCAGCGGAGCACTGGTTCGAGATTACAATTTGCAGCAACCCTGGTCATTGCTTGTTCTGTTGCATAAGCTTTCATACAAAAGTCGGTGTTCATGAATGAAGACAACTTTCGTTACAATCAGATGTTAACACGGCTAAGAAGGTTGTAGAAGGTGTATTAATGATTTTGTAAAGATTTCTTATCGAGATGTTTAATAATGGGCAAACGCGTTGATTAAAAAGCTGGCGACGTGACGTACTATTGTTGTTGACTGTCTACAATGATAGTTGCCATCTTGTTTGCAGCTGACAGTCAACAACAGCGTTGTTTTAATACCGCACTGCTGATGCAACTACAGTATAGAGGTAAATGGTGCAACACAGTGCAGCATGACGCCATTTTTGATGCAGCAGCGCTGAGCAACGGGTGAATTTGACAACATGCGGATTATTCTCTCGCACTACGTATATGCTATGTGATCAAACGTTTAGGGACAGCCCTCATAAATCATAGAATGTACCAGATGTCACATGAAAATGACATGTAAATAATTTAAATAGAATCATACACATATCTGCTTCGTATTATTAAGATATGGGTCGCTCAAAAGAGCTCAGCGACTTCTAACGTGGAACAAAGTCATAGGATGCCACTTGTGCAACAAGTCAGTTCGTGAGATTTCCATCATTCTACAAATACCTCATACAACTATAGACAATGTGATTGCAATCACGAACAGGCAGACCCAAGAAACTGACAGACAGATATCGTCGAGTGCTTGCTCGTGTGACCCGGAGCAATGGAAGGTCTTCAGCTAAAATAAATGCTACAGAGTTCAGAAATTCTGCTTCCTGTGTTGCTAGCACAATTACCATTCGTCGGGAACTCCATTCCCTGGGTTTCCACGGTCGTGCTGCTGCTCACAAGCCCTTCATCACTGACAACAATTCCAGGCGACGTTTGGAGTGGCGTAAAACTCGAAGAAACTGGAGCATGGAATAGCGGAAACGTGTCTATGGATTGATGAATCACGGCGCTACATTTGTTTCGGTGTTTTGACTGTTTGCCATTGCCTGTTATTTCTAGGTTCATTGAAAGTACTAAACTTCTTCTTATGGGGACATCTGAAGACCCTGGTGTAAATCACACATGCTGACCATGTCGATATTCTTCTTTCACGGATTGTTGACGCCTGTAACACTATACGTACAAAACATGAGATATTTGAACGAGTGCGGCAATGTTATGTACAAAAAAGGGGGCGTCAATTCTTCTGTAATGCACACGTAGTCAAACGGCATTGTTTGTTGTTTTTCAGTGAAAGCTGAGAATCGAGTCACTGGCCCTTGCATGAGTGGTTGCTGTAACTGTAGCGCCATACGGTGCGAGATAGGACCCATTGCTTAATTAAAAATGCTTGTTTTAGTGCCCGCTATCTAGCATATTCTTCTGTAACAAGCATATCGAAAATGCTAGTTGCTAGTCGCGTTAGACAGGTGGTCGCTGCGCTAACAGATTTCCCATGTAATTTTCTGCGTGACGAAGCAAAAGCGGTCGTTAAGTTCAGTAATCGTTAGCATATGTATTTTAGGACATACCTTTATATAAAATTCGTTCCTTATTTTAGAAACCGACTACGTATAGCCAGTCCTCTATTTTTGTTACACCCAGATATTAATGAAATTAAAGATAACCTATACTAGCATTAAAAAAAATAGATTCTATAATCGGAACTTGCAATAAATAACAAATGCCTACGTTTGAGTCTATTCTTTAATAATAGTTCTTTGCACTAAACCATCATTCAGGACATTTTATTGTTGACGACTGGTCAACTGACTACCGAGCTCCAAGAAGATATTGCCTTGAGGTGCCTGTAGTGATCCCCCTCGCCCTCCTTCTGTAGTAGAAGCTTGCCTAGAAGATGATCGAAAGTTGGAATTCTACATCGTTGGATATAAGGCAAAATTTTGTAAACTCTGAAACAACAACATATAATGATCACAACAAATTGATTATTACTTTTATCGCCTTTATTGCCTCCACCGAAACGTGTAATGCGTAATAATAATAATAATAATAATAATAATAATAATATGTGACAACATAAGGGGAAAAATCACTAGATAAACTGGTGGGAAAACGCCCATTACTTGCCCCCCCCCCCCCAACGGGCGTGAGCCCAAAACGGGGTTAATAACAAATACATATAAAAAAACTAACAAGATATTAAAAAGATAAAAATATGTAAAAGAGGTGTAAGTCGATTTAAAACTTTATCTAGTTAACATTCATGTAAAGTTACCTCAACGTCACTATTTTATATACAGGGTGTAAATTTTAAGTTGACAAAGCAGAATAACTCGAAAAATAAGCTTCACACGAAAAAATGCGTAGAATCCAAAGTTGATTATTTTCGAGGGGGCATCTGCTGGTGCTAAAATTAGCCCACCCCCCCCCGGCCCCTGGGGGTGGGGCGGGGGGCAACTTTAAAATTTCAAATGGGAACCCCTATTTTTTATTGCAGATTCAGGTCCTACATAAAAAACTACGTACATTTTGTCTGAAACATTTTTTTTTATTTTTGGTAGATGGCGCTGTAATTCAAGAAAATCCATTTTCTCATTTTTGCGTGGAAATGGTTACGGAGAAATAAAAAATACTTATTTACTTCGTAAATTTTGCCGCAAAGTTATTATTTTATTATTTTTTGCCGCGGATTAGGATAATTTTGTTTTGTTTCGTGGTCATGAGGCCACACAACTTTATAATTATCAAACAAATCAACTGATTAGCTAACTAACTAACCGAACATCCTACGTACTAACGAGTGAACTCATTAACTAACAGAGTAAAAAAGTAAAAGACTGTGTAAAGATGAAGTTATTCCCGTTTAAGATTTGGTGGTCCTTAAAAGGACCGATTGTTTTCGTTTTATTTTTTCTTATTTGCAAATACTTGCAAGTAAATGAATTTCGGGGTGCTTGTATTTCCAGTGAGTCCCCTCGCCTCTCACTTTCGGCCTGCTTGTTGTCCTTAAATCCCTTGCATCTCGCCGTTTTATGAAATTAAATGTTCAAATTGATGACCTCCAACTTCGATGCATTTATTGACTCGTTTTGTAAATTCCTGAACACATCTTGATAACATGTCTGGTGTAATTGCAGCGCAAGCATCTCTTATTCTTTGAATCATGTTTTCGCGAGTGGTTGGCGTTTCCTTATAAACGATATCTTTGAGGTAACCCCATAAGAAAAAATCTGGCGATGTAAGGTCAGGCGATCTGGCTGGCCAATTCACAGGACCTTCCCTGCCGATCCAGCGACCATGGTAAAGTCGATGTAGTACTTCGCGCGCTACTAATGAATAATGCGCTGGACAACCATCATGTTGAAACCACATGTGTTGTCGAAGTTCAATACTCAGGTCTTCAAGTAGATCTGGTAGTTCATTTTCAAGTAGGTTACGATATTTGTTGCCATTCAAATTACCGTCTATAAAATATGGACCGATAAGTTTATCGCCAATTATCCCACACCAAACATTAATTGACCAAGGTCGCTGATGGTTGACTTCTCGAATCCAGTGTGGGTTCTGTTCACTCCAGTAATGCATGTTATGTCGATTAACTTCCCCGTGGTTTGTGAATGTTGACTCATCGGAGAAAAGAACTCGTGCAAAAAAATGTTGGTTTGTTTGCATCTGCTGAAGTGCCCAGTGACAAAACGTTAGACGGTTTTGGTGGTCATTGCCATGTAGTTCCTGATGCATAGATACATGATATGGATGAAATTTGTGGAGCTTCAGCATTTTCCAAACACTCATATGTGAAATTCCTGATTGCCTTGATATTTCTCTTGTGCTCGCATGTGGATTATGAGCCACAGCAGCTAGGACTGACACTTGATTGTTTTCTCCACAAACAGTAGCTGCACGGGTTCTTTTTTTCTGGTTCACACTACCTTCCGCAGTAAATTGTTTAATAACTCGAACAAAAGAAGACCGTGATCGCGTTTGGCCAGGAAAACGCTGAGCATAAAGCGCGACTGCATTATCAAAATTTCTCCCACTTTCTCCATAAATGTACACCATCTCAATTTTTTCTTCCACAGAAAGATAATTCATAATGTAAATTCAAAAGCAATACGGCGTTGTACACTCACAAAAACAGTTGAAAAATTACAATCTTTTCTTCTAAAGATCAGAATTTAAAATGTAAACATTCTGAAAAAAATGCCAATGTTTACGTTATTTGTTTGTTGACGAAATGTCTTCAAATTACATTGTAGTTAAAACAATGTAGGAATCGAAATGAATAATAAATTAGTTATTTCCACGCAAAAATGAGAAAATGGATTTTCTTGAATTACAGCGCCATCTACCAAAAATAAAAAAAATGTTTCAGACAAAATGTACGTAGTTTTTTATGTAGGACCTGAATCTGCAATAAAAAATAGGGGTTCCCATTTGAAATTTTAAAGTTGCCCCCCGCCCCACCCCCAGGGGCCGGGGGGGGTGGGCTAATTTTAGCACCAGCAGATGCCCCCTCGAAAATAATCAACTTTGGATTATACGCATTTTTTCGTGTGAAGCTTATTTTTCGAGTTATTCTGCTTTGTCAACTTAAAATTTACACCCTGTATATAGTGAAAAACCATGTTCACATTTAGCCGAAAACGGCCCCCGAGGCAATCACAAACGATTTGGTTACAAATTTACATTTCTCCAACAAAAATATCAACTTAAACGAACCATTTTGGTGAACATTTTTTATAGGTTAAGTCATCATGAAATCCAAATAACGAAACGCTTTCAAACGACATTATCTCTTTTCTAAACTTGACTTTTGTAAACGATTCCTTTCCGTTCTCCGAGTTCTCGAGTGAGGGGTAAGTAAAGAACTCAAGGGGAGGAGGAGGGGGTTAAAGGAAAAGAAAAGATGGAGTGGGGAGGAAGTGTTTTATCCTACGGAAACCAACGAACCGCTCACTCCAATCAACTGCTCCAATGACAAATGCGTTTGGCGGGCGCAACTCCATTCCTCCGCCGCCGCAGCCCCGCCGTCGTTGCCGCTCCGCGCAGCAGCTACTCTTAAACGGGGAACGGTAGGCAAAGAAAAAAAAAGGCAAAGGGAAGATACGAGAGAAGGATTAGAGAAAGATTTTCCCTACCCTCTCCCGTCAGGGCAAGTGGATGAATTTTTAACCACATTCGGAGCGTCGGTTTCTACAACCACAAACATTTTGTTGCCAACGGTGGCGCAGATAACGGCCTCGAACGAGAGAAGGCGGGGAGAGGAGAAGAGCCGTGTAGATTCGGACACGGAACCCAAGAGGATTCCCCTCTCCAATTCCATTCCCCGTGAGCAAACGAACCCAACACCAATTCACACACATACATCCTCCCCTGCCACCGACAATCGTCTCGCCTACGTTCATGGAAACGTGCCAGCCTAGTGCCACCGACCGCCACCTTCCTTCTCTATCCTCCTCTCTTCTTCCGTCTTCTCCACAAGCCCCCATGAAACCCTAATCCCCACGGTTACAGTTCGAGTGGCCAATCTAAAAGGTTCGCTAATGCCGTTTGGCGCACAAAAGAATAAATGCACGGGGCGGTTAAGGCACAACTAATACACAGAAGCCACAAAAAAAGAGGAAAATGTAAAGCATGCAAAGGTAAGAACGAAAACGGGCCTCTCACTTTTGAAAATCAAAAATTATAAAAAATAACAAAACAAAACAATCAAAGCACAAATAACAGAAAAGAAAACTAAAACAAATGGGGCTTACCTTAAAACAGCTGAGCTCTTCCAAAACGCAAAGGTGAGGCGGAGTGAGGGATCACGAGTTCCACAACGGGCGCCACCCACCCATGGTTAAATACAAAAAAAAGGGTCCTCAGCTGATGATGATAATGAGGGTGATGATGATGATGCTTCTCCACTTTATTTAGGCCGGTCTAAGCGAAGTCACTGAAACACCAAAGAGAAGAAATAGATTCTTCGTTAGTTTCGGGTGCGCTATCAGCCACCGCGAGCCAACCACCAGCAGCAGCAACACAACACACCCACGCGCACATGCACACGCTTTGGCGAACACGCGCCCGAGTGACGGAGCTCTCCACCGCCAGAAGGCAGCACGAGCACACATCAGGCCCTCGACTACCTCTTACGTCACTCACTGTTAATAATGCAACAGTTTAGTTTTAAATCGGACGCGCTGCTCGGCGCCATTCCCCTCTCTTGTCAAAGCACTCCGCCGCGGCGAAGGACTTTTAGCGTCGAAGCAGAAATCAGGGAAGAATGAGGAAAACAATAATAACGCAAAAGATTAAATAACTAGAATATTGTGAAAAATAACTTCAACAATAAAATGGATAAAATATAAAATTAATATTCAAAATCAATAAAAAAATGGAATTTAATTTCATTATGAGAAATGGATATAAAAGGTAAAGTGGGCAATTAATAAAATTGAAAACAATCATTGTTAACTATCTAATTATTTTAAGAATAGATATAGGAATATAAGATATATAAAAAATATTTCATGTAAAATATATAGCCAAGTCTCGTGACTCTGCCCGTAAAAAGTTGTGAGATCTCACATAAAACCAATTCTAGTGCTCTTTCATTTACAAAGCACTCCAAATCATTACATTTTAGTTAAAGAATATTTTGTGACTTGGCAATTAAGCAGCACGAGAATGTGATGGCTGTTGCTTACATTTTAATATTCACATTTTTTAATAAAGTATTGCATAAAATAGTATTTATATGGGAACTGTGCCTATATGTATTTAATTTTTGATATAAGATTGTAAGTGTAGTAACTTCCCTGTGATGCGTAATTGCCAAGTCACAAAATGTTCTTTAACTAAAGATGCAATGACTTGGAATGATTTATAAATGAAAGTGTCAGAGTTAATAATTGCGCTAGACTTGGCTCTATCTATATGAGATCTCACAACTTTTTACGGGTAAAGAGTCATGAGGCTTGGCTACACTTATTACAGGAGGAAATGATTTTTATAGGATTTCAATTCTTTGTAAGTAGGCCTCCTTTTCTTGAAGAATTCAAACAGTGAACGTACGAATTCATATTTGCGTTTATTAGAAATAAGGCATTTTGTATGGAATCGTCGAAGAAAATATTGTTTATCCATAGCAAATAAAATTGCTAGTGAAGAGGAATTTTCCGGATTTTTTAATTTTTCCATTCTTTGTATCCCAAACACTTACCTTTATGCAAAATTTCAAGTTTTTAAGCCTGCGCAAGTGTACGCAAAACCGCCTTGATACTCAGTGCTATAAATAGACGCCATTCATGGGTTTCATGTGCAATGCCGAGTTCTTGTAGTACGCCATCAATATAGCAGCAAACCACAAGGCTCTCTTCTTTTTTAAAGAAAGATTCGAAGAGTTGATGACCGAGTGCAAAATGAAATCACTCGGATATATTTTTCGAGAAGATTCCACTGTTGAAATCTTGAGGCCAATATCTTCGCTTTGTTTTTGAGGAGATCCAAATCGCGAACAAGATCATTCAGTTCATCCGAGGTAATTTTATGTAGCGTAGATGTTTCATCAGAGCACGAAAAATCAACATCCTTACTGCAGCCACATGCTGATGTTGATATCCATATCTCTGCAACGAGAGCCAATTAACTTTTTTCAATGTGACATTCGTGTTCAGCACGTTAATTCATCCAGGATTGGGTACTTTCACCTAAGAAGCAATTTCATTGTCAGTCAGATTCATTTCATTCCTAGAATCGTGGAAATTGGAGGATTAATTCCGTTTCCAAAGTACTCTAGATAAAATGAAGGTATTCTAGCGCAAAGATTTGGAGAGTCAAAAGTACACTTGTTTTCAGAAAAAAATGTTACGACTGCGTTTGATCCATTTGGTCGAATTGGCATGCTCCCGATTAATTTCATTTTTAAGTACCGAAAGATGCTTTGTGCTTTTACAAGGAGATTTTGTCTGTCTGTCTATAACTCGACTTTCTCGAAGCGTAAGAAAGTTTTTCAAAATCTTAATTGCCAATCGATAAATATGGATTACACTAGTCTGCAAATTTAAAAAAATTTTCGAGTCCCGACACTATTTCACCTGATTCTTATGTAAAATGACCTGAATACGAATATAACCTTCGTTTTCCCCCATCACCCACCATTTTCGGGGGATGCCTCCCACCCCATTTTGATCATTTTTCGATAGATTTAGAGGGTTGAATAGGTTTATTTCAGCCTTTAAACTTCTTCTAAGAGGTAGAGGGCTGAAAATTTCTAAAACATGAACATTTATAGCAGGGGGTTACATAAGGGGGGAATTACCCCCTTTAATTGTTTTTTTTTCGACCGACCTCGGTGGCTCAGTGGTTGCGCCTCTGATGCCTCTGATGCCCGAGAACGCGGGTTCGACCCCGGCCGAGGACGACGAGGATTTTTTCAGGGGGAATATCCTGAGATCACGCACTTCCTTCGGAAGGGAAGTAAAGCCGTTGATCCCGTGCAGTCATTTGCCGGCTGCACGTTAAAGAATCCTTGCGAGGCAAAATTTGCGGCCCCTATAACGCCGTCCTGAAATGGTCATAGCAGTTGAAAAGGACATTAATACCAAATAAACCAAACCAAACCGTTTTTTTCGTATTTTAGAAAAAAATAGCGAAAAAATATAGCGAAAATATAGCGAAAAATAGCAAATTTTAATGATTTTTTAAACAGTTAAAGGGGGTAATTCACCCCAACGTACCTCCCTACTATACATGGTCATTTTCTAGTACTATTCAATTACCTCAAAAGCATTATAAAAGCTGAAATAAACCTTTTCATCCATCGAAACATATCGAAAAATAATAAAATTGGGTTGGGGGCATGGCCCGAAAACGGTGGGTGATGGGGAAAACCGGAGGTCATATTCGGATTCAGGAGGTCATTTTACGTACGAATCAGCCAAAATTGAGTCGGGGCTTTTTTTCATGCACGAACGAACGAATTCGAAAACGCTCGAAATCAGTACCATGGCACATACTTTGATGATACTGATGTCTCCTAGAAATTTTCAATGCTAAGATATGGCAAATAATACATCAATCAACGTGAACGAATATAACGTTAGTAAGTACTGCTTTCGCCAATCAATAAATATAGTTCGAAGAAGGCCAAACTCAGTAAAATAGCGCGTATTCTAATGTCACTATTATAATACCCTATTAGATTTTAATATACTGGAAAGTAAACCTTTTAATAATTCTCAACAAAAAAAATAATTAAATAAATAAATATAAATAATTAACCACCTTATAATGCTAAACATACGTTAATATTTACAAATGGATTTTTTACAATTGGATTTTTTAGATCCCTTCCATTTAATTAATTACGTTTTCTTCCAATTCCAAAAGAACGAATTCCAATTTGAAGATCTTAAAAATCACTATAAGTAGTTGCAGAATAATTATTGAATATAAAATTCCATATTCCGGCTGTATAAAATGGTTAAAAGCTGGATTGCGGATTTTTATTGAAAGATTTTTCTAATTTGTTAAATTTGGACAATCTTGAATGTGGCATGAATATACGAGGGTGAATCAAAAAGTAAGTTTACATTCAGCACCATCTATGGCCGAAGAGTGCAGACATCATTCGCCGTTTTTAAGGATGTTGATTGTATGTCTATAATTGCAACGTGGCATGATCCCACGTGTTCACGCGTTTACTGCGTACGCAAGAGTATTGTTGTCATGGCACACCAACTGGTTTACACTCCAAGTTGGAGATTCGTGGCACAATCAGTTTATTGTGGGCGAAAGGATTAAATTGCACTGAAATCTATAAGGAAATTTGCTGTGTCTACGGGGATAATGTGATTTCTTGTCCTGCAATTGTGAAGTAGTGCCAGCAGTTCGAATTGGGTGCTCAGATTTGACGGACGAATACCGCGCAGGAAGATCATCCACGTCCAACACTCCCGAGCACATTGCCCGTGTTAATGAGATGCAACTGATGAGATGATTCTGGAAAATGAAATGTGACCTAGGAGGAAAACAATTCCGCACTGATGACGACGTCAAAGACGTAGTGCCGACATGGTTGAGAAACCCCGGAGCGGATTTTCATCGCAGCGGCATGGAAAAGTTAATTTCACATTCAGACAAGTGTTTACTATTGTTGAGTGATATGTAGAAAAGTGAAAAAAATGGTGCACGTTTCCTCAGAATATGTGTATAGGATGTTAACTTACATCTGTTTTTACTGTTTCAGAGTGTAACTTTCTTCTTGATTCACCCTCGTAGATATTTTAATGTTCGACAAATTTATCGATATCTGAATTCGAAAAGAACTAATTTACTTGCGAACATCGCTGCACATTAACTTTACATTTTTTCCATTAAGACACTGAGTAAATTGTGAATACTTCTACACATACATTGGTCAATGAGTTAGAAACATGAACGAAACGTATGCAAATAGGTTTTAATCCGTTTTTATGCAGAGTGGTTTGAGGTCATGTGATTCAAGCAGCTACTTGTTTAAGAAGTAGTTGGTGAGTCTAATCGTATAATTTTATCAGCATGGGGGAGGGGAGAAGAACTAAACTGACTCAATGTTGGTGCTCGTCTAGCTGAAGCCACGATTGAGAGAACGAAGCAGCTGAATGGATTCTCAAATTGTGCGATATCCAAAATATTCAACCGTTGACAAAATGATTCACAATCTTTGTCTAAAAGATGTAACTGTGGCAAAAAGACAACCAATCATATGGGAGACGGCCTTCGTTTAAAACAGGATATCCACTATACAACAACTGAAAATGATTTTAATCCAGGTTATTCCCAATTTATATATACCAGAACCATGCGCTGGGAATTGGAATGCATCGAAATCAGCAGTCGCATGAATTCTGCAAAAAAAAAAACAAACAGGAAAGTTCGTTACAGTGGCTGTTATAATATATGAAGACTAAAACAAGGTTATGTTGTCTGATGGTTTGGCGATATTTCCATGAAGCAATGGGTCCAGCATGCCTTATCAAAACAAAAGTTCTGGTGGTGGTTATATGGTATGAAGCTTCTTCTGATAATATAGAAGTGGTCTCCTGGTTAGTCGAAGGTCGTGTGTATTTCACGGAATATATGAAAGCTATAGCCGACCAATGGCCTGTCCATGGGTGATAATGCTACTGTTCATCCCACACTAATCGTTTATTAGTGGTTTACAGGGCACGATGATAACTTGGCCAAAATGTTGGAATAGGATATCCGACTGCAATATCGTCTTCCAATAAACGTGCTAAGAGAACTAAGGAAGTGTTTGTTGAACGACTTTCAAGTACTTCAACATCTTATTAACTCTATGCCAAGCCGCATACATTCTGTAATTCGGGAAAAATGAGATCAATAAAATAGTAAGTAGATGTTTCACTGTAATTCACTAGCCTGTGTGTGTAATAGTAAATTTTATGCCTAGACGGAATTTAATAGAGCTCGGCTTGAATGTGAGCATAGTGATTTCATCCACTTTAAGACAGCGAAGTTTAATAATGGATATTTAAATTAAATTGATTTATATCCTTGCGAATATTAATAAACATACATTTCCTTTCGTGCGTATGAAATAATCGATAGTTAATTAGTTTTTATTTGAATTTCCTCCCTTGCCTCGAAGCTATCTGAGAAAATAAAAATATAAAGGACCAATCACATTTCCTGAATTGCATAGAAGCGCCAGGTATAAAGATTTTCTTTTTTAATTTCAATTTCAATTTTAAATTTCCCCCAAAGTTAAAATTCTAACAAAAGAAATTGGTTAACTATAAAAGTAAATAACATTTGTTTAGAATACAAAATTTGCAATGTCCTTTTAAATGTAACATTTAAAAATAATTTTACTTTATCCAATAATGAAACAAATTTCATATCGATGATCGTTACAGTTTTTAATGAAAAAATACAGTTTTACAATTCATATAAATACTATAGAATAATGATATTATTGGGAAAATGATTCGAGCAATTTTAATTTCTTAATTACTTTAGAATAAAGCAATGACAATTCTGATACCATATAAACAATGATGTTACATTACTGCTACAGGGCTACTATAAGTGATTCATTCGATTTCAAAACACCGCAAAGTTTTACCCAAACAGAAATGTACGTGAAAGTTTGTGTGTGTGTGTGTTGGAATATGCGAGATGTATTGAGGTGTTATTCCAATACAGCGTGCATTCAGAAGAGAGTACAGAAAAGAACCGCTATGTAAACAGAGCATTTTGCATTGTTATCGGCCGTTTTAGGATACTGGTTATCTGTGTAAACGGAAAAGCATCGGTTGACCAATTCCAATAGATATAAAATCTTTTCCTGCTTTATAGCCATTCTGTACTCGTTCTACTATGTAGTGTATCACGAAGCAAACTTGATGAGGTTACGGTTCTTTTTATGTATCAGTTATATGGGGTAGAATTTGAAAATCAGTAGAATTTGCGTTTCATAAATTAATTTCAATCATTCAGCGAACCAAATTGTATTGGAAACTTTATTTATTGCTTCATTTTTCAACATAATCGCCGCTTTTGTTTATGCAGCGATCCGAACGCGTGACCAAATTCTGTATAACTCTATCTTAAAATTCGTTCGGCTGACTGCGAAGCCATCTACGGACGCTAAGGACCGTACATTTGTACCATTCCCTTCTACGACTAGGCTGCCATCTGAGTTTGCTCTCAGGTGCCACAAGTATTAATAGTTTGAATATATTAACTCTATAGTTATAATAATTAGAAAATTGTCTTAGGAGGATTTTTTCACGCCATTACCTCCGATATTGATGAATACATAGAGAAAAATAGTAAAGAAAATTCCACGGCCTGGACTCGAACCAGGGACCTTCGGGTTACCGTCCCAATGCTCTAATCACTAAGCCACCGTGGACATGGAGCCGCGAACAAGGAGCCGCGCTTTAACCTATGCACGTAGGACATGTTTGATAGCGACAGTTTCCATGTCCACGGTGGCTTAGTGGTTAGAGCATCGGGACGGTAACGCGAAGGTCCCTGGTTCGAGTTCAGGCAGTGAAATTTTCTTTACTATTTTTCTCTATTTATTCAACTTTTATAGTTGTAATTTTCTACGCTGCAATAAACTGTTGATTTTTGTTTTATTAGTTTTCTTTATCAGACAGTATGGTTATAGTGTTTTATTATTATTATTTGGGGGGTTGCATAATAATAACTTATTAATATTTTTTTAGATTCTCCTTGAATTAAGCTGAGATATTGTTAGCGGTTTCACTTTTATAACAATGCACTGCTGCGGCATGAGCTTTTGTGGTTGTTGTAAAGGTGGCTAATTATAAGGGATAAGGAAGGGAAGAATGACGATAAAAGCTTGAATCGAAGATAATATGAATGAGAGGAGGTCAGTTAAGACCGACCATATGCAGCCGTAATATGAACCAAGGGGTTCAGTTTATCGACGTGTATTAATAGACAAGCCTGTGTTATTTAGATTGCCGATTATGTGTGGCAATTCAGAACTTTCACTTGTTGAATTAAGAATTCCTGAGCTTAACGTATATCCGTGGAGCTAACGCTATTCTGACATTTCATTCCATCACCACGGAGAGATGTCTGGCAAATAATAGATATAGCCATAGCCTACAATGATAAGAGAAAGCTAGCCCATTTGTCCTTCCCACATTGTTCCCAAAAATCAGCCACAAACTGCAGGATTTAGCACTGCCTAGGGACAAAATTTAACATTGTTTCATAGCCTATAGGGAACCGACATCTTACGTCACTTCTAGCCTGACCGCAAATGTATCTGGGTGAGATGATGGCTAAAACAATACTTTTTTGAAATTTTCTGCGTGAAAACAATCAGAAAACGACATGCGTTGAAAGTAGAAAATTTTGTTGGTTGTCCTCAGTCGACTTTCAAAATGGCCACGCCATTGTAAAGTCACGTGGTTGACGATACCCTATAATAGAGAGGTTCAGCATCATGTAAACGCGAACGTGACGCGAACGCGTGTGACGTTTCCAATCTGAAATGACGTAGCTTTTTCATTGTTTACAACTGTAAACAATGAAAAAGATACGTCATTTCAGACTAGAAACGTCACACGCGTTCGTGTCACGTTCGCGTTTACGTGATGCTGAATCTCTCTAATGACAGGGAAGGCCCGCCTACTCACATCTCGACAAAAAAAAACCCCAAGGAAAATCACTTTTCTATATATAACAAATCAAGTAACTTCTATTTAGTTTTAACATTTTTCTTAATTTGATAGCAAAGCGACTCTATGAATGTTATATTTTGTTGCTAAACGGCATTAAATCCTACTGTTTCCAACTGAATTTTGAGACGCAGTTTAAACAATGGAGAAAAGGAAATGGGCAGACTTTTTCTTATCATTGTAGGCTATGGTATAGCCAGGGAAGAGGCAGAATGGGAAGCGAAGCTCCACTCATTTGTTGAAATAAAAGCGATCGTAGCGGTATTGCGCGGTAGGTTCGGAAACTGAATAAATAAACAAAGCCACGTGATCAGGTCATAGAGCACGTGATCGCTTTCTATCCGTTAATGCAACACCTACGAGAGAGAAGGCCTCAACACTGAAATGCCATACATTGTTACATCACCTTGTTACATTATATTAAGTCAAGGCCGGCGAGAGACAGGCCAGGGCACTCAAAAGTCACATGATCATCGGGGGTCCGGACAACAATCCATCCTTCATTGTTTCCAACAAACGAAAAAAATACTGATTGTTAAAATCCAAGATGGAGACAATGAAGGATGAATTGTTGGCAGGACCCCGATCATGTGACTTTCGAGTGCCCTGGCAACACCTAGAAAGAAAGCCTGTGCACTGAAAATTCATACATTGTTACATCATCATAAAAAGGCATTGTTAATCATATTTCCACCAATAATAAGCCCTAAATTATGACTTCTCATGATCATGTAACAATGCATGAATTTTCAGTGCGTAGGCTTTCTTTCTAGGAGGTGTTGGCACTGGCCTGTCTCTCGTTGGCCTCGAATTAAGTCATAATTTAGGGCTTATGATAGAAACACGCTTAACAATTGATGACGTTAGGTGATGTAACAATGTATGACGATTCTTTGAGCAGACCTTCTCTCTCGATGGTCTGCCGAGATGCACGTTAGAGCACTAACGACTTGGGATGAGACCACATTCAAATTTCTATAAAGGTTTTTCATCCTTTTTTTTTTTTACTCTTTTTTTAAAATGTTGATTAAAAGGACTCATGTTGGATTTGGTGCTACAAAAACATACAAAACTCACCTTTTAATAATAAACAATTCAAAGCGGTTGACGGAAAAATATAGCACAGGAGGGGAGGATGCAGCTGCTAAGCATAGCCGTAGCCATTATAGCAGTGGGAGGAGCCCAATAAAACTAACAGCCATTAATTTCCGAACCTGGCGTTGTAGAGTTTGGGGCACTTTTTTGATTTCAACGAAATAGCATTGGAACAGTTACGAGCTTCGCCTCTCGTTCTACCTCTTCCCTGGTATAGCCAATACCACCTATAAAATAAAAAAAGAAAGCCTATAGAAAGAAAGCCTGAAGACTGAAACGTCATACATTGTTACATCATCATAAGAAGTTATTGTTAATCGTATTTCTACCAGTAATAAGCCCTAAATTATGACTTTTTATGATCATGTAACAATGAATGAAGTTTCAGTGCCCAGGCTTTTTTTTTTCTAGGAGGTGTTAGTATAGCAGCCTAGCATTGGATGATCGCATCATTGGACCAATTCAACTTCTTTGAATCTGGGAAACAAACTGAATATAGTTTATCAACCACGTCGAAGGGCAAATCGTCCACTCAAGATCCAAATTGTTTTATTGGATTGAAGGAAACAGAGAACCCGCATCTATGAAAGAAAAGGCAACTACTGATTTTCTTTAATGCCTGAGGAGTCTTGAAATAAAGTATTTTGGAACTGTCCTCCAAGACTTCTAGTTTGTTCAAGACAAGCATGTAAGCAATGGACACTGCTAAGAGTGAAGCTAGCATAAAATGACTCTCGAAATTAGATCTGTTTATTGTTGCAAGCAGGTGTCAGGCAGAAATATTTGAAACAGTACAGCTTTGGTGAAATCAATTAACTTTAATTATGAAAAATTTGTCTGGGTTACTTAATAACTAAGGCTCATATGAATAATCTATCTTTAAATCATTTCACTTGGCTGCCGCAATTTTTTTTTTTGTATTATCAACTCGAACCGGGAGGCTCGTCACACAAGGAATCGGATTGCGCCTGGTTGATCAACTGCGGACGCTTCCATTTTCAACCAGGTACACGCAAACAAATGACAGCGGAAGGAACCTTGCCTGTTTTGCATAGTCATCACGGAAATAATATTTACAGAAAATAAATAACGATACTCTTTCTACAATTTTAATAGACTGGCTCGTATTTTTACGAACGTTGAAAAATATTCCAGTAAGAAATTCAATCCTGCCGAAAATCTTAATCATAAGCGAGGTTCACGTGAAGGACATTCTACTGCAATTAGTAGAGGCAAAGGTGGTAATGTGGCCTCCTGTTACTAGAGTGGCCTCCAGGCCTAATAAATCAACAATTAATGCCATGTAGGAAATAGATAGAATTTCCAACAAAGAACTAAAATTGCTTTAGTTTGCAAAATTTAAGATATGGATATCGCTTCCTGTCGACTCATCTGTCAGTAAAGCAGTACTATCAACGCGTGTTAAGTACGAAATTTTTCTTGTCAAATGTTTTTTGTTTTACGAGGGGCGATTGATAAATAAGGTCTCCATGGCTGTAACTTTTTTATTTGTTAACCGATTTTCAAAATTCTTTTTGTATCTTATACTCACAATTGTCCTCTATGTAATGCGCTATTCACTTTTCGACATAGTCCCCATCCCTTTCCACGCATTGCGCCAACGTGTGACTAGTTGGGTGAACCCGTCGGAGAGGAATTCCGGAGTTGTTGTCGACACCAGGATTGAATGGCGGCTTTGGACCCTCTTCTGGAGTACGATAACGTCCGCCCGCACACGAGTCACCACACACCAGAGGCGTTGCAGCGCCTACCGTTCAAAGATGAAAAATTGCAGTTCAAAAATGAAAGACTTTGCACATTGCGACTTTCACCACTTCCCAAAGAAGAAAGATCCCCTTAAGAGACATGAGTTGGTTCTGACGGCGAGGTAAACGCTGCCATTCAATCCTGGTGTTGACAACAACTCCAGAATTCCTCTCCGACGGGTTCACCCAACTAGTCACGCGTTGGCGCAATGCTTGGAAAGGAATGGGGACTATGTCGAAAAGTGAATAGTGCATTACATAGAGGACAAATGTGAGTACAAGCTACAAAAAGAATTTTGAAAATCGGTTAATAAATCAAAAAGTTACAGCCATGGAGACCTTATTTATCAATGGCCCCTCGTAATTATTATAGAAATGTGCAAAAAAGACTGTGCTTGTAATACATAATTGATAATGTTCCGTCTTTGACATATTGAAGCCAAACTCACCGTTAGCTTTTTTTCCCCCTCAGACTCTATTATTGTTGTTTGTCAAACCCAGTACTTTCGTCCCCTGCTATTGTAGATATTTAGTTTGTACGGAGGGTTGAGTACGTTACAACTAAACGATTTGCAAGCGTCATAAGTCTATGAGAAACTCCGCCGCCATGTTCGGCGATGTTCTATCTGGTGCTCACCATGTCGAACTATGGCTCTGCATTGCAGTTTCCATTCAATAAGAGTTTGCTGCAGAGAATTTAGGGTAGGTTATCTGTGCTCACTCCTCTTCATATGCTTTCCATAGATGTCCAATGTACGGAATCGTCTACTTCCAAGGGCGCGTTTCAGAAGTCCAAAGCCGCAATAATCCATGGGGGATGCGTCTGGAGATTTCACCAGTGTGTATTCGAACGGAATTGAATGTATGCCCGTCTCCTGTTCCAGTGTTCACAAATGGGCGACCGTTGACATTGACGTATGACTCACAGCTTTATCCTGATGCACCCATACCAGGCCTCGGTCCTGTCCATACAGGTTGGGAATCTCTTAGCGAAACAGTGGGTCCAAACATTCCTCTGGTAGTAAAGAGGGTTCACTTTCACATTTTTACCGACCTTCCGTATACGCAATTTGCCGTTGTAGTAGTATCCAGCTATGATCAAGAATCCTTTCGGTAAACTTTCTCTGCATTCCCTGTGCAATCTTTGATAATTTTTTTCATCCTTAGCCCTGTAGTAAATTGCTCTGGATGTGTTGCAATCTGACAGGTAAACATATGCCTCGTCCAAGGTCACAACGAACTGCCATTTATCGCCCGACAGATACCACTCATTCCTCGACAACGTGCCTCGGAAGGAGCTTATGAATCGAGACTTGTGACGCTTAACCAGTCGGAGATTTTTGTGAATTATGTTGCGTACCGTTGACTGTGATACTCTACCTTGTTTGCGACAGCCCTTTTGAGTTTTGGGATTTTCTGCAGAGATGAGACGTTTGACTGTGGCTACAACCTCCGATGTTCTGCTTGGAGTGGGTCGTTGTCCTGAGGGTCCAGGTTCGTCTAACGTTGCTGGTGTTGCGGTTTTTCTGTTTTAATTAGTATGTTACAGTATCCGGTGAGACCTCTGGATTTGCATTGTTTTATAATCATAGGATAGGACCACTTCGCGTCGGAAAGTGCATTTATATATCCTTTCCAATATCTATCGATTTTTGGCGGCATTCTCGCAGCTAGCGTTTGTACAACGATTAAGAATGATGAAGCGATGTCCCCTTTTTAACTCCTCACGACCGCGTAGCTCTGTCAACCACGTGGCTGGAGAATTTGCATATATAAATCATTTACTTGTAACGTACTCAACCCTCGTAATCACCATCTTGGTTTCATCACTTTATTTCAGATAGAATAAATATGTTTATTTTGGTTCAGAATAAACTCGTATAAGTTTCTTTGTTAAATAATAGTAGATATTTTTAATTTATTAATTTCAGTGTTTTGACTATTGAATTTGGTTTTATTCTTTTTTTATTCTTGAGTTTAAATGTATGTATTTTCCATACATGACCTTATATAATCAGTTTGGACTGACCACAAAAATCTCATGATTATTCAAATATTATGAGCATTTTATTTTTTTCAAAAAATGGTACTTCATGCTAACATAATACCACACACTTCGCGCAATAGTACCTGATTTTACGAGAGCTTATATCTTTTTATTACTAAAAATCAAAAAGGAAGGGGTACATTACCATCTTTTCCTCTAATAATAATAATTTCTTTAATTAATGTGCGACCATAGCAATATAGGCCGGGTTGCTCCCAACAAGCAACAACCCAAAGCGGGGTTATTATATCCAAAGTTTAAGGGAAAAAAAGAAATTAATCAATTAGAATAAAAGAAAGCTTGCTTTTCTGTGAAGTGATTATACCAATCGACCAGTTTCCAACCAACGTTTAAAAACTTAGCATTAGTTTTAAAAGACTGAGTATTCAATATCATGCCAGAGCGAGGTGTCCCCAGATGGCATCTTAATCCTAGGTCTTCCAAAAGGTAGTTAACAATAAGAAAACATTGTAAAACAAATGTTTTAATTTCTTTCCGACTACAGAGTGGGTTTTATTGGATAACAATTTTTTGGACAGAAATCCGAACGAACTATCTGTTTGTTAAAAAATCCTATTAACCTAGAGATCGCAATTAGATATAATAATAATAATAATAATAATAATAATAATAATAATAATAAACAGAAATTGGTTTTGCTGTTTTGCTTCATTTCATTTCAAAGGAAAACGAGACATAAAAGTTAAATAGAAAACCATTTAATTCAAAATGAATTAAACCATAATTCAAAATGAAAACAACGTGAATGCATGTTCCACGAAATTACGAATTAGCCTCTCTACTTATATTATCTTCATTAAACATGATCTACAGCCAAAATGCTTCAGAACAAGCTCAGTTTGAAGACCAATCTGACAATAAAAATTCACACGAGAAAAACCTGAAGATAAGAAGAGATCCAAGAAGCATCATACACATAACCTGGTCTTCAGTTAGCCTAGCCGCCCGAGAGCTCCATAGTGAGTATTTGGGACATGTTGGAACGTCACATCCAACAGCAAGCTCCTCTTCCAATAAATCTGTGAGAACTAAGGGAAATATCTGACAAACGCCTGATGTTCCATTGACTTCAATAATTATTGATTCAACGCCAATCCGTAGACATGCTGTAATTTGGGCAAAGGTGGGTCTAATAAAATATTAAACGCATGTATCTAATTCATTTTCTCTGTTTACTTGTTATTCTAAAATTCCGTCTACAATAAACCATGCGAAGATACAGACAGGGTTGTCCATATGTTCGATTGGGTAATAAAATATAATAGCTATTCCTTAAATAATTATTGATTAAAATCAGCTAAGCATGCAAAGTTCCTCTTTCTATATGGCAAGCATTTAAAGCCACTGTCAATTGTTTTCATGTACCTCGTTGAGAATGGAAGTGTCACAATTGAGCAACGAGTCATAATCCGGTTCCTAGTTGCAGAAGGGAATGTTCCACTGTCATTCATGAGCGAATGGTACAGGTGTACGGTCCTTAATCTTGCCAAAGTTAAGGAATGGACAAAGACATTTCGGGAAATATACACATCGATTTGGACGTGCATAAGATGTAGCCACTCCAGAAAAGTAAAAAGGACTGAAGATTTTATCCCGGAAAACAGATGGACAACGATCATCAAAGTGCAGCTGAAGCGGAACTGAGTGAGTGTGAGTGGTGTACACGCAACTGTACACAAATACCTGAATTCGAGAAAGTTTTGCATAGTTGGTATCACATAGTTTCAATGACCACCAGACCAATCTCCGCATGGGTTTATCATTGGAGCATATGACACGACACGCGTCGCAAGGAAATAGCTTTCTGAATCGTATTGTGACTGGAATAAATGTATGAATAATAGGGACAAGATTACTAACATACTAACAATACAATGCCTGAATTCCATTACCTTATATTTTTGTTAGTGATTTATTGAACGACCCTTATATAAATAATATCTACTCTTAATTAGAGTAATAGAGCAGCACCAATATCCTAGTCTCAAAATAAACTTAAATGTCTCATGTTGTTTTTTTCCATAGTTAGTTCTAAATTCGAAACTTCAGTTTCTTAAATCAAAAGATTTTTCAAACAATGCTGACATGTTCATCCCGTTTTGGCTATTTCCTGCTTTTCTTCATTCCCTTTTTTTCAAATTCGGGAGAAAAGCTCTTTTTTGCAGACAGAGAGAAGGAGAAGATCATTTTCTTTGTCCGTCAACGAGTACTTTTAACTTTGCAAAAGAAAAAGAAATAACGACCTAACTCAAAGCAAAAAATAAAAAAATAAAGCAACAATTCGTCTTATTTTCATTGCTGAAAATGACTGTGGAATCTCCCGAAGGTCTACTCTTTCATTCTTATCCCAAAAAGGACGAATAACGAGATTAAATAAAAAATCCAAGATAAACCTAAAAATCGTAAAAACAGTTAACAAGCGATAGACACACTAGCCACTTGTTTCACAAATACTTCTTATTCGTTAGTCAGTGAACGTGTAAGTCATGGATAAGCCTTATTGACAAAATTAACAAACTCTTCCATTTGCTTTTCAAAATGGAGTGTACACCCTTCATTGTGTTGTAAAACAGTGGTTTAAGGAATCGGGACTCCTTCAGACGTAATTGTTGTTGATACTTCCGTTCTATTTAATGTGTCTTCTAATTAAGTGCTATCATTTCGTCCGTTCACTTTTATTAAATTCGTACAAGTCATTGGACCTAATGAGTTCAGCCCATTTTAGAAACCGCGAAGAACCCTAAGTGCTTTGGAATGGATCATTTTGCTTTCGCAAACGATTAGAATGCTAATCCAGGTTAAATGTGTTGTATCCATTTGAGATCTGCAGGTTTCTCTATTAGCCCGCTTTCCAAAGAATAAAGATTTCCCGTAAAACGACTATGTGCGTTCCTCTATATGAAGAAGTTTCAGTTTTACATGAATTAGTTCTTCGAGTGACCGCCGGAGCTCCCTGCTGCAATTTTGGCTTTTACTATTGAGCGGTTGCTATTTACAATGGACACTCAGGTACCATTAAAGAGTAAGTTGGAGTTAATTTTTAACTATGAATGCTGCAGGTACATTGGATACTCTGCTAATTCAGATCTTATCTAAACTAATGGACCTAAACTGGTGATTTTTCTCTTGCTCTAGCAATTGTGTGCGCCCGCCTGGAAATTCTTCTTTCTTGATCAGTCTGAATTTTTTCAATCTCTTACTTTGTCACGTAAAAACTTGCTTCTTTTAAATTAAGAGGCTTCTTAACATCCATAATCCAAAATTGAAATACATCAAACTATACTGAATATTCAGGAATAAACCGAATCATTTAAAAACACTGAAGAGTAATGCAACTCCCAGAAAAAATGGTACAAATTGTAAGATGTACAGAAAAGTTTCCGAAATCCCAATTCTGCAATTATTGCCTGCTCATGCTCTCGTATTATGCCATTCACGAGTGGCAGCTGCGTTATGCGACGGTATGTTCTAATGAGTTCATTTGACACGATTCCGATGAGCGTCATCAGTTGCAGCATGCGGTCTTTTACTTCGTCGTTTTTCATAAAAGTTGAGAGTTGCACCTGGTTCATTACAGGACGAACAGACCAATGTCCCACAGTATTGATGTCGACACATTGATGGCCATAAACAGCCTTTAATCTCCAATAAATGTCTATCGGTGGCGCATTTTCTGCAGTTAAAAACTATTACAGTACGTTGCTTCATGCGCGCCAACTTCGTGCTGTTATATGCCGCCATGTTTCTGACTAAAATTCAGAGCTTTATAGTGGCAGCTATACGAAACTTCCATTAATGCAGCCGGAAGGTTTACTGAGCAGAATGTGTAATACTGGTACTCCAAATTACACAGTACCACAAAAAATTAGGAGACATTACTTTTACGCATGCCCCCGTATTATTGAAATAGTTATCTAATTTTGTAGCAGAGGAATAATCCTTCTTCATAAATAATTAAAATGTCATGAATCAAATTACTTAAGAAACAGAGAGATCTTTCTCAATGAAATTAAAAATGTAATCTCCCACTTACTGTTAACAATGACAACCAACTTAATAATGTAACGTATTTATACTACAATTGTTATACAATTTAACTTTTGTACATTATTACAGTCGAATCTCAGTTTAACGAATTCCAAGGGACTGAGAAAAAAATTCGTTAAACTGAAATTTCATTAAAGTGAAACTTCCATTAAAAAGTTCCAAATGTGGAAGAAATATATTTATAGCATCTTCATAGCTGCACAAAAAAGAACGCGTCTTTTTAATACATTTTAAAGCATTTCCTACAGATTAATGAGAAAAACATTTTTCTTCTTAATCTCTGTCAATTCCTGTTCTAATATTTACAGTGACCCAGGTAAATGCAATAACCAAGCAAACAAATTGCAGTAAAGTACAGAACAAGGTAGGTGTACAGGAGAAAAGTACATTAAAAAAAGAGAATAATACAAGTACACAAAAAATATTGTTCAGTTACCAAATTACTAAGTGTGACAGCATTAATCTTTTGTTTATTCATAGTCATCATCCTTTTAGTGTTTATTCATGATCATCATTTTCTATTCATCACATATTTCAGAATTGCTGGTTAGGCAGTTTCACTGTACTTCGTGTTAAAACATTTCTATGAACATCGACATAGGCATTAAGCTTCGACAAGTTCGTTAAAGTGAGGTATTGCCAATGTTAGCAGGACTAACTAATTACATTCGTTAAAGTGAAATTCGCTAAACTGAAATTTCGTTAAAATGAAGTTCTTTAAACTGAGGTTCGACTGTATTTTAAATTTAAGTTTGAAATGCTAGATGATGGTCTAAAAAAAACGCGAGCAATTAAATTAAAGTTATAGGGAAGTGGAATCTAAAATGCTTACCGGCGAATTTGCACGGATCATATTAAACAAGGTGTGATACGAAATTATAAATGTAAACTGGAGATGATACTCCAATCATAAGGAAATGATAGTATAGAAAAAAATGGAAGGAAATATTCCACGATCTGGATTCGAACCAGAAACCACGAGTCACACAATGTTAAAGGTAGAGGCAACGAGCGTGATACTCATGGTTTCAGGTCGAATCCAGGTCGTGAAATTTTTCCTTGCATTTTTTTCTGATAATAGTATGATACACTCAATGGCAAAATTAAATTAATATTGTCTCAATGTAGTATCAATTAGGATATGCGGAATTTCAAAATGATCATTCCCAACGAAATAGAGAGGTATTTAGAGAAACTTCAACAGATATAACCACAGGCCAGACAATTGAAAACGACAAATCTTTCTATGCTCAGCATGCTATTTCATTTTTCTAATAAGATAATGGAGTCATCAACGTATCCTGAAATATGGAAACTTGCTTACTTTACGCCCATTTATAAAAGGAAAGATTCCCACTTAAACTTCAAAAATACAGACCAGTCGCAACATTCCTTCCTATTATGAAAATGATAGAAAATGTGATATTCTCTTAGCTGAAATTCTACATTGTAGCTCTTCGTACCTCAAATCAATACGGATGTTGAAAGAACAAAAGTGCGATGTGTGTACAACTATACGTACAGGGTGTTTCTCTATTATCTGTGCAAATTTTCAGGATATGTTTCAGGGGCCAAAACAAACAGAAAATGTCATATGAACATGGGATCGAAAACGCTTCGTTCTAGAGTTATAACGGTTTGAAGGTGTCCTGCAGTAGACGATATTAAGATTAAAATGTATAGGAGTTGCAAACTGTGATTTATTTCTACGGTATAACAAGACAATACACTTGCTATAGTAAATGCTCAAAATGATCTCCGTTGAATTTGATGTTGAAGAGACCACATTTTTTTTCAGACGGTTCTTTGAATTTTCGTAACTCTTCTTCTACTACAAGACACCTTCAAACCGTTATAACTCTAGAAAGCATTTAATACTTCTATCTACACATTTGAATTCGTACTACCCGTAGTATCCATTTGTAAATCCAGGTCGTTTCCATGCAATTCACTGGGACGGTGGATTTATCATATGGTATATGGTCACAAATATTTAAGTGTTCCAGCGTAATGTGTATTACTAATTAATGAACCACCGAAAGCCCGTATACAAAAAAGGTGCAGATATCTTATATGATTTCAGTATGTCAATTTAAATTCATTATTATATGTCTAGTGTGTGTATGTTTGTTGTTTTTTATACTCCACTTACTTCCATGAAGTGCTTAGTAAAAATATTATTATTATTATTATTATTATTATTATTATTATTATTATTATTATTAT
>JAHWFO010083049.1:224154-237753 GCA_023313115.1 Rhysida immarginata | reverse complement strand
ATTATTATTATTATTATTATTATTATTATTATTATTATTATTATTATATAAATTATATAAGATCTACATTAGTGAATATATCTAATTGTTCATAGGAAATGTTTGCACAACACAGACTATAAATATCGATAATTAGAGTAAATGTACGAGACTGAAGTATTTCTAAAGAGAACAACAAAGCTATATAGCCAGTTTACTCATTTTATTATTTCCCTTCTCTAACTGATCTCAGCGAGATGTGGATGAAAATATGATAACCTAAGAAAAGGATACCGCCATCAACGCTTTCGAAAGAAAGCAGCTGAAGGTTTAAACATGCATAAAATTCGCATAAGGATTTGTGGGAAATGGGGGAAAAAAGATTATAGAGCGGCTCCAGTATTCTTATTTTTCTTTTCCTCACTCCCTCTTCGGCTTCCTTCCGTTCATATTTCATTCGGCCAGAAGAAGCCTTAGACGCGGAGGCGAACTCCTTTTCTGCTTAAATTTAAAACGGACACGGCCGCAACTAAATGGAAATCTGGTGTAGAAAGAAGCTTTCAGAGTGTGTATGCGTGTAAATGTGCGGGGAGAGGGAAACGCGAGTACTACCCAGGATAAAATAAAATTTTTGGCACGGGGGCAACTTGCACAGATTACACGGCGCTCGAGAAATTGTTTTTAACACTGACCTTTGCGACAAAAGTAGGATGTAATGTTGACAACAACGTGATACGGGGCTTATCTCCTCGCCCGTCTTCATATAACTTCTCTCTCTCTCTCAGCTGCACATGCTTTCTCTCTTTCTTTCTACGGCCCTCATTTGTGGGACAATCATTGGCAACAAGCCAAGGAGAAGAAGACCCCAAAAAAATTGAAAAAAAAAGAAGGAAGGAAGACTTCCTGATGATGACATCCCCCTGCATCTCCTTTCATTTCCCCCTCCCACGCAATGAAGTAGGGTTTAGTTAATCCACCAAGCTTCCCCGTGATGAGCAGGTAGACAGGAAATTACCCGAGAGATTCGAACCTGAAACCAATTTAGAAATTCAGGTGGTGTCAGATCAGCGCTCTGAACGTGCGAGAGACGAGGAGGAGGAGGAGGAAAGCAGAATAACGACAGCAAGCATGATAATGATGATGATGATGATACTGAAACCAACGACGACATATAAACACGGGAGAGGAATGAATGAATGTGTAAGCAATGAGAGCGGTTGAGCCGCAAGGCTTAAACATTAAAAGAGAAAAAAAATTGTAACGATAAAAGATGAAAAATTTCAGTGGAATGAAAGAATATTTCTGTGGCAGGGGAAAAAAACTAAAAATTTATTATCAATCGGAGACAGAAAGTTGCAGCGACGGCTATTTTCTTCACTTTACACTGACAGCTCTGTTCTCTCAATCTCGCCTTCCATCCGTTCGATTTATTCTTTACTTTTTTCCCGCCGAAAATAACGGAGAAAAAACTCAGGAGAGAGAAAACACATGTTTCGACGTTGCTTTTTTAATATTTAAATCACCTGTTAATTAAAACACCCCTGATAACTTCGAAAATATTATATTAACACGCAATTCAATATCACCCAACATACATACTCAGATAAATGGGAGGTGCGCCTTCGGGACTCTACTATTCTTTAACATGGAAAGAGGAATATATAACTTTCTCGCCGGCGATTTTGACAGATATCACCGGCGCTTTTGACAGATATCAGAAAATGATTGGGCTTTTCTGTTTCCAAAGGTGTAGCTTAAAGCTTTCTTTTGCGAATGATAAAATGGAACTGTCAAAATTAGCCAGATGAGAATGCACAAGCTGTCATTATCAAAACAAACTTAATAATTTTATGATGAATTTAAATGTGAAAATATGAATGGGTAAATACACTCGATGGCATGTATGGGTGAGTAAATTGGATTATGCATGAACATGTTTGAGTGAGACTTGTACGAATAAGCACAAATTAGTGAACTGATGAATAGTGTAAGGTCTGTCCCAAACTGATAGAACCATCGCCTTCACATGTCGTAACATCTTTAAAACCTTTTTAAACAACGTGACAAAAACACGCAATGAATTCCGATGTAACTTGAACCAATTGCACATGTGGACATTATTTTATTGTTTAAACTTCTTGTGATACTCACAACATTGTCCTGAAAGTGACAGTTTGCTTGTCCCAGAATGATAGAACCTCCGGGAATTTCATACAACATAAATAAATTACTAACCAATAACAGAACCGTTATTTTGCAAAACACTTTTAAACATTTATCTGGCATATAGTTTATCAATCTTTGCAAACTGGACATTTTGTCCCATGCTATCTTTATTGCTTGTGTTATGTCTTCCACAGTAGGTGTTATGTTGTAGACAGGTGCGTTATCTGACAATGGCAGAAAATATTCTTCAGGCATTCTATAATATGTAATAGCCGTCTTCCATCCTGAAACGAATGCAATTGGGGTCTTTCCGTTTCCTCTAAAACCTGCCCTCACCATCAGAGATCCACCTCCTTGTTGCCGTTTAGAAAACAGTCATTATTCTTTCGTGCCAATAATAATTCCATCCATCCACCTGGCCTATCAAGGTTAAACTTCTTTTCATCAGTCCATATTACCTTTCTGAATTCATCCTTTTACGAGATGTGACACTTGGCCCATTCCACTTTTTCGTCCTTATGATGTTGTTTTAGAGGAGGGGTTGTTAATGCGTTTGCAGTTTTTGTCTTCGATAAACTGTTGATTTGGAAACATTTATGTTGGGTTATGAAGCTATTTGCCTTAAACTCATTGTGGAATTGCTCATTTGCCTTATAACTTTTTTGGCGGGAAGTCTGGCTATGTCGTCTACCAGTGGATTTCTTTTGGTCATAATCTCCATTATATTTGGCACAAAAATTTAGCACGACATGATGGGATCTATTAAGTTTCCTTGCAATAGCTCGAATGGAAATATTTTGCTGACACGGTTCTGTGATTTGTTCTTTTTTCCAAATTAAAATAATGTTTTTCCTCGTTCCATGACTTTTGGAAACAACTTAAAAGATTATTACAGAATACTGAAGCAGATTGAGATATTAGCGAATAAACGTTTAACTTTGCGCTGTAGCTTTCTTCATTCACATAAACATTTTCAGGAATATTCCATTTTCAGTTATATGGTTCTATCATTCTGGGAGAAGCAAGCTGTCACTTTCAATACAATATTGTCAATACAGGGCGATTCAGAAAGGTAGATCAAGAATGAAATACCATGTAGCGCCTTTTGTAGCGGGGAACAAAATGTTTCCTATAAACTTGGGTCCGGAAATGCATCCTTACAGAGATAATGCAACTTGTACGACGTAGGAATGACATTACAGTAGGTGTTCAAAATGCCGACCCTGAGCCTCGATGCAGGTGTTTAGTCTGCGGACGAGATTCTCGCGAACTCTGGTGAAGATGTCCGGAGAATCACCGACTTCTCCACACGCTGTTGGTAAATCCTTTCCGCTTCGGTAGCATTACCGTGTGCCTCACCGTAGACGAGATGCATGTCCGCCAGCTCCGCATTAGTCAAGCAATCCATTGCACGACAATGAAGTTACATGTTTCGT
Organism: Rhysida immarginata; assembly: GCA_023313115.1. Classification (NCBI taxonomy): domain Eukaryota; kingdom Metazoa; phylum Arthropoda; class Chilopoda; order Scolopendromorpha; family Scolopendridae; genus Rhysida; species Rhysida immarginata. The sequence goes on along the minus strand of JAHWFO010083049.1, from coordinate 234,172 downwards.
TTCCTCTCTTTTAAAGGAGAGAACACGAACAATTTACATGTTTAGATCCTAATTTACATGGACCCTACCATTGCCTTCCGGGTAACGCACATCCATCCTACCTCGTACAAGTTGCATTATCTCTGTAAGGATGCATTTCCGGACCCATGTTTATAGGAAAAATATTGTTTGCCGCTACCAACTGTACATGATATTTCATTCTTGACCTACCTTTCTGAATCACCCTGTATAACAAGAAGTTTAAAGAATAAAATTTTCATATGTGCAAATTGGTTCAAATAGAATCTGAATTCACTATATATTTTCATCATGTTGTTTAAAACAGTATTAAAGATGTTACGACAGTGAAGACGATGTTTGTATCATTTTGGGACAAACCTTTTAACAAAATGAGGATATGTAAGTAGGCGCGAGAGAATGAAGCGTGAAACCATAAAGATAGAATATTTACGTATGAATTGTAGCTTCCGTTATTTTAATTAGGGAAACCACATGGGTAAGAATTCCTGAAGTGGGCCCCTCAAAAACAAACATGTGAAATTTCTTCTTCTGTTATAAACATACACCATATTGCCATTAATGACCGGACACTTTCGATTTTAGACGTTTTGTCAAATATCTAGAAAAATACTTGACGAATTATCCTGAAATTTCAGGGGTGTAAAATGGATGTTACACCTCATATATTTTAGCGAAGGTTTTCTCCCGAAGGCAAATAGGGGACCAGCAAAGAAGTGAACCAAAAAAATAATGTTTGGAATCACCCTGTAAAAAATAATGCTTGAAATGCATTGTAGCTGTAGCATATGCTTAAGAGGCTTGTTTTACTTTTCTGTGTTCATTTATATGAAAATAGCACGTATATTTATGGAGATATAAAGGTTTCTTTAAAAAGGTCGAAATGTTTTCGTAAGTTTTTTGTTTATAACACGCAAGATTTTCAACCCAATGCAATGCCATTTACAGAAAACTTGACAAACTACTGTACAGATAACACCCTGCAATCAGAATAGAAAAATATTAAATATTTGATGAAATATGAGCATTTTTACTAACTAATGTTTAACTGCGCATGCGCATGCGTTACCAAATTGTCTTTTGCATAATTTATTAGCCAAATGTATAGAACTACTCTTATAAAAAGCCCAAGCAAATATCTTAAAAATTGAGAAAGATATCGCCGATAGAATGAGTTGAATTTCAGTTGCTCTCAAAAATAAACAAAACGATAAGGGGCTTTCTCCAAACTTTTATTTTTGGATCGGACACCAGTATCAATTTCTTCTTCTTACGCTGATATGAAGTCAATATGAAGTCAACATTTTTTCATGTCAGCGTAAGGAGAAGAAGTTGATACTGGTGTCCGATCCAAAAATAAAAGTTTGGAGAAAACCCCTTATCGTTTTGTTTATTTCTGAGAGCAACTGAAATTCAACTCATTCTATCGACGATATCTTTCTGAATTTTCAAGATATTTGCTTGGGCTTTTTATAAGAGTAGCTCTATACATTTGGCTAATAAATTATGTAAAAGACAATTTGATAACGCATGCGCAGTTAAACATTATGTAGTGAGAATGCTCATATTTCATCAAATATTTAATATTTTTCTATTCTGATTGCAGAGTGTTGTCTGTAATGTAGTTCATCAAGTTTCCTGTAAATGGCATTGCATTGGGTTGAAAATCCTGCGTGTTATAAACAAAAAATTTACGAAAACATTTCGACCTTTTTAAAGAAACCTTTATATTTCCAAGAATACACGTGCTATTCTCATACAAATGAACACAGATATGTAAAACAAGCCTCTTAAGCATATGCTACAGCTACAATGCATTTCATGCATTATTTTTTACAGGGTGATTCCAAACATTATTTTTTGGTTCACTTCTTTGCTGGTCCCCTATTTGCCTTCGGGAGAAAATCTTCGCTGAAATATATGAGGTGTTACATCCTTTTTACACCCCTGAAATTTCAGGATAATTCGTCAAGTATTTTTCTAGATATTCGACAAAACGTCTAAAATCGAAAGTGTCCGGTCATTAATGGCAATATGGTGTACACGTAGTACATAAACAGTTGCTTTACAGGGAAGCTCCCTATTGCTATCAATATTGAATGATGAAGAGTTGCTTGCTTAGCAGCCCAGTGGTACGATTGAATAGTTTGTCAAAAATTGATGGCATTCGCATAAAAACAGAGCTCACCAAAATGTTTTTCGAATTCTAAAACGTTAATAAATACAGATTCAATGTGCTTTTTCAAAATTGTTGAAATCGATTGAGAACACTAAAAAATATTCATTTATTATTTTTTTTTTTTTACACAAAATTTTTTTCTCATTCTTTTATGTTTTGTTCTGAAATATATATGTTTTACTTGTTATCTTTAAAATGTCAAAGAGATTTGAAAAAATTAGCTTGAGATATGACTTTTTAAACAAAAAATACCAAACAAATGTATTTGTTTATAACGTTTTAACAAATGGGAAGTTTTCAAAAATATTTTGGGAATTTTAATACTCCATTAGGTACTACCAAATTATAATAAAAGTTTTAAATTTCACGACATGTTTGCTTTTGAGGGGCCGACTTCAAGAATTCTTACCCACATGCAAGTAGTATTTGTTCATGCCACAGTATGTTGGAATATGATTCTCATTTGTTGACTTGATAAATTGTATTTCATCGCGCTAGGATTTAAACGCCGTTGGGAATTCCGCAGTTCATACAATCCGGTTGATATGCTAGATCTCTGTAACGATTGGCCCAATTTTGATAATTTTTTCATATATATCTTTATTATAGATCCTACTATAAGCACATAAAACAGGTCACATCTGTATCGGCTGTCCATATATTGAGATACTGAACATCGATTATAGATAGTTATGATTTTTCGATACTACTCCTGGGTCAATACAAAAATTGACTGATTTTTTGTGTACTATTCTAAACTGTTTTGATGCCATTCTACTATCACTCATCAATTTCGGGATATAGCATATTGGAAATTCGAATTTTGGCCGATATCTCGGGAAATATGTTCCCACAGAAATTTGGATACGATATCCATAATCAGCGATGAAAGACACATTCATTTCATGTGTCATATGTTCCGCGTATTAAAAAAAGGTATGGACAGACGGAAATATAGAATTCAGCTTGCGTAATAACAAAGCAGCGTTTCGAAGTTTAATATCCAATTGAGAAAGCATTCAGCAAGTAAAATTAAGCATGGGAGATGAAAATAGCGTAAAAAGTGGGATAAAAAGGATAAGAAGAGAGATAGGTACCCGATGTTTGTAATTAAGCTGACAGTAATCAGGATCATCTGTAGCCCGATCTCGCAACCGGAATGGCACCAAATTTGGTAGGAGAGACTAATGACGACATGGAAGAAGGATTCCGCGAAAAAAAATGTAGTTTCTAAACGTTTTGATAGGAGAAAAGATGGCATTGCTGTACATAGCCGAAAATTTACATAAAACGAAGGTAAAAATCCCTAATGCATAACGAATTTCTTAATACGGACTGAAACATTTCGGGCTGTGGCCATCTACAGAAGAAATTTCGCTTTTAATATAAATTGGAAGAGCCAATAAGATTGTAAAGAATACGTTAATTTTAGCTTCTTCCCCTTGTTTTTTGCTTTCTTTTGTGTTCAAAAAGTTCTTGAATTTAACTATCTTATCCCTGGCTCTTCTTTACCTGTTCGCCCATTTAGTCAATTAAAATTTTTGAAAATAACTCTCTCTTCACTGATTCAATCAGATTTTATATCATCTTAAATGCACTTTAAATCACTTGTATATCAATTGCTTCTTTGCAGAGACCATTGGATTGATTATGCAAAAGTATGGTTGGCATTCCAACTTTTAAAGAAAATCCATAGGTTCATTCGGATTTAATGAATTTAGATATTCAATCGGATAGAAATGGTGATATTTGAAATTTCGCTATCTCCAAATATATTTGTTTTATCTCAAATTAAGTGATAAATTCTGTCAACTTCGTCATTTTCAGGAGTCAAAGTAGTCCAGTCAGTAATTACGGTAAAATTTCATTTATGAAATTATCAGTTAAAGTAGTTCCATCAGCAGAGTCCTCATTATTGTTCTCAGCAAAGTCACAAATTCTAACTAAATAAACAAGAAATTAATTCCCCGCCCCAAGATGGGTATAAGAAAATAACGGAATCCCTGATACGAGGAAATTGACTGCCTTAAAAAGGCTTAAGGGAGATAAAAATGGGTTAAAATGGTAGATAAAGACAGGGTAAAACAGTGGGGTTAAAATATCCACTAGTTTTTATCCTCTTTGTCTATTTTTCAAAGCTTTTATTTAACTTGCAATGATTGTTAGTTTGTTTAGGTCAAATCTTGTAATCAATATTAAGCCAACTTCCCGACAAGCTAGGGAGCTGAAACTTGACACACAAACACAGGATCGATGACAATGTATGTTAAAGAAAAAAAATTCAAATCGGAATGTTCGTGTTCTAATGGTACTAATTCATTAAACGGATATTTATAAGAGAAAAGGACGAGACACAAAAAACCCTGGAATACAATAAATAATAGTTATTAAATAAACATGAAAAATAAATAATAATTAACAAAATAATTGATAAATAATAAATAAAATCAAAATAAAACAAGAAATATAAAATCAAATAAAAAGCTGACATTTCAAATAGAGACTATCCTTTATTAAAGCAAAAAGGATAATTCTCTATTGCATTTTTCTCGCCGCCATCTTATTTTTTCCTATTTGTCCTTTGTCCTGTCCTATCCTAACACGTCTTCTAATTAATCTCATTTGTTCTCTTCTTGTTTTTCAGCCAATACCGTATTACTATTCCCTATGCAAACTATATAAACCCGTTCGTTAGTACACCTTTCATAACTTCAGGATAATTCTCTAATATTCTAATTGCTTTTAGAGAATTATCCTTTTTGCTTTGATAAAGAATAGTCTCTATCTGAAACGTCAGCTTTTTATTTGATTTTATATTTCTTGTTTTATTTTGATTTTATTTATTATTTATCAATTATTTCGTTAATTATTATTTATTTTTCATGTTTATTTAATAACTACTAATTCATTACTACGAATTGTCCAATTGCCACAACAAACAATTCGTTATGACGAGAGTTAAATGTATCTATTGTTTATTGTTGCAAAACTAAGCTTTATTTAGCTCACTAACGCCCGTATTCACCACGTTTTAAAACGAGTTTAAACTCGAGTTTAAGCATAACTCGTATTCACCACGCAGTTTAAATGCCGCTGAGTTTAAGTTGCTTCCTACGGCCGCTTAAGTCGATCTTAGACCGATGCGCATGCGCAGTTTATCTCCAGCCACTTCGGTCAAAGAAAAACAACATGGAGGACAATATGCTGTCTTATCTTACTTTGGAAGAAGTTATGTTTCTAAACAAATTCATTCGTCGCAAACGATGAATCTAATAAGAAAAAAAGATTATCTACCTTGTACAACTTGACGAGGTTGATTTTCGAAAGCACTATTGGTTATCGCACGAAACTTTCGTGAAGGAGATCAGCAAGCGCGCTGTTGTTTAGTCGCCATGGCCTTGCTTGGAATGAAATATGACCGTGACGTCAGGTCATATACGGGTCATAGGTCACCAACAGCTGCTTAGCTCGCTCTTTTGCAAGTGAGGCTTGAAATTTTAACTTCGTTTAAACCTGATTGGTATTCTTCAACATTTCAAGGCGGCAGCTTGGGCAAGCTGTAGCGTAAGCCAAACGTCGTTGTGTCGCCTTCTGTCATTGGTTCAAAGTTTCACGTGGCCTATGGCATGTATATGATCTGACGTCACGGTCATATTTCATTCCAAGCATGGCCATGGCGATAAACAACAATGTGGTAAGAATGTCGCAACAACAATGTGGTAAAAATAAATTTACTTTCAACCACGGTCTATAGATATTCATGGTCATCGAGCTTCGGCCATTTTCCATTGTTTCGAGAAGCTAAGGAAAACAGATCGCGCCAGGTGCCGCATAGATTCGCACTATTCCGACCGCAACCAGCGATAGAGATTTTCATTGAAACTGAATACGAAAGTAAAGCTTCTGTCTGCCGATAGGGTGGCGCTGCAGGCGCAGTTGGGCAGATTGTACATGCAGCGCCACTTTTCAATAGAGTTCCCGCCCTACCGGGAGCTAGAAACTTTAGCTTCATTTTAACAATGGAGCTCGATGACCATGAATATCTATAGACCCGTGCTTTCAACATGTACAGAAAAGCAAATTTATATTTAAACAATGTGGCGGTAATATTCTCAGTTTGAGAAAGACGTTTTGGTGTCATGTGTGGAAAATTTCGTAAATATCATCGACGAATGAATTTGTTTGTGACTAATGAATTTGTTTGCGTCGAATTAATTTGTTTAGAAACAAAACGTCTTCAAAGTACAAAGACTGCATATCGTCCTCCATGTTGTTTTTCTTTAGTGTTTCAAAATTATGTACAATAAATTTAGTGGCATATTCTTCAGGTCAAAAGAAGACGAAAATGTTCTATAGCACTTTGTCTGGAAACGATTTGTTTGCGAGTAATCCAATATCTGGCTGGAGTTGCTGAAGATACACTGCGCATGCGCTTCAGTCTAAGATCGACTTAAGCGACCGTAGAGGGCAACTTAAACTCAGCGACGTTTAAGTTGACTTAACCGCGTGGTGAATATGACACGTTTGAATCCGAGTTTAAAACGTACTGAATACGGGCGTAAGAGATTTATCATTGGCCAATGAAATGTTGGTGTATACCAATCAGGTTAAAACGAAGTTGAACTTTTTAAGCCTGCTTGCAAAAGAGCAGGTTAAGCTGCTGTTGGTGAATACGGGCGTAAATAAAGCATTATAAAAGCGTGGTTTGCAAAACAAGATAAGAGGAAAAGGGTTTTATCAAACCAAGCTTTTATAATGCTTTATTTAGTGGCAACAATAAAGCTTAATTTTACAACAATAAGCAATAGATACATTTAACTCTCGCCATAACGAATTGTCCAATTGTCACAACAATTAATTCGTAGTAATGAATTTGTATCATTAGAACACGAACCAGTGAACCGATTTGAAAATTTTTTTCTTTAATATAAATTGTCATCGATTCTGTGTATATGTGTCAAGTCTCAGCTCCCTAGCTTGTCGGGAAGTTGGTTTAATATTGGTTACAAGATTTGACCTAAACAAACTAACATTGCAAGGTTAATAAAAGCTTTTAAAAAAAACCTTTTTTTATTTATTTATTTTATTTTATTTATTTATTTATTTAGGTATAATAAGGCTTATCGATGTATCTCGAAAGAGTAATGAATGCTCACAAGAGACAAGATACATCGAAATTAAACACATAATTGGGAAAAAATAAAATTGTTTCTATAAACGAAAATTATTACAGATGTACATGATAATACTATTTGGAATCATTAAATTTTTCTTTTTTTTACAATACAAATAATTATTTTTATACTATACAAATATTTTTTTAATATGATTATTAGTTTTTAATATTATTAAAGAAATTTAAATACAAAGGATATATAAAAATACATAAAAACATAAAATTATCTTTTTATATACAATATAAAACTTTATATAAAATTTTATATAAAAAATATTGGTAAAAAAAAAATCAAAAATTATTAAAATCTACAAGGCTATTTAACCAGCACTTAATTTTTCTCTTAATAATATATACATTTTTTTTATTACAGTCTTTAATATCATTTGGCATTAAATTGTACATACGGATACTCATATGACAAGCGAAGGAATGTTTCACTCTTGGGATGTCAATACATTGCTGTGCGTTTCTCAATGCGTATTGAATAGTTCTGTATTTTGGTTTATTTTCATGATAAAATTTTTGTGAATATCTTCCTAAACAGTTTAAGTATAATTTTTGTAAATCTAAAATTTCTGGGTTTGGGGTTTTTTGGAAATTGCTAACAGTAGATTTTTGTAAGGCTCTAAGTGGTTTTAAATAGGTTGTATAAGTTCCTCCCCATATAACAATCATATACTGCAAAACGGATTGAAATAAAGCCATGTTTTCCTCTTATTAATCTCTTTATGCCCACTTTTTAACCCCTATTTTGATCAAAAAGCCTATTTTTTTTCGAAAATAGTTTTCAGAAAATGGAACGGAACCATTTTTCGTTTCTCGTCATTTCCAGTCGAATAACTTATCACATACCATATGTTGCATTTAAAAATCCATAACAGTAAATAACTGCTATCCATTTGTAACTTACTTACTGACTTCCCCTCGTAGATCTCTTCTAGAGAAGTCTGCATGCCTATGCTGTATATGTAGTAGGGAACAATTTCAAATGACGCGATAGCCCAGTTCTTTCTGTAGAAATGCCATAATAAAAAAAATAAGGCTGGACAATTTTTTTTTATCAAACCTCGTACATCTTGCTTAATTTTTCTGTTTGTTTTGCTATCATTGCCTGCAGCAACAACTGAACTAATACAATCATTCTGTTACAAAATTCCTTAAAGCAAAAGTCGAATGAAATCCCATTTCCACAATTCTAAAGTCGGTGATCCTTAAAAAAATCCCCAGATGCCAGAATCTGTGCGAGCAGAACGAAGGATTTTTCTCGCTGTCTGCTCCGTTTTTTATGAGATTTTTTTGTATGGTACGAGTCTTCTTGAGATTTACACAGAATTTAATGAAAGCAGTTCTTTCAAGTCTGCCAGCGAAGCGGAGACCTCCAAAGGAACTCACCACCTGTTGCGTGTAGATATCGTGAGCATTTATATAGGCCTGAAAATTCTTTCTCTTTCAAAAGACGCTCTTTCTATATACACACTTCATCATTTCATTTATTAATAGTTGTGGGGTTTATTTATGATCGCATAAATCTAAGTTTTGACTTGAATCTCTGAAAACGCATTCACTAAGTGTCAATGAAAAATCTGCAAAATTAATGGGGAGTAAAATACAAAATGTAAATCTACGAAGCGCAAAGTACAACCCTCTAAGCAGCTTGCAAAAACACAGACTCAAAGATATTTTGTTTGTCATTTGTTCCTCACTCGTTTTACGGACTAAAACTGGCTTTTTCCTATATCAAATTGTGATGTTTGACGAGAAATGGACCCCGGTATGACAATTCCAACGTTGAAGACAATGGTTATTAGCAATTCCCCTCTAAACAAAAAGGCCAGACGTGACTTCCATCCCAAGAAGGTTATGCTAACAGTTTGGTGGTCAATGGATGCTTTGATCCGCCACTCATTTCCTAAACCAGGACAAACCTGGTGTTCTGCCAGCAACATGATAAGTTTCACCAGAAAATTTGCATATAACACAGCCTCTTCTGAACTTCACAGTGGACATCGTGTATAAGCCACGAAGTGTTCTCCAGTTTCTTCGTACAGATGTTGCTCCTTGAGATTTCCACTTGACAATGTTATCACTTACAATTGAACAATTTATTTCAAAATGACAGAAATTTCTCATACAGATGACATTCTATAACGGTACAACGCTGGATTATACTGAGCTCTGTCAACACCTCCTAGAAAGAAAGCCTCACAACCGAAAAGTCATGCATTGTTACATCATCATAAATCGACCAAATTTAGGGCTTATTATTGGTAGAAATACGATCAACAATGGTCGAATTATGATGATGTAACAATAATGACGTTTCAGTTGTGAGGCTTTCTTTCTAGGAGGTGTTGGCTCTGTTGAGCGGTCCATACTGCGCCAATATAAATCACAAATGAGTCCAGCAAGGCATGCTCCTATTTACATTATCTTATATACCTACTAAAATATGGAACACTGTTAAAGTGGGGTGTCCCGGAATATCCTATATGCAATACGGTCATATAGTCCATAATCAATCACGACCACATCTTAACGGTAAATACTTAAATAATAATGATTATAGACTGGAGATGCTCTCCAAGCACACGTAAATGGAAGGAAAAATTCTGCGACCTGGATTCGAACCAGGAACCTCGACT
>JAHWFO010083049.1:110499-224054 GCA_023313115.1 Rhysida immarginata | reverse complement strand
TGGAAGGAAAAATTCTGCGACCTGGATTCGAACCAGGAACCTCGACTATCATGGCCGACGCCTCTACCAAAAACAATAACAAAATTGCGATAGCCCAACTGGTAGAGGCGTCGGCCATGACAGTCGAGGTTCCTGGTTCGAATCCAGGTCGCAGAATTTTTCCTTCAATTTTTCAATCGAAAAATCATTAGGTAAATACTTACTTCACATCTAAAATATTAATGGCGTACCTAATGAGATTGAGCAGGAGCAACATTTTAAAGAAATCTTAGTGAGACACGTTAGATTTCCAGAATAGCAATTGTAACGTTCACAAGACCAATTTCTCGAATTTAGCGTCAAAATTCGAAAATTTATGAAACCATGTTAAACAGAAAGGGAAAAACTACAACTCGGCATCCCAGAAATGTTAATGAATAGCCAGGCCAATGGCTTTCAGAATGGTCAAACGCTACCAAGTATTGAACTAATCTATTCAAGTAGCAGTTAATGATGTAACTAAACTAGAAATTAATCCCTCTTAGGAGGATATAGAAAAGTAGCGGAAACCCTGATAAAACATTGGAATACAAGAAATCTGTGGGTGATAGAAAAAACTGAGGTCAGATACAGATTCAACACAAAAAAATATAAGATTCAACTCTTAACGATAAAAAAGTTTTTAAATATTATTTTTGTTGGCCAATTTAGGTCTATATTAGAATATGCATGAAACTAATTTACATGTTCAGCTAGACGGCCGGGGAGAGAATTAATAATATGTTTGAAGTAATTAGTGAGCCAGAGAAGTACTTTGAAGTCTTAGTCGTGCTCCTCCAATCATTACCAGGCAACTACCGCCATAAGACATTTCGCATTGTCCTGCTTCCTAAAAGGGGGGGGGGGGGAACATCTAATCCACTAAGAGAAATGATATACCGGATACGTATTTCGGCTACTAAGTAGCCATCTTCAGCGGTGAGAAGCAAAAGTAAAAAAAGAAAATTGTGCGATAGAATATACTGTTAAAATTAGTTCTAGTTAGCTCTACTAAGTTAAAATTATCAAAACTAATACCAAGACCAGCTTCCGAAATATGTTTGGCGATTCTCGATCTGTCCGACCTGTCATATTTTACATAAACTAAATGCTCTTTCCACCTTTTAATAACATTTCTGGAGCTCTGACATAATTGATGCAAAATATGGCGGTCGGACAGATCGAGGATCGCCAAACATATTTTGGAAACTGGTCATGGTACTAGTTAATTTTAAGTTAGGTAGGCCTGTCAATTTAAGAAATCAATTAGACAGCTTTGAGAGTATAGTAGTCTATAAGAAGGTTTCAAAAAGTTATTAAATATGGACAAAGGGCTGATCTCAAACTTTGTTCTATTTGATTTATTCACAATGTCCGTCTGCCTGTCCGTCCGCCCCCTTCGTAATTTCCGCATTTTTTGAGATAGAAGGTGGAAATTTCGAATATAGCTTACTATGGGCATATGCACCTTCACTATTTAGTTTGGTTTTGATTGTCCCACTGGGGTCGAAGTTTCGGGGGCGAAAATTAGAGGGGATCAAAAGGTCTACGCGTATTTCTGCATATAACGGTATGAAATTCGGTATGCACGTTTCCCTAAGCAAGATCAACATTACTGTAAAGTTTGGGCCAAATTGTCCCAATAGGGTCGGAGTTATGGGGTGGCAATCACTTGGTCTTTTGAATTATGGCAACATATGGAGTGTCATATATCATTCGATCGAAAATGAGGAGAAAGTAAAGAAGATAGGGTTCTTTTTTATTTTCTAAATACAAGGTTCGAGAAAATCAGTTTTTGATTAAAAAATGGGGGGTTAAAAAGTGCAGATGAAGGAATAAAAAAATAGATGAACTCAGGGCTTCCGCTACTTTCCTATACCTTCCTCGGGAGGCTTAATTTCTTGTTATTTTTGTTTATTATAGTTTAAGGTTTTCTTAATGGCTTTTACGTTTACACAGCAATGTCCTCTGTTCCCGATGCGGCTCCTATAACTGGACATGTTATTATTAAGTAGCGGAAGAATGGAGCTACTTATTGGTTTCACAATGTCCGTCTGTCTGTCCGTCCGTCCCCTTCATAATTTCTGCATTTTTTGAGGTAGAAGGTTGAAATTCGGAATGTAGCTTACTATGGGCATGAGTACCTTCACTATTTAGTTTGTCTTTGATTGGCCCACTGGGGTCGGAAATACGGGGGGTGGGAGTTAGAGGGGACAAAGTGATCTATGTGGTATTTAGGTATGTAAAGGAGTAACTTCAGGATAATTCTCTAATATTCTATTTGCTTTTAGAGAATTATCCTCTTGCTTTGATAATTATCCTCTATCTGAAACGTCAGCTTTTTATTTTTATTTTGATTTTGATTTAGATTAATTATTTTTGTTTTTTATACCTTATTTTTTATCTAATTTGTATTTTTAATTGATAATATAATATATAATATTAGAAATGAAAAAATAAAAAATAAATACAATACTAATTAAAAATTAACAAAATAATTAATAAAAACGATTACAATCAAAGTAAGACTAGAAATATAAAAACAAAATAAAAAGCTGACGTTTCGGATAGAGACTATCCTTTATCAAAGCAAAAAAAGGATAAACCCTATGCTTAGGGTATTACTAATCCCTATGCAAACCATATATAAACCCGTCCGTTAGTACACATTTCATAACTTCAGGATAAATCTCTAATATTCTAATTGCTTTTAGAGAATTATCCTTTTTATCCTTTTTTTGCTTTGATAAAGGATAGTCTCTATCCGAAACGTCAGCTTTTTATTTTGTTTTTATATTTCTAGTCTTACTTTGATTGTAATCGTTTTTATTAATTATTTTGTTAATTTTTAATTAGTATTGTATTTATTTTTTTATTTTTTCATTTCTAATATTATATATTATATTATCTATTGTATTCCAGGGTTTCTGTGTCTCGTTCTTTTCTCTTATAAATATTATCCATTATTTTTAATTGATATTTATTATTTATGTAAAGGAGTGAAATTCGATATGGATATTCCTCTAGGCAAAATCTACATTCCTGTGAAGTTTGGGCCAAATTGTACCAGTGGGGTCGGAGTTGTGGGGGGTGGCGGTCACTTGGTCTTTAGAATTATGGCAACAAATGGCGTGTGATATATCATTCCATCGAAAATGATGAGAAAGGAAAAAAGATAGGGTTCTTTTATATTTTGTAGATAGTAAGTTCTAGAAAATAAATTTTTTTGATAAATAAAATTGGGAGTTAAAAAGGTTAGATGAAGGGATAAAAATTGATGAACTCGGAACTTCCTCTACTTTCCTATGCCTTCCTCGGGAGGCTTAATTTCTTGTTTAACTTTATGTTTTAGTTTACTTCCCTCCCTCTATTGAAAAGATATCCTCTTTTTTTTATTGGCCCACTGTTTTAACCATGTGTACAGGGTGTAATTTGAGTTGTGTTACAAACTTTGGGGAATGAAAGAACTGATCAGAATAAGCATTTTTTTATTCTATGAACTGAGTCTATGAAAATATTCTAGTCGTTTATGAGTTATGGTACTGTACATGGTGTTTTTCTCTTTCAGGTTTAGGCTGATCCTGCACACTTGGAAACCTAAAGTGAGGAGAGAAGTGCATCCGGTAGGGCTGACTACACCTTTCGTGAGTACACTGACATGTTGTTAGTGTACGGTGCTGCAGAAGGTAATGTGATTCCAACATGATGGAGCACCTCCGCATTTCTCACTGCATGTCCGTGCCTTCCTCAGTGATACTTTTGGCGAATAGTGGATTGGACGGGGTGGTCCAGTTAACTGGCCACCACGATCACCAGACTTAACACTATTGGATTTCTTTTTGTGGGAACATTTGAAGTCCCTGATCTACGAAACACCTGTTGATTCAGCGGAGGAACTCATCGCACGATTGGCTGTTTCGGCAGACAACATCAACGACACCCCCCAGATGTTGCAACGGGTGTGTTGGAACCTTCAGAGACGAATGCAAGCCTGCATTGACATTGGAGGACGTCTTTTCAAACAGTTGTTGTAACCAACAGCAACAATGCACACGAGGTACCATAACTCATAAACGATGCATTTGCAGTCCCATGTTCATAGCATAAAAAATGCTTATTCTGAACGGTTCTATCATTCCCTAAAGTATGTAATACAACTCGAGTTACGCCCTATATAAGTCGTTAATATTCCTTTCGCTTAATCAATGGGAGATATTCTTGGATATTTGTCTCCCCATCCTTGTCAATATATTCTATAGCATTAAGACTTTATTTTCTTTTTTACTTTTGCTTCTCACCGCTGAAGATGGCTACTTAGTAGCCGAAATACGTATCCAGTATTTCATTTCTTCCTGTGTATTAGAGGTTTCCCCCCTTTTTGGTTTTCCATTCCACAGTTCTTGCTTAATATTTGTATTGTCCTCGTGCCATATCCCATCCGTCCAAGGGAAGCCACTCAACATGTATAGGTGTACCTGATCCACAAAGACAGATAAATAACCAAATCGGGTAAGAGTGCCTCTCACTGGATGCAGACAATACGAAGTAAACACACAACAGAGCATAAACAAAGGGCAATGCTTGTTAACACTGTCAACATGGCATACTATTGAATTATACACATGATAAACATACAGAGTGATTTTTAAATACACCGAAAAACTGCAGAAAGTGGTCTCTGGCTGGAAATATAGTAAAAAAGGTCATGTAAATCCGAAACTGTAAATCGACCCATTTATCGGAAATGCATTGTTTTCAGGGTAGAAGGCACGATGGAGCGTCACCCCACTTCCGCATTATTGTTCGCCAATACTTCAACAACATATTCCCCAGACATTGGATAGGACGCGGAAGCCCTGTTGAATGGCCTGCTCGATCACCAGACTTAAGCCCCCTGGATTATTACTTCTAGGGGCATCTGAAAAGCCATGTACTGTAGGCCGGGACGATATGCACACGCACCGTCCATTTCCGGACACATGTTGATATGACCTTTTTTACTCCATTTTCTGTCATGAACCATTTTCTGCAGTTTGTCGGTGTACTTAAATTCTCCCTGTATACAGGGTGTTTCAAAATTATGTACAATAAATTTAGTGACATATTCTTCAGGTCAAAAGAAGACGAAAATGTTCTATAGCACTTTGTCTGGAAACGATTTGTTTGCGAGTATTCCAATATCATACAGTAGGGAAGCACGGTAATTAGCGGACGATATTTTGCCAATGGATACAACGTCGTCATGCTGCAGACCTTAGTTGTGTCAGCCAGATACTTTTCACGGACGAAGCAACCTTCACCCGGACAGGAATCGTAAATTCTCACAACCAGCACCATTGGGCAGATGCTAACCGGCATGTTACCAGAGCTCGAGCGCATCAAGAGCGTTTCTCCGTGAACATTTGGTGTGGAATTGTCGGAAATAACTTAATTGGCCCTTATGTGTTGCCGCCACGATTGACTGGGCGAACGTATCTTTTGTTTCTGCAGAATGCATTGCCAGAATTACTGGAAGATGTTCCTCTTTTGATAAGATCTAACATGTGGTTCATGCATGATGGCGCTCCAGCACATTTCAGCCATGTTGTGCGAGCATACCTTAATGCTGCATACACGAATCGGTGGATAGGTCGAGGTGGACCGGTAGCCTGGCCTGCAAGATCACCCGACCTTAATCCCTTGGACTTTTTTCTGTGGGGTCATGTGAAAACGATCGTCTACAGCACAGAAGTTCATAACATTATGGATCTGCGATAACGAATTGAAAATGCATGCCAAACCGTTCGTAATGCTGGCGACGAACTCTTCCATGACATCAGACGGTCGCTCATGCAACGAGCCGAAGCGTGCGTGCGAGCTGGTGTCGGGCACTTAGAACAATTCCTGTAATTTGGAGCCACGGTTTAGTTGGCTGTATCGCGTAAATAAATCGTTTCCAGACAAAGTGCACATTTTCGTCTTCTTTTGACCTGAAGAATATGTCACTAAATTTATGGTACATAATTTTGAAACACCCTGTATAAGTATAGATGAAGGAAGGATGCCACTTTTCCACAAAAGAATTTTAATAATCTTCATAAATGTATACATTTATGAAGATTATTAAAATTCTTTTGTGGAAAAGTGGCATCCTTCCTTCATCTATACACAAGTATCCACAGATCATAAGGTCAGTTATATTTTATATATTTTTTAGTTTTTTTTTTACCCTGTATAAGTTTATTTTAATACGTTTTTATACAAAGTTGCCTGTTTAAGAAGTAGTTGGGTGAATCTAATCATAGAACTTTATCAGCATGGGAAAAAGAAGGGCCTAACTGACTTGGAAAAAGGCTCATTATTTGTGCTCGACAAGCTAGATCCAGTAGTGAAGCAGCTGATTGGATTCTCGAAAGGTGCGATATCCAGAGTATTCAACCTTTGGAACAATGATCATAGTTTTTGTATAAAAAGGTGTAACTCTGGCTCAAAGACTGTCAATCAGGGGTGAGATCTCTTACGGAGAAACAGGACATCCACTGTGCAACAAGTGAATAATGATTTTAATCGAGACTATTCTCGAATTTTATCTGACAGAACCATAAGCCGGAAATTGAATCAGATCCAAATACGAAAACCCTAATTTCTGCAGAGAACAGGAAAGTTTGTCTGCAGTGGTGAAAACTCAAAGTTTACCTACAGAAGTGTGACTATACACGTTGTTTTGTACCGACGGGAGGCAGAGGGTTGGCGGAAGCACCATAAAGCAATAGATCAAGGTTAGCTGTGTCATCGTCCTGGTAGGAACTTGTCCCTGCTATTCCTGAAAGATCGGGTGCGTTCCATGGTCTAATTGAAAACTGTTGTCGACCAAGGTCGTCCTGCAATGCTTAATTTTTATCACAGAGAGAATGTTTGGCACATATTGAAACAACATATTCGATAGCATGTTTCTCTTCCAGCAAATCTCCTAAGAGAAATAAACGCCTACTCTTCCATTGATTTACAAGTGCATCAAAACTGAGTATACCAACCCGCATACATGCTGTAATTCGGGCCAAAGAGGGTCCAGTAAAATATTAGTTCTAATTCATCGACCATTGTGTACATTTCTGGACGATAAACTGAATACAATCGAATGATGAAAGGGAGTCAGAAAGAAACCAATCAAATCAAAATATCTCATTTTCAAATTGTTTCCATGGGGAACAGGTGCCCGTGCTCGATAACGCACAAAACAAAGTCAAGCATTTTGAGTTAGTTTTCACGAAAACTCTTTTGGGAACGAGACAGAAAAGAGCTGGTGCGCCCTTTCCTCGTTAACATGTGTCTTTATCAGTTTCGCCCGTGTTCTCGTGTTCAATGCCGTCTTTAGGGCACAGGGTGCATCACAAATAGAGTCTCCTTTCTTCCGCTCTCTTTCCCTTTGCTAACGACCCATGGGCCTTGTCACCCGTTAGTACCGACGACAACGTGGCATCATCGCCGTCCCTTCTCTCCTCTGTCTCTCTTACTCCCATTCCCTTAAGCTGTCTTTGCATCACAGAGAGGCCTTTGTATCAGATTATCAGCGTGAAAGCAGGAGCACGACGCCCGGCTGGAAGGCAGCTAATCGAGCACTTCGCGCCTCTTACGAGGTCATCGCAGGCTTGTTTGGCGAAGAGGCTTAAACTCTCCGCCCTTGCAGCTTTCTCGAAGGAAAACCAAACGAAAAGAGAGAAGCCATATATTCCTCTCAGTCTAGCTAACCTCCCCCCCCCCCCCCCGGTCCCCACGTTCCCAACCCACTCCCTCTACCGTTCATGTTTGGAAGGAAATAGCTCGGAGCCGGGCCACCATCCATATAGAAATGGCTTTTCTGTGTTTCTCCCTTTCCATATTAGTGAGCGGCAATGACAGGGGGTAATTAACAGGATTGGCAAACCTTGTTGAATCGTCTTAAAAGAGACAAAAGTAGGAGCGATTCTGAGGGAGCCGACGATCCGAGAGAACGGAAACATGAAAGCTTCAGCTCTCATCATTTTCTTTTAAGTCCCCTTTTCCTTCTCGATGGATCTGTTTGAGGACATTTTGCTTCGTTTGTTGGTTTTCCGAGCAATGGAAGCGATACGGATGGCAGCCTTTGCAAAGCGATAAGAGCTGCAGGTCAAAGGGTTGTGGCCATCGATTAACGGCTAATCCACAAAGATTTAAAAAAACCCTCATTAATTCAACTGCAAAATTACAACCAGCTATTAAAACAGATGAACAACATAAACTCGTACGCCAAGAACAAAAACTATTAAAAGTCTAAACCTAAACTAACTCCTGATTAGCTTTAATTGTTTTCTTCCTCTAACCTTTGTAGTTGACTGTTACTGGTATAATGAGCTCCAATTTTATATTTTAAACAATTAAAAGTGATATCATAAACAAGAAATTATAGGAAAGAAACGGAAGCCCTGAGTTCAAGGAAATTAATTCCTTTTTTAATCAAAAAACTTTTCTCATCATTTTCGATCGAATGACATTTCACATGCCATATATTAAATAATAATTATTATTAACTGGAGATGCGTCTCCAAGCATAGGTAATGATTTTTCAATTGAAAAATGGAAGGAAAAAAAATTCTCTTCCCAATTGGTAGAGGCATCGGCCATGATAGTCGAGGTTCCTGGTTCGAATCCGGGTCGCAGAATTTTTCCTTCCATTTTTCAAATGAAAAATCATGCCATATGTTATTTGAAAAATGTTAATAGTTTCTAAAGACCACGTGAACGCTCCCCTCACTCCAAACCCACTGCGACAATCTGGATTCAAAGTAATGTAGTTCTTGCCTACAAAAATATGCATACCTAAACATATACCCACAGTGGCCAATTTATTATCATCAATTCCTCAGTACTTTGTTGGGTCATCTTTTGCCTTTAATACTGCGTCGATTTTCTTGGCATGGATTCCACAAGATATTGGTGGGTGGTTTGTGGTTTCTGAGATCAAGCTTGAAGAGTAGCACTTTCCAGTTGTTTAAGATTTGATGGTTGTGTGTCCAGCTGTCTGACGGTCTTTCAATGCATTTGCTCAATGGATTGAGATCTGGAGTTTACGGGAGCCACCTAAGCGAGTAAAACCAATCTTGTACAATGTGAACGTTATGGCAGTACGCATTAAATTGTTGAAAGTTGCAATCTTCACTGATATTAACCATCAACATAACAACATGAACCTGATCAGCAAACGCCTTTTATTCCAGTCCTGTAGAAACAACAGCATGACGCCAAAGCTAATTTGCCTAAATTGTCAGATGGTCTAAATAAATTGGCCAAGCAGTGTATATTATATTGATCTATAACTCCCACTCCCGTAACCCCGAGACTATTGGGCCAATCGAAACCACACTGAATAGTAAAGAGGACATGCCCATAGAGAGTTGAATATTTTTTATATCGAATTTCAATCTTCTACTTCAAAAACTGTAGAAACATGATGGATGCAGACGGAAGGATGAACAGACGAACATGCTAAAACCAATTAGCAGCTCCATTCTTCCGCTATTCAATAATTAAGTAATGCAATTAGTTCATGAAATCATCACCAGAGTCCTCTATTACCGTTTTTCCCTCTACAATTTACGGCCTGTAATCCTAAGGGCGACTCGCCCAAGGATCCCTTAGGAAAGAATACAAATTAATTTTAATAATCCTCTGAATGGCATCTCAAAGCACATGGCATCCATAAAAAATTTCTACCATAACAATACTGAATAACTTTTGAACGCTACAGCAGGTTACAAAGAAACTCGAAAAGTTTTAATGTGATCTATTAGTTTATTGCAGAAACTGCTGATAGGAGGGACCGGCATCAACAGAACAAATGTGCAATGTGTAGTATGATTTGTTCCGGTGCTTTTTCTTTGGCGGATATTGTATTCCACAATTAATCGTAGCATATGTACTTCATACCGAAATAAAAATGTCAACGTTTTTTTTAAATATTATTACAGACTCAAATTCGGCGCTTTTATTTGGACACCCATTATCTGTAAGTGTCAGATCTGGTCTGTTATGATGATTTGTCTTGTTAGTTATCACTTCTCTGCCAGAATATAAATTGTGTTGGATTCTCTAAGATCGTGGTCTGGGATATATTTATAGCATAGATTATCTAAAATTTTATATTTCAGCTAGATGTTGACTATTTCATAAGCCCAAAGTGGTCTGTCTACTAGCAAATCTAAAGTGAATTCTGGGTGGTTTCGTCTGTGATATAGCATTTCCTGCAAGACCTGTCAGTTGAATTATTACTATATTCTTAAAATTTCAACTGGTAGACAGTGTTAATTTTACTTTACAATAATGTCTAATAATTGAAATCGGAAATTTAATTGGACACCCCTATCAAATTTTCTTTGAACAGAGCATAATTTATTATTAATTTTATGTGTTGTTTTGGAAAACTAATCTCGGATCATGCCCGGAAGCCAAGTTCCAGAGGCGGGCTCAAAAGAGGACTCAAAAGAGGGGAAAACGTTATATGTTAGTAAAAGTCAATAGAAACACAAAAGAAACCAAACCGCTGATACCTTGATGATTATAAAAACTTTCAACCTCCCTTTTACCACCCAACAGAGAGAGGAGGAATTAACAAGGATTAAAAGTTTTGCTGCCATCAATGGAAATACGGACGACTTGATCGGAAACCTCATCAGAAAACTTATCAGGAAGAAGGCAATACTGCAGGTCACAACTTTGGAAACAGTGAGTGACAGATAAAAATATTCGGTCATTTTCTATAATAGAGGAATCATTAGAGGACTTAACAAAATCGCCAGAAGATTTGGGCATAGGATCTCGTACAGAAGCTCACATACTCTCAGGAGACTCCTTGGGTCTGTGATCAAATACCGCCTGACCATAGCTCCGGAGTTTATAAATTGAAGTGTGGGATCTGTGATTCCTTTTTACATCTGGCAGTCCAGGAGGAGGGTTGCTGCCAAGATCAAGGAGCATTTTAGACACATCCGCAATTAATATCCTGCTGGTTCTGCCTTTGCGCAACATATTATATAGACAGGCCATGGAGCAAAACCTGATGGTTACGAAATCCTCCACCGTACCAGTGACTGAAAGAAGCTCAACTTCCTAGAGGGTGCTTCCCCTTCCCCTTCCCCTTCCCAACGGTGTGCTTCACTGCAATTCAAATGTGTTAGAAATCTCAGCCAACTTGGTCAGCTCAACCTGGCCTTGAGTGACTCTTTCTCGCCCATTTTCTCAAAATCTTTCAAGGGGAAGGGGGTGATTAAAAATGGTTTTTAGATTAATATGGTGTTGCTCGTCAGGGTAGCAATTGGGAATTTTTCTCTATCTTTAATAGTTTTCGAGTTAGCAAATGGATGACCTTAAATTTGGGGTCAAGGTCAAATTTGAGTGCAGCAATGAATTCCCCACCTCCCTATTACCTATAAACCACACTTATCAGATCTCACCTACATGGCAGCTTTGAGATATCTACCATGTTACCAGACTTTTTGAACACCCTGTATATCCACAGTTAAGGTGGAAATGTTGCCGTTCGCCCAAAATGCGGTCGTCCAAAGAAAATTACCAAGTCAGAAGACAGCGTCTTGCAAAGAATGTTAAAATGCTCAAGAAAATGCACAGCACAACAAATTGCTATAATTCCTATTTTTATTTTATATATCAGTGAAAGTGTTAATGTCAAGATAGATATCTACTATTACTAAAATCCAAGCTCTGTGATTTTTGTCCCTTTATAGACTCCGTCCCTGCAAGTCCTACCCCGGAACCACCTTTTGTTATTGATACTTCTGATCGTGTAGGGGGCGATAGGGGGGGGGGGTTATAGGTTACTACGTGACAAGTGTTTAAGATTATTAGGTTTTGTATAAGTGTGGGTTTATATTCAGTGTTATCAAGCTTTTGTGTAGTGAGTGTGGAATAACCCCAATGACAGAAAGGACGATATGAGCAATGTGTACTCTGCTAGCTCCCCAAGTGTTATTTTGTGTGCACGATCTGGAAACTCACTGAAATTATCTGTGTGTGTCTTTTGTAAATTAAGTGTAATGTGGGATGAAATATCAATTATATAGGTCACTTTTTGTTTTGTTTATCTACATAGTCTGTTATGAGGGAAAGTGTTGTCAGTTCTTATAGCCCTGTCAAAATATAATTTATGTGTTGTTTTCTCTGCGATATGTTTGGGATATACTGCATTTAATGTATGGAGTTTTTACGATCCTAATATTACTCTATGATACACTGATGTATGATGCATAAATTATAAAATTATGTTGACTTGCTTCACTTGGGTCCGTGTGATAGTGCTTCACGTCAAAACTCCAGAACTCCTTTAACGGAAAACAAATATTAGAGTGGAACGCTGTCTTTTTTACATACACTCCAGTTTTCATTTTCTATTAGAATGAGAATATTGCCCATAATTAAAATTATTCCATGAATTTTTAGAGAGCTAATCTCCGAAAAGCTTTCCGCTGCAGGCCCAATTCATAGACTATTCATAAAGATTTCTTCGATAGGAATGCCAAGTCCCTTGCTCTTATAAATATTTATCTTGAGAATATTTAATTCTTTCATACATTTATTCGTTTTTAATGTTTTCGTGAAACACAGACTATAATTTTCGTGAAACAGCTACAGTTTCTTTTGTTATTCATTTACTTAATGAAGCTGTAAATTTTAAACATAGTTAATAACAAGTTTCATTAAAATCACTGTTGATAATTCAAGTTAAAAATTTATAAATCATAATTTCACAATAATGGCAAAAATTTTACGAACAAACAGAAAATTTTATTTTATCCAAGAAAACAAAGATATTCAAAAGTACCCAAAAAATAACTATACGGGCACACTTACAAAAAAAAACTGAATACATATAATTATCAATTTTTAACCAATATACAGAGTGTCTCAATCCTTTCGGCTCAAAACTCCATAGACTGTAAACAGAATATTTTGAGATAAGGAACCAATAGTCAGAAAAGCATATTTCAGCCACCACGAGGTCTTGAACGAGTTACACACGTGAAGAATGTTTTTTGGTGCAGCAAGAAGTAGTGCCCGGAAAGCCGAACGGATGTACATTTCTCACCATGGATAAGAACTTAATAGAGATTGGAAGCTTATGATAAATTTAATTAATTTGCTTTATTTTATTTATCAACGAACTGAATCCTACATTTGTCTGTCCGCACTTTTTCAAGGTGCTGGATAAATGATTCATGTGTATGAAATGTTCCCGAGATATCGTCACAAAACCGAATTTTTGAAATATGCTATATGCTATATCTCAAAAATGGCGAGTCATAGCAAAATGGAAACAAAACAGTTTAATAGTACACATAAAATGAATGAATTTTTGCGTTGAAAAGTGGTCAATATGTTGAAGGATTGATATTCGATATTCAACATCAACAAATAGAGACAGGGTCTGCTTGTAACACCAATATTAACTTTAATGCATAGACGCGTTTCAGTCAGAAAACATCTTCAGTCGGTACAGAAGTGCTAGCGATTGCCAGCTTATTTGTAAGAGAGAGGCTATCCCTTCCACGCATCGAATCGACCAAGGACGCGAAGGGGAGGAAGCTGACACCAAAGGTACAGAAGGTTGATTACGATCTCTGGTAAATATTTGGAGGAAAAGATTTATGAAGAAAACCCGTTTCTCCACCAATGTTCGTGTTCTCTTTGGTGACACTGGTTATGGACTACTGCCCTGTACCGTATCTTCCATTGTAGAAGAGACTAGTATTAACGTCAGTTTTAAAAACGGAAAAATAAAAATTGATTTACTGGTTGGCTATTTTTTCATAATTTAATAAACATACAAAACCGTTCTATGCTTCATAATAAAAAAAATAGTAGTGTTAAGGTCAGTTTTAAAAACGGGGAAAAAAGCACTGGGACAAAACATTTTGTTCAATGAGAGAAAAATTAATTTAAATACAGTGGCGCCGCTTAATATTTATTTGGGACCAAGCCAAAGTGATAACAATAGCCGAAATTGAATAAAGGTGCAGCAGAAGAACAAATGAATTTTATTAGCCTACCGAGCTGGACTCATACAACGACTACGGGTTTTATAGAGCAGGCTTCTTTCCAAATACTTTTGAGCACTCAGGAAGCCAAACTGGCATTCTTAGAACTGAGGAGCTATCAAAAATTATGGTGTTTGTTATTGTTATTACATGTGTTTCTTATGATTATGTAGTAAAAAAGATATAAAGTACTTTAATTATAATCTTCAAATTTCCATTAAGAATTTTTACTGTATTAATTCTAAGCGTTTTCATGTGTTTATTTTTAAGATATTTCAAAATTTATTTCAAAAAAAAAAGTCCGAGCCACGCCGCGGTTATCACTTAGCTTATTTGGTAGCACAGCAGTTCCAAACATTTCCTAAAAATACATTTTGATTATATTCTGTGGGGCAGTGTATATTTTGGAAACTGAGATGCTGATAATGCGATGACTGAACGTTCGTTTCCAAGAATTATTGATAATGAGCAAAAAGTGAAGATGCAGTAACAGAACATTATTAAGGCAGCGTCTATTGATTAGGAATAGGAGTCAGACGTGTCTCCCTTGAGCTCCCTATCAAACGTCCAGACGATTGGCAAAAAATTGGTCGGAGAAAGGAAAGAAAAAGAACGAGTATTGGTCGGAGAAACTCAGCAACGAAAACAGAAAAAGCTCTACGGGCGTTTGAAACATCTGAACAACGGGAGTTTCGAAAAGAGCAAGAGGGTATAAGAGCTTCTACGTCAAGGGCAAGAAAAACTTGAGTCTAAAATATCTAGTGATGCTCCGCAGTGGTGAGGCAAGTCAAGAAGAGTTTCGATAAATTCCCGGTATATCACCTAGACTTCCTGGTATTTTTAGTAGAATGGATAATCCCTTTGCTGTATGTTGTATTGATTGAGTTTTTTTTAACCAATTGAGAGTTATAATTTAATTTTTTGAAATTGTTCTCTTTACCTACATGTGTATTTATCCCGGGCAACGCCGGGTACCTCTGCTAGTACAACATAAGAGAAGTCAGGAGCAAATGACAACTTTACGTGCTCCTGCAGAAACTACAAGTCAAAAATGTGAATTGAAAAGTACATGAAATTAGAAAAAAGACATAACAGAAATAAACAGACAAAATTCGATAAATTATAGTTGATGACACAGGGAAATGCTAGCGACAGCGGGCTTTGCAGGTGAAATAGAGGATCCTAATTCCCTTTTTCCATGCATGCTGTCGAACGCATTTACCCAATCATATTTTCATATATAAATTCCTCATAAACTTTTTAAGTTCGTTTTGGTAATGATATCTTGCCCATTCTCGAATGAGATTGATTATTTTTTTATACTTTTAATAGTTTTATTTTTATCTTCTGAATTATTCTTATGGCATTTCATTTTCTAATTTTATCCTCTTCCAATTAACGATATTCCTTCTCTAAATGACCCTGTAGATGGCCAAAATCCGAAACGCGTCATCCCAAATTAATTTAATTGCACCGTATGTCTATCTAGTCCCTATTTTAATAAAAAAAAATAATAGTTTTTCAGAGTACCAGAAAACAGAGCAAACAGCTTTTGCATTTACGCATCCATGAAAAAGAGAAACATTTAAAATATGGTTCATTTGCCACAGGTACAATTTCCAGTCGCTAATCAGTTTCTCGCCATTTCTTCCTAGCATTTTGGGCTTTTTGTTCCAATAACTTCAGTAGTTCGTTGTAATTACGTAAAGCATATGTTGACGCATGTCTAAAGTTTAGTGCTTTAAAAAAACTGAGTACGATTACAGATGCACTGCTCTGTGACATTATGTGAAGCTCATATGAATAAAGCTGGATAAGTATATTATTTACTATTCATAATTAAAAATCCACTCAATAAGTAGTGACTACTTTACTCTGCCCATGACTAATTCGGTCCATAGGCATTGTTGATATTGATCTCCATAAAAATAAACTAAAAAGACGCCTTAATATGTAGTATTACAATATCCCAGGTAAAAAAAAAGGGAAATAATTATTTTTTTAATTATCACTAATAACACAAACCGTTGTTTTGATAAACTTCAATTTTGAATTCGCTATTGTTGAAACAAAGAGAGACTTCTAACGATTAATTTCAAAATGTATGTAATTCTCATTCAAGAACTGTTCGTTAATTATTTTGTGCATGTGGTTTTCATATAGTTGGATATTTAAGCGAATTACATAATGAAAAAACTATGCATAATGGAAGTTCTAGGTTTCCATGCCATGCTGCTGCTCATCAAACTCATGCCAGCAGATCAGTGACGTTTTTCTAAACTCATGCAGAACAGCTTACCGAAACTGGATCATAGAACAATGGAAACATGTCTAATGTCTCGACGGCTTTCGGTATACACCATCTAGCAACTAGATGGTACAATTTGTGTCTGGCAACTTCCTGACTCCGTAATGACTACTGTGAAGCACGGAAGAGGCTGTGTTATAGTGTTGGTTCAATCTCCAAGTTTGTACTGGACCAACTTGTTCCAGTAGAGGGAACTATGACGTCTGTAACTTGACATTTCGAACAATTCTGCACTGCGAACAGTGTGGTTACAGTTTGGCACTGAACCATTTCTAACCCAATTGGACAATGCGCCTTCTCACAAGGCAATGCACTCCTGGACATCGGTTTTCATACACCACACATCCTATGAAACAAATAAAAGTTTCAACCTCTAACATTTATGAATATTCAAAAGTCAATTTAAATAGCTCATAAAAGTTAAACATTTCTGATCAATATGAAACGACTATGATTAAAGTCAAAATTTGCCTTTTTGACAAAAGTTTTATCGCGACGAAAGTTTTTGTACACAACAAGTAAGATGAGATTTAAGCAGAAATTTTTCAGAATTAGATACAGAGGCATCTCAATGAACCCCTTTTTGATATTTTAAGTGCAGGTTTACAACATTGAACTGAGAATACGCCACTCCACTTAACTTATTAAACTTGTAAAGTCAAAAATCCAGGATGGACAAAGTTACCGCAAAATTGCTTCAGAATGTAAACTGTCTGGAGCACAAACAGTTCAGTATATAAACAAAAATGACTATACGTGTAACAAGCCAAAGAAATACAAGACGCGATAAGAAGCCCTGAAACCTCTCGATAAAACCCAAACTGAAAGTAGCCTATAGACGACTTCGCCAAGAAGGGCATCGGATTACGGTTCTAATTATAAAAGAAGAAGCAAATTTACTTGGCCACATTCGTACAATACAAACGAATGGAAGTGAAATGAAGCAAAATCATTTTTACGTACAAGAAAATGAAGAAGCAACTTTCCCTTAGCCAAAAGCATAAAGATGCTCGAGTGGACAGCTGTACCAATTGGTTGACAAGTGGTCATTGATTGACCTTACTATTTTTTCAGATGAAGGGCGCTTCTGTTTAGATGGTCCTGATAATGAAATGTCCTGGGAACACGAGGAAGAGAAAGAACAACTTAAAAAAACGAAAAAAAACCCAACAGGGCGGAAGGTAGTCTGATGTATAAGGAGCGTTGAAAAAGAAACGAGCCGGAGGCCTAGGAACAGAAACCAGTACCTGTATGTCAGAAGTATTTGGCCCTGGCTGTTGAGGCACTTGTCCCACTGCGACACAAGGCGGTGATTGGCTGTCTCGTAAAATTCCCGGGGCTGCGTTGTGAACCAGTTCTGCACGTACTGTTTGACGTCGTTGTCCGAGGTGAATCGTTTGCCCCTCAGAGCCTTTTTTAGAAGACCAAAAATGGCGTAATCTCAGGGAGAGAGGTCTGGACTGTATGGAGGGTGACCGAGAACCTCCCACTTGAATTAAAAGTGCCGTGATTGTGTTAACCGTATGAGGTCTTGCATTGTCATGGAGCAGAATGACCTCACGGGTGAGCTTGCCTGGTCGTTTCGATTTGATTGCTTGGCGAAGGGTGGTCAAGGTTTGCGGGTAACGCTGGGCATTCACTGTTGTCCCGTGCTGCAGGAAGCCTATCAAAAGCCTTATACAACGCGAATGACCGTTGGACGATTGACGCTTGCGTCTGCTTCCTTTGTATAGTCACGTGACTTCCACCGTCACCCTCTAGCGGCGGGCTGTGAACTTCCGCGCTCTTGTCGGAACTACTCTTTGTTACACACACAACCATATAACATTCTGTCACCGGTTTGCACATTCCAGACTACGCCTCGTTTCTTTTTGAACGCTCCTTATACTTTGCGGCCATTGCTTCAATAGGAGATTTTTTTGCTGTTAGAGATTCGTGGAAACCAAGACAAGCATGATTATAACAAGTAGGTAGATGAAAAAGTCTTGCCCTGGATAGAAGTACTTAAAACATCCCATTTCAATAGTCAAAATCTTACTTTTCAACACTGGATAATGCAAACACGCATCGATCAAAAGACACCTTGGCTAAAGTCTTCCTCGGAGAGTATAGGTTCAAATAAAACCAAAGGAAGGATCACTTTCCTAATGCCTCTGAGCTGTTAATGTTATTTCCTTAAAATCTCTCTTTAATAGAAATTCAACCGAAGGGTAGGAACTTCAAGGATAATATACGACTGAAGGATGCATATTTCGCTTATCGGAAAGAAATGGCTCTAATTCAAAAGGAAAGGGGGTAGGAATAGCGTGCTTTTTATAATAAAAGTTATTTTTTCATTTCACTAATGAAATATTTATACGCAGGCAAACGTCACACTTTTTAAGTCTCGAGAGAATTACGATGCCGACCTGAAAAAAAGCGCGCTCCTTTTCAAGACAAGTAGCGCCGAAATGATATACGAAGCGCAATAATCATCGCTGTATTAGAGAACATAAATTTAACAAAAAAAAACATAATGCATTCAAAAAACGAAAGAAGGAGGTCCCTCCTTTTCATGTCACGTCCCGCTGGATTGTAAAACATGGAGCTAGACGTTCCGGCAACAGCACACCGGTCAGGAACCCCGACGAGTTCAATCGATACATCTCGGGGTGCAGTATTATACAAATTATTGGATCACGTTGTTGTTGTTATTATTATTAATATTATTATTATTATTATTATTATTACGGCGGTTGGAAAGCCACGCGTAAAGAAAAAGACGAAATAAAAAAAAGGGGGGCTTCGTGTAGAAATGGGCCAGGCCACCCACCTACACCCACCAGCCATTGATTACGGCGCAGAGGGTTCTTATGCCAAGCGGCTTTTCCTCCTCCACATCCTTCGCTCCGTTTCCTCGGTTCATTTGTGCGGCGCATGCGCAAGTGGGCCTATGGCAACGAACGACGCGCCCAACCCAAGATTTGACTCACATGAGCAGTGCATCCGTTGCTCCGACAGCTCAGGATTAGAGTTCCATGTTGACAGTGGAGCAAAAGCGGCGCTGCGGGGGGAGACAGTAGGCGCGCACGCGCAGCCGGAAGTCATCGCTTGACAGACCCACCTCTCTTTCCCTAACCCCTCCATAGCGATCGAACTATTATGCAAAATCTGAAGCCAGATCGAATACAGGAGGGATGAGGGATAATGAAGAGGCTGGGGAGGCGGTGAATTGAAGAGTGGGTTGTGTCTCTCCAAAGGCAAAAGCGGCTCGAGCCAAAAAAAGAAAAAGGCTTCCTTTACAGGCACACACACCGCCCCACCACCACTTTACCTTTTGCGGTGCCCGTGATAAACAGGAAAACCAAGTGCCCGTATCGATTCGGAAAAAGGTATTCGAAACTTAATTCGCAGCTCCCGATCAATTCGCATGAACAAACACAAAAGGGAACGGCAGCAGCGAAAAGGAGCGCTCGAGAGGAGTTTGGGAAATAGAACTAATAAAAACAGCTGCTGCAAATTATACTTTCTAGTTTCCTGATTAAAATTCTCTACCCATTTAAACTGCACACTCCCGTATTATAATTACGAAAACTGGAAACAATGGCATCTCCCGTCAGATGAAAGCCGAGGTTAAGCCTGATTAATCCTTTGAATGCTTTTATGACGCACACCATCTCTCCTATCCGCCACGTGAAAATTTTCTAATTACAAAGTTTAAGGGATGAAAGGGTAGGCCGGGCACTTGAAAAGAAACTCCTTCCAACAAACAAACTAATTACAGGCTCTCACATGTTGGTTAATAATAAAGCCAAGCTTTTCTGGAATAGTTTCTTCAAACTTTATCTTTCTCCCTCCCTCCCTCCAGCTCGAGAGGCAATTGAACTTCTGCTACACACATTGGTCACTGAATTAGAAACATCTGTGAAACACATGCAAGTTTATTTTAATCCGTTTTTATACAAAATAATAAGAGGGATTTGGGCGAGCCTAATCATAGAATTGATCAACGTGGCGGAAAGAACGACCTGACTGACTTTGAAAAGGGGCTCGTTGTTGCGCTCCTCTAGCTGGGAGTTACGATTGAAACATCCAGATTGGATTCACGAAAGGAGCGATATGAAGAGCATTCAAAGAATGGGAAAAAATGGTCCACAGTCATTGTCTAAAAGGGGTAACTGTGGCTCAAAAACAATCGATCATGAGCGAGATCGATGTCGTTCAAAACATGAGATCCACTGGACAAATGATTTTAACCAAGGCGATTTCCGACTCATATCAACAGAAACATGCACCGGGAATTTTATCTGATCCAAATAGGCCGTATCATGCCAGTAAGAAAGTCCCTGATTTTTGCAAAGAACAGCAATGTTTAAGTTGTGTCTGAAAAGTTGTGAATGAACACGTGAAGACTGGGAGAAAGTTATGTGATCTGATGAATTATATTAAGTAGCGGGTTGAAAGAAGCTAATTATTGGCTTTACCATGTCCATCTGACCCATTCATATTTTCTACAATTTTGACGTAGAGGGTTGAAATTTGGAATGTAGCTCACTAAGGGCATGTGTTACTTCACTATTTAGTTTGGTTTCGATTGGCCCACTGGGGATTGGAGTTAGAGGGGCCTGTCTCTCAATACGGTATACGTTATGTACGAGTGAAATTTTAATACGCAGATTCATCTAGGCAAGATCCACACTGCTATGAAGTTTGGCCATATTCTTCCAGAGGGGTCGGAGTTATAGGGGTTGTGGTCACGTGGCCTTTAGAACTATTAACGTTTTCAAAAGGCAACATGTGACATAGCTTTCGATCGGAAATGATGAGAAACGAAAAAAGAGAGAGCTCTTTTATATTTTCTAAATACAACGTTCGAGAAAATCAGTGTTTCAATAAAAAAATGAAGGTTAAAAAGTGCGGATAAAAGAGTTTAAATACAAGAAATTAATCCGGCCGAAGAAGATATAGGAAGATAAAGGAAGCCCTAAGTTATCTATTTTTGCCCCTTCATCGAACGTAGTATATAGAAAATATAAAAGATCCCTATCTTCTTTCCATTCTCATCATTTTTGATCGAAGGATATATCACATGCCATATTTCTAAAGACCAAGTGACTGCCAACCCTACAACTCCGATTCCACTGTGACAATTTGGCCCAAACTTCATAGTAATGTAGATTTTGCCTAGAGGAATCTGCATATCGAATTTCACTGGGTCAATCAAAACCAAACAAAATAGGGTAGGTACACATGCCCATAATAAGCTACATTTCGAATTCCAACCTTCTACTTCAAAAAAAAAAAATTGCAGAAATTATGAAGGATACAGAGGGACGGATGGACAGACGGACATTGTAAACCAATAAGTAGCTCCATTCTTCCGCTACTTAATAAATGAACTCAAAGCTACCGCTACTTTCCTTTACCTTCCTCAAAGGAGATTAATTTATTATTGAGACAAAGTGTAAGAACCAAACGCATAAAAACAAGCTTTAGCAAACTTCCGGTGCTTGCTTCGACAAGACGCAATCCAGTAAAATCCTATTAAGAATGCAAGTCATGCTTGAAACATAAACGTGAAATCCACTTCATGGCAATTTCTCTAATCTCGAAAAGGATGTTTTTCCAACTGTCCATAGTATTGTAGGGGGAATTCTTCTTTCTGAAGGCTCAAATTTGTTTCTTCTTATCTTCCTGCAATCAATGGAGGCGCTAAAACACGCCAATATAAACTGAGCAGGGAGAAATTTCATAGTGATTGCTTTAAATAATTCTTTCAGGTTGTTAAGTAAAATAATCGAGTAAAAAGTTAATAATCTAATATACTAAAACTCTTGCGTGTATTTATTTATTTATCTGTAATTCTATCTCCTCCTAGACGGTTTGAGCTAGCGACTTAAAATTTTCAGGGCAGGCTTATCAATAAAGGACCTGCTCTATCGCCAAAAATCCAAAAATCAGCCCCCTACGATCCCCCCTTCCCCCACTTTCTGGGGTTTTCATTTAAAATTATATGCTTTTGCTTTGTAACTCCCCTCAACAGATGGCGCGGGCGGGCGAAGCCGCGGGTAACAACTAGTTTAAATCTATTGCAGTTAGTGTGATGGAGATGTATCTGTATAACGAAAAAGTGGTACGAATAATTTTATTATATCTAAGTTTTAGTCATTGTATCATAAACAAGCAGCTGAGGCCCAAATAGGGGAAGCATAGCTCAGCTTTGGGATACGTTTCATTTACGGAGTTAAGCTCTGCATAACGTGGTAAGTCAATTTTTTTGGTCAAAGTTTAACTGTTTAATTAGAGTCTCGATGTAAGTTTGAAAACTTAGACTTGAATCGAAAATAATGCCTAGTATTTTCTGGATTTTGATCTCCCTCTCGAAAATTTAAGTATCACCGTTTTGCTTTCATTTATGATCATCCATCTACCTCTTAACCAAACAGTGACGGCCAACTTCTTTAAACTATGGAGCCTCATCTTAGAAATTTCTGTGGCGAGGGTCGCAGTTTCACGCGACTCATGACATGTCGACACCTATCTTTTGGAGGGCCACACGAGAAGACCTCGTGGGCCGCCTGTTGACCATCACTGCTTTAAAACAACAATATCGCTTTTAATTTCCAGATTAGCCTGAAGTTCTGATTAGGCTCAGGTTTTTGTCAAACAGATATTCTATACAAAAGTTTGAAGCTTCATAGAAAATAAGAGCGAGAAGATAGGGCTCATAAATGCCGCAGATAAGGCCACGCCTATCCTTCACAATGCCTCTATCCGTCTTCTGTCGATAATTTGTTAATCATATACTCAAAGCGATCTCTCAACAAGGTTAACGGTCCGTGCTGGCTTCTCTACATGGTCCACAAAAGCAAGGGATTTCAGTTGTTTGATGATTTGAAGTCTAGCTGTACTATCAAATGCTTTAGCCAGTTCTATGCCGATTATAAAGAAATCCAGGCCTGCCCAAAGCCTTTATAGTTTTATGAATCACGATATATGTTGTTTTTGAAAGCTAATGTTTGACGGGAGCCCGCCCCATGAAGAAGCATTCCTTATCAAGAAGACTGAAAGTTCTGCCGGGGTGGTGTCATGGTATGGATTTTCTTCTCTAATATTCATGGAACATCGATTGCGTTCCACTGACTACCTGAACATTTTTGAAACGACATTTCTTAACCTTGCAACAATTGTCTCAACTTAAGATTTTCGAGTGTAACAAGTCACACGTGCTAGTTCTCGAAGGTCCCTCTGTCATTTTCGGACTGCCCTTCTGCAATGCTGCATCTCAACTTCATAGTTAAGATGGAAGATGTTGGAACGACATACCCGACAGCCATCT
This sequence comes from Rhysida immarginata, assembly GCA_023313115.1. Lineage (NCBI taxonomy): Eukaryota > Metazoa > Arthropoda > Chilopoda > Scolopendromorpha > Scolopendridae > Rhysida > Rhysida immarginata. The sequence goes on along the minus strand of JAHWFO010083049.1, from coordinate 200,368 downwards.
GCCTCTATTCAAATGCACAAGTGTTTTGGCTGCCCATCAAGTGGCGCCCAGGGCATCTGCCATAACGTTTGCATCCTAGGGCAGACCCTATCATGGCTCTAAGTGCTTGACCCCATATAAGTGCTTCACCATATCCTGACTCTAAGCCAATCTGCATACATGCTGTAATTCGATCCAAAAGGGGTGCAATAAAATATTAAACAGGTGCTTTTTGCTCGTTGACCAGCGCGTGAACTAGAATATTCACGCATTAACAATATAACTTATTTGGGAAAAAAGTTTGAAAACACCGCCTTATCCATCTAAAACTGTGACAGGCCTAATCTATTTCGATTAAAATTATTATTTTCACAAAAGAATCTACAAAATAAGCAAACGCAAACAAGCCGGGCAAAAACGAGAGATGACATCGCAAGCCTTTTCAGAAAGAACAACGGTGGGTGAACAAAGAAAGGATGAGGGAGAAGGCAGGAAGGAAGGAGAGCAAGCAAATAGAAAGTCCAACAATTTGTTGTTGGTCGGTTGGGGGGAGAGAGGAAAACGATTTTTAAGTGAAGCAATCGAGGAGAGGGAAAACGCTTTGCGCTGTCTTTTTTTTCCCTTCACAAAACTGCTTTTGACAGCTGCACATTAAGCCTTAAAAGGCCCCTTAGCTCAACCAAATAAAAAAGACCCTCGCGGGAGACATTTCACTCGCCGCGGAGCGCGTGCCGGTCGCTCTAAATGGTCACGTGATTAGTTAAAGCCCCCCCTCCCCCCTTCGCCCACCAATGGATCGCCATAGGAGTCAATTAAAACCATCGCCTCATTGACGGGCTGGCCTATCAGTAGATTGCTTCGTTTATCCCTTTTTTTTTATTTAAGCCTCTCTAAATGGATAACTACTCTCATTTGAATTTCTATACAAACAAACAGAGTGTTCTGTTCTTCATTTTATTTGCTCTCCATGATGAAAATGCCTAAAGATCAGTTTTTGTTTCCATGTGAGCGTTTTAGCCGCAAATGACGTTATTCGCTGCTGAAAACGTCATTTTCTTTAGTTGCATAGTTTTGCTACTTAAATGGAAACACGTTAGCCACGCGCTTGCATGTTCAGCTGATTTAGCAGTTGCTAAGTCGAGACTTTGCTGCGAATTAAAAGGCATAAAATGACGCGTATCAATTTGAGTGCTAGCGGACACACAATTAGAAGTAACCCCCAAATATGGCTACTTTTTTTACGAGTTCAAACTTGACCACAACACAGCAGAGCCAGCGAGAAACATAAAAAAAAGTATTTGGAGATGCTGACACGGTCAATGAACGAATCATTCAGCGAGCGTTGCAAAAATTTCAAATGATCCTTGAAATTGAATCAGCCATCTACAAAACAAACTCAGAAAAATACTGGAACCTGATTTTCTCCAAGCAGTAAGGGACATGGCAGAGAAATTAGATGCCCACTAATCGACAGTTCCCCGAGATTTGCAAGCACTTGATATTTGAGCTCCCCACAACCTCACTAAAAAAACACGAAGAGTGGACTGTAAGTTTGCACTTATCTGCTCCTCCGAGACAGAAAGGCGTCGTTTTTGAACTGACAAAGGAAGTACACGAAGGTCTACGACGCACTCTTTCTTTGCGCGCAAGCATACCTTGGAAGCGTTAGCGTTGCGTGGCGACGGTAGCAGCAGCACTTCGTTCAAAATGAATTTGAAAAAACATAGCGGTAAGGGGAGAAGCAAAATCGTTAACGGCGGTCGCCAAAGAATTGCAGTTAGTTCTAGAAATAATTTATAAGATGAGGTAAGCACCATGAATATTATTTTTATTTAAATTTATAAAGCACCGCGATACCAACGGAACGTATTACTCGACAGCCTTGCCCTCGTTTTACATGATGCCAGCCCCGGAAAATTTACGAATATTACCGAATTAATTAATAAAATGAAATAATAAATTAGGGAAATAGTTATTAATTACATAGAGATTTTTACTGAAAGGAAATTAGTTAATTTTAATAATCTATTTGTAAAAAATGTTTGTTTAGAAACATGAGAATCCATTCAATTGTCGTCAGCTGCTACTTTCATTGCTTTCATGTGAAGTGAATTCGTGCTTATTGCTGAGTAGTGAAAAGAAAGAAGTTCCGTCTTTAACTATGAATTTAACAATGGAGTCTTTGTATGAATGTATTTGCTCAATTTTTTTCGTATTCGCGGTTTATTTTGAAAGAAAAAAAATTTCGCATTTTCTTATTTTGCAAGCATCAATAGTAGCTTCAGATGAGTAACATATTTCAATTTGGTGGGACTCTGTGAGGTAGATGTTCGTGTATTTCCCTTGTGAGTACGAAAAATGGATATTGCACGATAATCGTCGTCGATCTGCACAAAGGGTAGATGCCGAAACCAACCCTTCATCCGAAGAAGATAATGGTGGCTGTTTTGTGCTGACATTCTCTAATCGTTTTGAAAGGTGGTGGAACCATTAATTCAGGACAATATATCATCCAGCTCCAGGTAAGGCATCAAAATCGACTTAGATTGGAAAAGCATCACAGTTTTACTGCTTCATGACAACGCAAAATCCTATCTGTGATGAAAATAGTTCAAATATTACAGAATCTGTACTATATGAGTCTTCGCTACCCACTATACTCTCTAGACGTCTCCCCAACCGATTACCACTTTCTTAAGTATTTGGATTTCTTTTCTGTGGGAAAAGGTTCAACAATGAAGTAGCAGTGAAAAAACGCCTTTGAAGAGTTTACTCAATCCAGGACGTCGGACTTCTATGAAACTGGCATAAAAGCACTGGATCTCGACGGAAGAGGTGTATAGCATCTAATTGTGTCTATTTTGATCAATAAAACTCACTTTCGACAGATATACTGGTGTTCGAAGTTTCACTACCAAATCCGACATTTCATATGCAACAACCTGCATACAGGCCCGAATCCTACTGTCGAGAGAGTGCGCGTTGCCAAAACTACGTACCTGCTTTCCAAATGCTAGTTTTGGCAGTAAGCGTTTGTCAATATAGACTGGCAGGCAGAAAAACGCTCAAACAGAAACTAACCTGAAAACATCATTTGAAATTTCAATCAGTCATCTTTATGAGCAAATTTAAAGCCTTGTGTCAAGTTAGAGTTGACTGCTTGTAATGAGAAATATAAACGGTTCTTTTATTACGTGTTTAAATATTTACTTAATAGCAAAAATGCTCAGTTCCTTTGTTTTTTGTTTTTTGTTTTTGTTTTTTTTTTGCCTAAGGCTTTGCTCTGAATCTTACATAATAATAAGGATCAGAGGAAAGTGTTCATAAATTCAATCAAAATGCTTCTCATGCAAATTTATAATTAATAGTTAATAAATACAACTGAAAAATAAAATAATAATTAACAAATAACAAAATAATTAATAAATATATAAGTAGAATCAAAATAAAACTAAAAAATCAAATAAAGAGCTGACGTTTCGGATAGAACCTATCCTTTATCAAAGCAAAAAAGGATAATTCTCTAAAAGCAAATAGAATATTAGAGAATTATCCTGAAGTTAATAATATCCATTCAAATTAATAAATTAATATCCATTCAAATTTATAATTAATAATAACAAGACTGTGCCGCTTTCGTTCAAAAGGAATTAGTGCTTTCAATGAAACTTCACACCTCTGAGTACTACTAATGGTCCATTAATTCTTAAAAGTAGGAAATAATATTCTAAAGTGGAATTAAAATTTTGAAGCAGCTTAAAAGAGTCGTTTTTATTGAAGAATGACAAAAATGTGTAAAGTGCACCATTTCTAATGAGCAAAAAATTTGATAAAAAATTTAAAAATTTTAAATTTCACAAAATTTATTACAAAAATAATACATTTTAATGTTGAATTCCTTAAGTGGGTCCTTCAAAAACAAACCTCTTAAGATTTAAAACTTTATTATAATTTGGTAGTACTTAATGAAGTATAATAATTCCCAAAATATTTTTGAAAAATTTCCATTTGTTAAAAAGTTATAAACAAATATATTTTTGGTACTTTTGTTTAAAAAGTCATATATCAAACTAAAATCTTTGAAATTTTTAAGATAACAAGTAAAAAGTATATATTTCAGAACAAAATATAGGGTGTTTCAAAATTATGTACAATAAATTTAGTGACATATTCTTCAGGTCAAAAGAAGACGAAAATGTTCTATAGCACTTTGTCTGGAAACGATTTATTTACGCGATACAGCCAACTAAACCCGTGGCTCCAAATTACAGGAATTATTCAAAGTGCCCGCCACCAGCTCGCACGCACGCTTCGGCTCGTTGCATGAGCGATCGTCTGATGTCATGGAAGAGTTCGTCGCCAGCATTACGAACGGTTTGGCATGCATTTTCAATTCGTTGTCGCAGATCAATAATGTTAGGAACTTCTGTGCTGTAGACGATCGTTTTCACATCACCCCACAGAAAAAAGTCCAAGGGATTAAGGTCGGGTGATCTTGCAGGCCAGGCTACCGGTCCACCTCGACCTATCCACCGATTCGTGTATGCAGCATTAACGTGTGCTCGCACAACATGGCTGGAATGTGCTGGAGCGCCATCATGCATGAACCACATGTTAGATCTTATCAAAAGAGGAACATCTTCCAGTAACTCTGGCAATGCATTCTGCAGAAACAAAAGATACGTTCGCCCAATCAATCGTGGCGGCAACACAAAAGGCCAATTAAGTTATTTCCGACAATTCCACACCAAATGTTCACGGAGAAACGCTCTTGATGCGCTCGAGCTCTGGTAACATGCGGATTAGCATCTGCCCAATGGTGCTGGTTGTGAGAATTTACGATTCCTGTCCGGGTGAAGGTTGCTTCGTCCGTGAAAAGTATCTGGCTGAGACAACTAGGGTCTGCAGCATGACGACGTTGTATCCATTGGCAAAATCGTTGTCGGTGTGGATAGTCCGTTGGGTTCAGTGCCTGAACCAGTTGCAGGTGGTATTGATGCAAAAGCTGACGGTGAAGAATGCGCCAAACAGATGAGTGCGGAATGTGTACCATGGAAGAAATACGACGTGTGCTTGTCTGTGGTTCATCATGTATGATGTCAATTATCACACTGGAATACGTGTACTGTATTCTGCACTGGAATACGTGTACATGACTTTTTTTTACGTAAATCGTAATGCGTATGTCAAAGCACGCAAACGTTCTGAAATTGATATTCCAAGTGGATGTACAGTAGTGAAACTACAGTAATGGAAACAACCGTACACAACTAATGGAACAACCCTGAAGTAGGTTTAAATGGAACCAACCACTCAACCTAGTGTTGGGTCGAAACGCTGGAACTGCTAAAATATCGTCCGCTAACTACCGTGCTTCCCTACTGTATGATATTGGATTACTCGCAAATAAATCGTTTCCAGACAAAGTGCTATGGAACATTTTCGTCTTCTTTTGATCTGAAGAATATGTCACTAAATTTATTGTACATAATTTTGAAACACCCTGTATAAAAGAATGAGAAAAAAATTTAGTAAAATAATAAATGTTTAATATAAAGAATGAATATATTTTAATGTTCTCAATTTCAACAATTTTGAAAAAAACACATTGAATCTGTATTTATTAACGATTTAGAATTTGAAAAGCAATTTTAGTGATCTCTGTTATATGCTTTTATATAGCTTGCTTTTCTATGTGTGTCTCCGCGTCTGCGTGTCCGGCTCAAATCTTGTCTATCTATATATATAAAGAAGGATGTTTGTGGGTCTGTGGGTCTGTGTGTACGTTTTTTATACAAATCTACAGTTTTATTCCGATCTTGATGAAATTTCGCATACATGACCTTCAAAGCATGAGGAAGGTCACTGTCTACTTCAGATTTCGAAAAAATAATAATTATTGATAAAAAATCGATATTCATGGTTATGGCAGGGCATGTTAATGAGAAATATCGCATGACCAACAATGCAAGACAAAGTTTTTGCAACAATGGTATCAACACGCAATTCACAAACACTCTGCACGGACCAACATTATATATCTCATGACCAACAATGCAAATAAAAGTTTGTGCAACAATAGGTATCAACAATGGTTTCAACACGCAATTCACCAATAACAATGAGCTCAAAATGATGATGCAATGATAAAGCAATCCTTTCCAAGAATTATAACAATGAACATAAAATGATGATGCAATATGGATAAGTTTCAATTTGTAACAATGCATAGAATTCCTGTTATTCAGGTTTTTCTTAGAAAAGAGAGTTCTTAGTACTTAACAATTTCTTGAAAATCTTTAAAAATGATCAGTAGCTGGAGATAATGAAGAGTTAGCAGACTATTGAGAAAGAGTGGAAAGACGACAGAGAAAGCAAACCTTTAGCTCCGTGCTGTATTGAGCAAATGGGAAGCAAGTAAATAGAAGAATTGGCGACCGCTAGACTACCCAAAGTGATGAAAGGCCAAATTTTGCTTCAACACAGCGAGAGAAGAGTGGAAATTGCAACAACATCAAGTGTAGATCTGAAGTAAGATTATCTGAGTAAGAAATTATTGGAGCAGTCCATCCATTTTGAGCCTTTAAAAAGATTTTTTTCGAATTTTCATTAAGAATTTTTACTGTATTAATTCTAAGCATTTTCATGTGTTTATTTTTAAGATATTGCAAAATTTATTTTAATTTTTGAGATTGTTCTGTTTACATCCCAAGTGTAATAATCCCGGGCAACGCCGGGTACTTCTTCTAGTAATCAATATTAAACCAACTTCCCGAAAAGCTAGAGAAATAAAACTTGATACACATACAAAGGATTGATGACAATGCATGTTAAAAAAAGTATCAAATCAGTTCATTGGTTCGTGTTCTAATGGTACCAGGAATTGTCTAATTGTCACAACAAACAATTCGTTATGACGAGGGTTAAATGTATCAGTCGTTTATTGTTGCTAAATAAGAATAAAAGCGTGATTTGGAAAAAAAAACAACCTTTTTTTCCCTCTTATCTTGTTTTTACGTGAATGCCATCATTTTTTGTCCAGCTATTTTTTGGCTGCTAAGCAAATAATTCTTTGTCCTTATTACAACAAAAATAATGAAATAAAAAATAAAAATATCGTAATAATATCGGAAAACTTACAACATGAGTCTGTGGCAGTAAATTTATTCAGTTGCAAATTAGTTGATTATTTGAAAAATAATTTCGGCTTACAAAATGTTAACAAAATATTTTTTTACCGACTGTGATGGTTCTCAGTACAAAAATAAGTCAAACTTCATCAATTTACTTTATCATAAAAAGATCATGATGTAGAAGATGATTGGAAGTTTTTCGCAATTTCGCATGGTAAAAGAGGCTTTCGATGGCCTCGGAGGTACTGTCAAAATACATGCACGCAAAACTAGTATTCAGCGTGTTAATGGACGACTAATTACTTCACCGAAAGATCTATACGAATGGCCGAAATCATTTTTTAAAAACACATACTTCGAATTTTTTACTGAGGACAAGTCTATTATTGGAAATTGGTTCGTATCTGTTACAGGTTTATGAGATAAATTTTGTACGAGGAAATATCAGAAAGTAATGCTATTTATTTTTTAATGAAGGGCGAGTACAGCACAGACCCTGCATAACAAGAATTATTTCTGCGCACGCGCAGTACATGCTACCAGTCGTTTTACAAATGGAAGCCGCTATCACATCGTCTACAATGAAGAATAGCGACCTGTTATAAGGTTCTTTTCGCAAAAGGTAAGAAACCCGAAGAAATTCATGGAAAAATGGTAGAAGTTTACGGTGCCGACTGTTTGCACTATTCTAATGTGTGCAACTGGTGTAAAATGTTTCAGGAAAGAAGAGTTAGCCTTACTGATATATGGCTTTCTGAACGGCCTGGTTCGCAAAAAATTAAAACTTCCTCCTTCAGAACGGAAGATTATGCTTACAGATTTTTGGGATATGCAAGACATCCTATTCGCAGAGTTCCTGCCTCGTGGGTCAACCGTCAACGCCGCTACCTTTTGTGAAACGTTGAGTAAACTGTGGCGTGCTATTCGGGACAAGCGACCAGAAAGAGGAAACGATGTTCGACTTCTTCATGACTGCGCACGCCCGCAAATGGCCAATGTCGTCAAAGCAAAACAGGTCCATTTCGGTTGGGAGGATCTGGACCACCCAGCCTGCAGTCCGGACTTAGCGCCCTTGAACTACCACCTCTTTGGTCCCATGAAGAGATGTTTGGGTAGTAAGAGGTTTGAGACTGGCGAATAACTCAAATCTACCGTGCGCCATTGGCTATATTTAAAGCCGACGGAGTTCTATGAGCAGGGTATTCTGAAACTAGTGTAGCTTTGGTATAAATGCCTAAATAGTTAAGGTGCCGATGTGGAAAAGTAAATAAAGACGTGTAGCTTCAGCTGCACTTAATTGTTTTCTTGTATATTTTGTAATTTTCTTTGAAAAAAAATAAATGGTGTTACTTTATGATAACTCCTCGGGTATGCCCTAATTTGCTTAACCAGGACATCGGAACGTTCACCAACTGAAAAAGCCGAGTTGCAGCAGCAGATTCTCATTAGCAACACCATAGCGCACGATCGAGGAAATTATTTCCTTAATTGTGTACTCAGCCATCGTACTTTAGAATGAATTGCAAATGAGTTGCATGTAGAAATATTTTCTCTTTATTTTTAGAGTGATCTATTCATCCGATTATAATGGAATTTTTGTTTTATGTTAATGATTTAATACAGAACAAGTTTGTAATTGGAAATTGGCTCTTATTCAATTTATAAGATAAATTTTGTATATGCCCTAATTGGCTTAATCAGATCATCGGAAGGTCACCAACAGATAACCCAACCATGTCTTCTTATTTCTTGGCCGCTAAAGATTTTAGATATTTCCATTTTCTCCACAGTAGGAGTGTCACGTGTAGACTTAGATTAATGCAGTGGAATGAGTGTGAGCATAAAAATCTGGACAGGATAGATTGAATTCGGTAAAGTTACTTTATTTTATTAAAGGAAAATGCCACCCTCTTAAAGGGGCAACACGATCACCAGTATCGTTAAATAAATTTAAAGAGTAAACAAATAATCGATTACTATTGAATGTTAATCTATAACAATCTACAGTTCCATAAAAATAATAATAATATTGAGACCGCAATCTTGACGGGAACTCCAACTAAATCCATATAACATCAAACAAGGCTGCCTCGCTGCCTTCACATGGATCGCATCGACGCTGATGCGTTTGTCTTCGAGCAGACCTATAAATTAGCATAAAGAACTATGTTAATGTTTCGCCAGTCTGCTAGGCGTTGGTGGAACTTGCGCGAGCTTTTATTGCGAGAGGAAAAGACCTACCTCGTATGGAGCAGAGTACACGCAGCCAAGGCCTTCTCGGAAATATGTAGATAAACCCCACGGGGCGATAATGGTTTCCTGACGTGGCTGGCTCTGCTCCTCGTAGCAGCTCGCAAACTTTTCGGGCAAAATGTCGGAGAAGGACGTTACCCCTTGAACCGTTACGCAGTAACGTAGTTGCAAGGACACCAAAAGACGCACCTCGATTTGGCCAGGAACGTAGCTGATGCTTGCCGTCACTCGGAAGAGCACTTCCAGCTGTTTTGAAGGGAGGAGATGAAGCCCGTCGCTTACTCTTCCTTCCACCGCGCTTAATCGACAGTTTATTTTGCTGACGGCTAACACACGCTCCCTTTCGTGTTGGCGACGTCTCTCTTGCCTTATCCCGCCGTCAGTTAGGTTCGGGGCTCTCGTCCTCCGTGAGTCTATTCCTCCTGTGGCGAAATAATGAGAAAAGGAATTATCGCAGTCTTGGCGAGCGGACGCAGTCCCTTCTGTTTGCAATTTGTCACTACTGTAACTTGCGGACGCGAAGCTGGCGAATTGCCCTCTATATTTATTCGGGAACTCTGCCTTACCTGTGTCTTCAGCTGAATTATTAGCTGGAGACGCGGCAGTTCCGAAATACATTCGCTTGTACTTCTTCTCACGTCCGTACGCTTTGAAACTCCCGGGTCTAATCCCCTTCTTCTCGCTCTCTCGTTCCGCCAGCGCAACGTCCTCTCGCAGCGCTCCAATCTCGCGACTTCGGCTTTTTACGCCGACCAAATTCGCTAGCAACGAATTGTCTTTGATTCACGGCAAGAGATGGCACCTCCATCTGTGTGCCTACCTCAGAGGAGAACGTCGTCTGCTTAGACGATCTCCCTCTCTTGCCTCGCTTGGTAGGCTGTGCCAAGGAGGGGCGCAGTAGGCTTTTTATTTACCCTGTATAAAAAGTCTCCACTTGATAATACGTGCTAGATAAATTCGTGGATCTACAAGTTGTACACACAACGACCCATGAATTAGAAACATGTGTCAACCATATGTAAATTTGCTATAATCAAATTTTATAAAAATAGTTTGAGATCATGTGATTCAAGCATGTATTTATTATATGCTGAAAAGCATATATTGGTTTCGCTCTGTTTGTGTGTCTGTCTGTCTGTCTGTCTGTCTGTCTGTCTGTCCGTCCGTCCGTCTGTATGTCCGACGATTTCTCGAGAATGCTTTAACTTTTTCAAGTTCTTTTTTCGCTGTTCGATAGAGACCCTTCCTGAGCTCACCTGATTAGTTTGTCGTCGAAATCGGTCTAACAGTCACGTGACGATTGAGACCCAAACCCCCCCATTAAATTTTTTTATTGGCAATATAAGGCATGTAATATGTCATTCGAACGGGAATGACGAGCACAAGACGAATATGACATTCTTTTCGATTTTCGAAATGCTACGTCCAAGAAAATGACCCCCAAAAAGTACTTCAATGACCCCTTATTACGAGCTTTAGCTAAAGCTATATATAAGAATACAAGCATGATCAGTACCTTTATGTGCCTGGCCAGCCATCGTTTGCACGAAAACGTGAAAATGGAAGAACTTAACAGCGATATATCAACTTTTGATGAGCTCTCGTGGACCCCTTCAAGCACGTGCACTAATGTTAAGAATATGAACTTAGGGCATGTAATATATCAATCGAATCCTACCGACGAGTCATAAGTGAATACAGTGTTACTTTTTGTTTATCATTTAAGCATTGTTGATGGCAGCCTGGAGCACGTGCCTGTTATGAAGCTTTCTTGATGCACGTGCTCATTTCATTTTAAAATTCAGTGCTGTTAGGCCTATTGTTAAATGTGTTAATTAATGTTAGGGCGATGGTTAAAAATGGCTAAATAACGTTAGGCCTATAGTTAAAATGACTAAATAATGTTAGGCCTGTTGTTAAAAATGGCTGATTAATGTTAGGCTTATAGTTAAAAATGGCTAATTAATATTAGGCTTATTGTTAAAATGGCTAATTGAAGTTAGGCCTATATTTTAAAATGACGTGAATGCATATAGAATCAAAAGTATTTCCACTGTTTATTTAAACCAAGTGGAAGTAAAAGTGAGATATTAAAATTACATCTGCGTCAGAGCTAAAGCTCCTTGAAATGCTTAAAAGATTTTACCCGGCAATGCTTTGAAACAATGGTTTTTCTCTCTTGACGTTTATGATAACTTTGATCTAGCAGTGGAAAGAACATAGACCCAGTAGTTTAAAACATTTAGACGTGCGAGGATTTCATTCTCATTTCGCGCGCGTTTGGAAAGATTCGTGTGAGCGCTGCAATCGAATACGTAAATTTACATGCAGTTTTCGCCATTGCTGTATATAAAAATATTACAGTAATATTAAACAACAAATTTTTATATTCTTCTTTTCAGCATATTTGAAAATCGTTTTACGAGTTATATTCTTGTTTAAGAAGGAGTTGCTTCGGTCTAGTCATAGAACTTCTTCAACATGCGGGAAAAACAAACAACGCCAATGGAATCAAGATTGAAACAACTGACAGGATTTCTCGAAAGATGCGATATTGGAAAAATGATCTACAGTCTTTGTCTAAAAGTTTGAGTGACTATAAGTACTCAAAGACAATCAATCATGAGCGAGACCGCAATCGTTTGAAACGACTTGTTCGGAGAAAAAGGATATCCACTGCGCAACAACTGACCAAAGATTTTAACTGGCAGAACCATGCATCGGGAATTGAAGCGGATCCAAATCAGAAGTCACAAGCCTAAACGAGAAACCTTGATTTCTGCAAAGATTAGGAAAGCTCGGATACAGCGATGTTTGGAACATTGTGATTCGTGTTGTTTTGTGCCGACGGCAGGCATTGGTTTTGGCGGGAACTTAGCATTAAAGTTTCGGGGTTGTGTCATGGATCCTATATGAAGCTTCTGCTGATATGGAACTGGTCCTGTTATCATAAGAGGTCGGGTGTGTTCCAGGAACAAGCTGGACACTGCTATCGATCAAGTTCATCCTACAATGGTGCATTTATATTCCACATATGGTGGCTTATTCATGGCCGACAATATTACTGTTCATCGCGCACAACAGGTTCAGCAGTGATTGGTTAAGCGAGAACGATGATATCGCCCCAGAGCCCAGATAGATAATTTTCAGAATAATGGGAACGAATATCCGACAGCAAGGTCCTCTTCCAACAAATCTGCTAAAAGAAGAGGAGAATGTTTGGTGAACGCCTGGTCTTCCATTGGCTTACAAGTGCTTCAACACCTTATTGATTCTCTGCCAACCTGCGACAATTGCTAAAAAATAAACTTAACAAGTAAGCCTAATTAATGTTTACTCAAGCTTGTTTTATGAAGCGCTTAACAGATGACATCATAAATGTAAGTTTAATTTTGCAAATTATGAGCACAGAATGACCATAACAGTTAACACTGGGAGCCATAAATACCCAACATTAAGATCTCGATGATCATAATAGGTCACCATAAAATGAAGTCATTTGTAGAAAGAGTAAAAATCGATCGGGAATGACAATGGATCCAACGGCGGGGGGGAGGGGGTATCTGTTGCTGCCTTATTCCCGGGTCCCATCCGGCCAAAGGCCACAGGGCCGTGACAATTGAGCCACTGGAGAGATAAACAAAGTAACGGGGAAAAGAAAGGGTTCTTTATTTCCCCTTTCCCTTCGCTCCTACTCAAAAGGGAGGCTTTTATCGAAATGACCCCGTCGTCATTTATTACGTACGCACCGCTGATCGCTTTTCGCTCTCTCGCCATCCCGTTTACGGAAGCACTGGGGTCCGGGAACTATCTCTTGTGGCAGACGGCAGCGCAATGAAATTGGACCTCCGCATCGAAAATCCAGGAGGCAAAAAAATTGAGAGGAAAAGGAAAAAAAAACAGTACACCGCCCCAAAAGTTTTATTCCTGCAGCATTATTTCAGCTTCATTATTTCGCGGCCCCCTTAAAATATCCCGCCTCGTAAAAGGTTTACGAGCCGCACGAACCGAAGGCCTGTCAATAGCGGGGGCGGAATTGGGACGAAGAGAGCCCAGAACGCTTCTCCTCCGATTTTACGGCTTCTGCCACGGGGAACAAAACCGTGGATGATTTCGATGGGGGTAGGGAGTGGTAAAAGCAACACAGGCGTCCGTGTTTTGCTGACACAGACATACACAAAATGCGAAAGAGAGAGAGACAGTGATGCCTCCCTTGACAGCACTGGTGACGTACTACTTTGGGTCGCTTTGTTCGGAGTAACAAAAGGAAGAAAAGGAAACTTCAGAGACAATAACTCGTTTTTTCAACTGTAAAATAGACGGAGTTGACACAAAACAATGGGCGGAAATCATCTCTATAAAATAAAAGAACCGGCTTCATGGGCCCTAGATAAATAAACAGAGCGCGCTAAACACATCCCAAGTTTATTTTGAGGAAAAGTAATTCCACGTTCAATCTAACAGTTTTATTTGTTTAAAAAAACAATTGCTATTCATTATCGATGGTGCAAAAATTCGCACACCCAGCACAGGGGCTTATAGTTATGGTTGTAAAACTATGGAAAGAAAAATTTATTGAATTAATTAAGACCAAAAATGAAAGGAAAATTTCCGCGACCTGGAAGCGAACTAAGGACCACGAATATGTATCTTGTCGCCTCTACCAACTGGGCTACTGCGGATACTGATACAGCCAAGCTGTCTTCTAGTATCCTAAAGACTGCTAAGCAGTCAATGTGGCAACCGAAATATAGAACAGGACGGGGCTCGCAGGTCGGGAAGTTCCTTTCTAAAACCATCAGCAAAGAAGGCGGGAATGCTCATGCCTTCAGAAGATGAAGCGTAATTTCAAATGATAATCAGACACTTTAAACTGTGCGGTTACTTCCATAAACGCCGAACTTTTCAAAAAAGTCCGCATAATGTCAAAAGAGGAACATAAAATCACTGTTGACTTCAAAAAGGTTGTGGATAATGAAGGCACCTGGCTGATCAGCGGCAACGCGTCATTGAAGATGTAAAGTTGATCACTTTGGATATGTCGCAGAGAATCTGGTCCAAGCTAGATTATCTTATAACAAAGAGAAGCGCACACCGACAACCTATGATGCCAATCGACACCATTTGAAACTCTGAGTTGATGCAATCTCCAATGTGAAGAATATTCAAGTAAGATTTGTTTTTATCAAGTAGTGCTTTTGTGCTCACCCTGTATGTTGCTCTTCGGAGAAGAAATTAGTTTTGATTGAACGCCTACGTATGAAAAACGTGGTTTTAACAAGGAAAGATGACACGAATGAAAATCAGAAAATGCAGAAAAGGAATTAAAGAAACGCAGAAGAGATTAGAAAAACCAGGATATCGGCGGAAAGCAATAAGAGCATTTAGGGTTAATAATTATCTAAAGAATCTAGAATTATGGAATACAAATTTAAATGAAAAATGTGCACAAACATGTTTATAAAATGATAATAGAAATTTTAATAGAGACGAAAATAATTAATCAGATTAAATATACTAGGTGCGCAACTAAGTTTCCGGGTTTTTGGTTCAATGACAAAGGGAAAATGTCAAGAGAAATACAACAAATGGTTTATCCAAGGTATCGTCCCTCGCCGGCTACACATTGTTGGCATCTGTCTAGCGATAAAACGACGCGTCCTTGGAACGAAACCATTCATCCAAACAATTTTGCACTTCTTCGATAGTGGGCAAGTGTAGCCCAGCCAAGCCATCCGCCATAGATCCGGAACAAGTGATAATCGGAAGGAGCCAGGTCTGGCAAATACAGTGGCTGCGGTAGCAGATCCCATTTCAGAGTTTTGATGGTCTCCTGGACGATGCACGCGCGATGGCGCGGAGCGTTGTTGTGCTGCAAGATCACTCGTTCGTGTCTCGTGTCCCATTCTGGCCGTTTTTCGAGCAATGCATGGTTCAGATAGATAAGTTGTTGTCGGTAGCGACGACCATTGAAAGTTTCGCCCGATTCAATCCAATAACGCTTGCATATCGACGTCCTCAATTGTTTTTGATCTTCCGTAGCGCTCCTTGTCCACACTGTCAAAATAGCCACTTCTGAAGGGTTTAAAACCAATCTTCACAGGTAGTTTTCGATGGTGCATGTTCGCCGTAGGGCTCCTCAAACAAACGACGTGCTTCAGCTGCATTTTTTTCAGGTTAAAGCAGAAAAGCAAAGCTTCTCGCAAATGCTGTTTGTTTGGCACAAAAGCCAACATGTTCGTTGTTGGCAAACTATTTTTGCATTGCGATATGTGTTGGTATTACGACTGCTTATTGGTTAACAGATGTCCACGCTATAAAGAAAGAAACTTCCGGCATGTATGTCGATTACATGTGTCGTTAGCGTCATCCAGTGTGAAACCCGTAAACATAGTTGCACACCTGGTCATGCTGAGAATTTCTCATACTCGCAAAAAAATCCACAAAGACATCACCAACCCCTCCACAAACAAAAAAATGGACAAAATTCACCTACTTCGAATCCTATCACAAAAATCTTCCAAGCACATAACATCCACATTGCCAACACCACTAATAACATCTCAAAATACTTATTAAATGAAAGATAATTAACATTAAAAAATCAAAAAGGTGTATATAAACTCCAACAGTCTACATGCCTATGATACTATATTGAATTGATGACAAGAACATTCGAAACTAGATAGAAAGAACACATGCATTGCGTCAAATCTCTAGACACCAAATCAAAATAGGCTAAACACATTCTACATAATAAATACAAATTTAGAAAATTAGAAGAAACTCTATCTCCCAAAATCATCATGAACGATCCAAACAAAATAAAAATTTTCGAAAATCTGTGCACTTACAGACAAAACCCACTTATTGAATCATCAAATCCAATCAGAGCAACAAAACATTAAAATTTCTAAATTCAATCTAACAACAAAAATACAATCTAAAACAATATAAAAACCAACAATGATAACCAGCAATTATTAAATTGAAAAACTTTTTCACTATAAAGACTCACCCATTAACCCAGATACTTTTCCCAAACTCGCAGACAGGCCAGATTATTATGACCACCCCATCATTACTTCATTGGGCCACCTTTTGCCTTGAATACTGGCATTGACTTAGGCATCCACTAATCGACAGTTCCCCCTCCACTTGCAAGCATTTGAAAATTTACACAACTTGTACTATATATCCACCAAGAAGGCCTTTTTTGTCACCTTAAATATCCAACAATGAAGCAGCGTCAAAAAAAAGGCTTTGAGAAGCTTCTTCAGTTCAGAACGCCAAGGTTCTATGAAATTGACATAAAGACACTGTATCTCGATGGAAGAGGTGTATAGCTTCAAATGGTGCCTATTTTTATTAATAAAATTGATTTGATTAATTAAAAAAAATGATTAATTAAAAGCCAGTTTTCACGGTGTTACTGTTGTTTAACGTTTCACTTTCTGATATTTGACAGTTGCGGTTTTAGCATTCTTAAAAAGCTGTAATTCTCGGACAACATTTAACCAATATCAAAATCATCATAAAAGAATCGTTAGTGTGAACTTGAAAAATTCTTCAACACTAACAGTAGGACACTGAAATTCAATGTAAAGGTCCTTTTCTGCTGCAAGGAATTAAATAAAAAATTACTAAAAAGAGGCATGAAAATTACCAATTCCCTTTTCCCTTAGCAACTCCACAAGGACTTGGTATAGGTACGAGATAATAATAAGGCTAAAAGTGGTGGCCCGGATAGGAGCAGAGTTTATGCAATCATTTCGGCAAATCCCAATTCAGTTAAAACTGCACTGCCAAGACTTTTATAGAGAAGGGAACGGCGACATTAATAAAGACCCGGAGCTGAGCTATCTAGTCGGTCGTAAAACCTTCACCTATTTTTTTACAACCTAAAACAGCAAAACGGAAGAAAGGTTAGTGGAAGAAGAAGAGGAAGAAGAAGCGAGACAGCCTGGAGGCTATTTCAATTTGCCCGCGTAGAGGAACATGAAAAGGAATAAAAAGACTCTAAGCTCATTTAAGGAAAAAATTCTAGGAGATGGAAGGAACAAAATTGTTCTGCTACATGAAAAGAGTTCAAAATTCTTAGGAGAAAAGCTGCATTATACGCCATCATGAAACATGCGAAAGAGCATGCTAAATCCTCATAAACAATTTCAAAGACTCACAAGAGGAACACCAATCTACTAATGGGAGAGCTTCATCGATGACACTGTATCACAAATTTAAACTTTTCTTCTGCCCTTCTGAATGAAATTCTGTGATTTTGATTGTCGTGGATGTGGAGAATAAAGAATCTGAAAACAAAAATGATAGTTTATCATTCAAAAAAAGTAGAAGAGATTCCGATTTATTTAAGATCTCTGAAACAAAGAGAATTTTAGAAATCTTTTTATTTTGTATTCATTTTCAGAACCAACAATATTCTGCCAACATACTGCAGTTCCACCTTCTCATAAACCACTTTTTCATTCGTGAAATGGCCTTGTGGAAACTTTCACAGAGTTTAACATTTTTTTTATACAAGGTTTGAGGGAAAAAGTCCAGATGGCAATTAATAAAATGTAATTTTGGTGACATTCATATTTTGAAAACATGCTAATTTTCCTTTATACTCATTAGCTGTCATTTAGTACGTCTGCACATACTCATTGAAGGCACTGCATGCATCTTTTCAATATCACAAAATGGGTCCTGCATTATTTTGTGCATTTGGAGACTAATAAAAACTCGCTCTTTATCTTATGCCTCACTTATTAGTCCCATTTTAAAATGCAGGGTATAATCGAAGTTAAAAACGATTAGTCCCATATACGAAGGAAAATCAGTAAGGAAGTTACAAAAGTGATTTAAAATATACTAAATGGAACTTCGTACTTCACTTTTAATATCTTTGTCATTTGCAAAACGCTGGCCGCCAAGATGGAAATCGCTCGATGCTAGTTCCGAGCTCTAGGGAAGGGGTCCGCCTTCCACTCCAACGTGACATACTCTGCTCTCGCGCCGGAGTCAGTAGCACGAGCCGTTCCAACCCTGTATAATAATAATTGTGGGTTTTTTTCATCTGCTGTACATGGTATAATCGTGCCTGTTCAAGAGTTCCCAGCCTAGTTTCTGAATTTTGTGTCAACCGAGATCTAACATTATCAAGATGGAGATTTACTCCTCTATACTGTAGGCCTGAGCATTTCCTTCGAATGGCTTTCCCGGAAAAGTGTAGTCGTCTACTAGACAGAGAGTAATGCCCACGCAAATGACCAGAGGGCGCTACTGAAAAAAAAAACTCACGCTTTTAACAATGGAGTTTGCTATCGTGTATTTCTTCATTCATGCTATACTCTGTCTCACCCACGAAAAAAGCTGCAAGGGAGTGTGGGAAAGCATGTCACTACTTTTTCACCTCCGCCTCGTAAAGTAGTCTCCGACTGCGCACGCGTAGTGCTCAAAAACATGAAGCACTGTTTCAGTTTCAATTTAGCCACTATGGTTTCAGTTTCTTTCTTATTGGCTGCGCGTTGATCTGAATGAGATGACAATTGGTAACGTGGCTTTCCCATACTGCCTTGCAGCTTTTTTCATATAGTGAGACAGACTTTAGGACTAAGATGGTCAGGTGACTTTCCGCGCCAGGGCAACACCACCTAAAAGAAACTCTGCGCACGGAAACATCATACCTATAGTTATATCATCATACCTATTAATAATTTAGGGTTTGTTATTGGTTGAAATACGATTAAAGATTGACGTTTATCACTCTTTCATACTAAATTTGGTTCATTTACCAAAATAAACAGCACTATCTCTTTAATTCTTTAATTCAATTATTTACACCAGTTTACCTTGTTAATTGTTTCCTTTACACAACAATGTATGACGTTTCCGTGCGCAGGGTTTTTTTTAGGTGGTGTTGGCCAGGGCCGGTTTTTCTCGTTGGCTACGCTTTCCTCAAAATGACGTTACGCGCCGAGTCCACGAACTTAATGACTCTAGAGGTAGGCCTTTATGATATTTATGCGGAGGGCATAGACAGGATTATTCTTTGTAATAATACCAAACTGTAATACGATATTTTATTTAGGAATAACAAATCGCTATATTCCACAATTTTGTGCCTTTCTTTAATCAAAATGAAAATCGCCAACAACTATCGAAGATGAGAATCTCTTTCTCCCATTGACTTCACCAAGTGTGGAATGCACATGGTCGAGAATGACATTTAAAAAAATAAAAGAATACCAAGAAATATATCGTTTCAAGTACCCTCTTTATCGTCTAGAACGAATATAATGACATGCCTGAAGGTGTATTATGGAACCACTGATATTCAGGGGTTAGCTTGCTAGCTAATTAAGTCCGCATTCAGCTTTACAATACGCAGTTAAATATCGAACCATTTTAAACTTTCGTTCGATTTTTTCCCAATCAAGCGGAACTTATTTATATTCCTTTTTTTGTGATTAAGCTTAATTTTTTGAGTCTTATTAGGGATCACATGTGGGCTTTCCTTGGAAAAAAGGTTCTTAAAAAGTTTCTTTTTGCAGTATTGATATTTTCATTTTCAACAGAGAACCCGCATTAACCAGCGAATTTTAACAAAGAACACACAATGCTGCTTTGTACTTTTGTCTGAATTTCACACCTAAAAGAAAAAAGTAAAGATAGGCCTTATTGTTATCAAATTTATAATTATCAAACATTAGATAGGTCTTATTTCGTGCAGCACCTTATTGTTCAAAAACATGGAAACATCTGATAAAAAATTCGAAATCTTTTCTTAATGCATCCAAGAATGCCAGAATTTTCCTGGGAACCGGCAAAAATAAGCCCTGAATAGTAGAATCTGACACAAATATTAATCATAAACTGTTCCAGCTCTCGCAGAGATGCTGGAAGCGGAAAACGAGCCCGAACTTTATTCTCTAAAATTGAACAGTAAGAAGTGAAACTTCTGTCTCCCTTCAATTCGTCAACACCAACTATATAAATCTGAGCTTTACTGGCTAGGTTATTGGCGCTGTCTTCAGAAAACAATGTCCGGGCAATGGAGTGCACATGGTCGGCCAAAGTTTGTGCATAGTCTCAGGTAGTGGCTCTACCTTTAATGATGATGAGTAGGCGTGCATATTATTGGCTGTAAGTTAAATTTGTGTTCGCACACGAAACAAGTTGGAATGAGAGGTCGATTCGTCGACCATATTACAATCTTCCATTGATTGATGCCCTCGAGGTGTAGGTGTTGCGCTCCTCTCTCTTCCTAACAACAAACATCATTGGTTTTTTCAATTGCTATTCACCTATGAATATTTTGTTTATGGACTTGCCTTCTCACAGTATTTGTAGCCAGTGGCATTGGAAGACTGGAATTGAGCTGTACAGTAACAGTATTCACAGGTATATCCTTTCCTTTGTCCGCAATATCTCACCTATCGTTTTCAAAACTGTCCTCGTAGAAATTGAATAGAAGTCTATGGAACCTATTAGTTTAAAACAAGAAAGATTTTGAATTAATACTAATTTTACAAATCATGTTTGAAAATACTTAAAGACCTTTAAAATACTTAAACCGATAAATATTAAAAGCAAGGGACTCTACCTCTAATTGAAGGACTGCGTATGAATCTACTACATGGAAAGGAACTCAATTACAATTGAATTTTCGGGTGCAGTGCCATATTCAAACAAGTATGTGTGCTCTGAAGGTAGATATTACTTGGCACTTCAGCTCATCAAAGTTTTCAGATAAAATTAGGTAGAGGAAGATAAGACAGAGTTCTGATAAAGGATAGAGGTTCTTAAAATATACTTTTACTAAAGAATCTTCTAAAGGAGTTTTAAAGGAGGCGTAGAGAAAAGGAGAAAAGTCGTCTCCGCTTAAGCACTATTTTTTAATGATTACGAAAAGGTGAAAACTTAAGCCTTCGCCTCCGTTTAATGTTATACAAGAACGACTATTTGCTGAAGATTTGCATTCATTTCTATTAATTTTTCAACCTTTTCAAATTGATACTGACTCACGGCTTCTTGATTATCATTTCCAGAATTTCCATATAATTTACATTTAATTGGATGTTCATGATTCCGTGAACCAAGAACTAAATCATGAGAAACAAAGACTAGGCCATTACACTATCACTGCCGGACTTCATTATTTCGTAGATGTATAAGTCATTCCAGTGTTGTTGTTGGGCCTTTTACCAGGCAAGATGACGTTTCTTGTTACGTCTTCCAGAGCTTACAACTTACAGGTCAGCCGAATTACAGAATTTGCAACTTATAACCTTTGAGCAAACTGTCTGATATCATCCTCGTGGAATTCTGAATTTTGGTGTTGAAAACAGCTTTCAAAGCAGTGGCTCATGCAGTCGACGAGAAGAACTCGCTTGGTGTCATGCCTCGAGGAATATGACGGGTGACCCAATACAGGGTATTTCAGCAAGAATGGGCCAATTTAAAACATTATACATGTATTTCCACAACCACGAACCCCAAATGAATATATCATGCGAACGGCCGTACTCCAGAATTTTATACGACTACTGCTAGATTCCGCTATTAGAGCCCAAACAAAGGCTACCGTTAATCGTTGAGAAGATGGTATCTCTGTAGCAAAAAGGATTTTGTGCGCTCGAATTTAGCAGGACTGAATTCGTGATTATGGTGGATCCTGCATTTCGAAACATTATGGAATTGATCCATCATCGGTAAAGAGCATCAGTCGGTTTCTAAATTAAACACTGTCTCAACAATGGATTGGAGAGACGAGACCACAAGGTTTGGCACTACATTCTTGGCCCCCAAGTACTCCAAACATCATACCATGTGATTTTTTCTTATGGAATACGTAAAAGAGCGTGTTAATGTTCCACCATTATTTGCTGATTTGGATGAGCTCAGAAAGAGAATCACGAATGCAGTAAATTCTATACAGAAATCACTCTCCGGCCATATAGAGCATTGATAATTATGTTGAGTGAACTTAAGGACTTACTCAACAGCCTGTAAACTTATGTGATAAGCAAAACGAAATTATAAATACAATAGTAAGAAAGGAGAAGATATGAAACGTCTGTTCACATAAAATTATAGCATTTAGCACAGTCTGACTATTCCATGTGCGGAATGAGCGAGTATATTAGAGAGTTAGATTTTTTCGTTATGAGAAATTTTTCATATGAAAACGAAAAGAATTGGCGTCACTTCCGTTAAAGTTAGACGATTCTCGTATGTTGCTAAAAATTCATGAAAAACTTTTTCTATCTCGTTGGTAAATTGCGTACGAGATACTTATTCATGAGAAGTTTATGCATAACGAAAACACCCGAACAAATATCCGCAAATTCTCGCACAAAATATCCGGCTTGTGCCTTCTTATTCACCAATACGAGCCAATTATTACCCTCAATCATCTACTCATGGGAAAATGGGCTATCTGTGATTTCTTTTTACTACGAGTAAAACTTACAAAGTCATCCCATTTTTCGCTCCACATTTTTCGATATGCAGCAATGAGATTGAGACTTACGGTACTTATTGATGCCACTAGATGGTGTAGATGTTCAACCTTGTCTAGAGTGTCTTTATAAGGTTATAAAGGCACTCTAACCTTGTCAATTATGGATGTAAGTCGAACAATGTGGTCAAGTAAAAGTAGCAGTGCTTCACGGTCAAAACGCGAGAGAATGTCACACACAGTTCGAAGAAGCTGTTGGAGATCGTCCTCTCCCATACAAAACTATTGCAAGGTGGGTAGCAGCTTTCCAACGTGGACGAATAGCAAGTACCGATATGGCTCGTACAGGACGTCCTACGCCTTCTCGTATCGATATTGCTCGCGCCGTGATTGCACAATGCTTAGAAAACGACAGACGATGGTCTCTACAGGATTGGCAACAGAAACAGGTATTGACTAAGCAACTGTGCATAAAATTTTAGGATACGATCTGCACATTTTTGATTTTTTACTCTTCTCAGAACCATCTTCTTCCAGAGTTCACCGAAAGGCGTGATAAAAAAGGCCATTCAAAGACACACTGGCGGATATTTATGACCGGCTTGAGCGAAAGAAAGCTAAGCTCATCAAAGAAAACCGTCCTACAAGAATTCATTAATGCTATTTCTATGGAGGACATTTCAGAACGCACAAGCCGTCCAACTATTGCAAGGCCGAGTTAAAACAACAAATATCCTGGTCAAATTCCTCTCCTATGGAACAAAACACAAAAATTGACTAATGGGCGCATGGCCATCCAGACAAGAATGTGCTCGACTGGAGACTGATTGCCTTGTCGGATGAACCCAGTTGGCTGCTCTGAGTGGAGTGGTGTTTCAGGTCTGTTGCAGACTGTATTAGAGCATAGACTCTTCCTATCTGATGTTAACTGTTCTGGTAGTGAAATATGATGATTTAGGGAATGTCTTCTTGGCACTGTCTGGATTTCTTAACCAGGATTCATCAACGCCTAACTGGTTCCGAATATTTAATTAAACATCATTGCTGACCAGAAGCTGGATGCCCGAAAACCGAATTTTCCGGGAATGATTTGAAGAACACACAGTAGTCTTTGTAGTGATCAACTGACCAGAGCAAACACACGCTCTCAATCCAACGGAATATCTTCAGGACGACGAATTGGAATGGGAGGTCAACATGCACAGCCACAACCAACCATAATACACTTACAAAGCAAGAGTCATGGGATAGCACCTAATAACGTGTGGGACCTCCTCTAACCCGGGAAGTGCCACAGTGCGACGTGGCGTTGATTCCACAAGTCGGCGGAAGACATCTGAAGACATTACCAACCATTCCGACTGGAGCGCTTCCCACAATTTCCCATTACGGAGCCACCATCGGCTTGCACAGTGCATGCTTGACAACTTGGGTCCATGGCCTTTATGGGGTCTGCGCCACACTTGTATCAGCTGGAATCGAGACTCTTCAGACCAGGTCACACGTTTCCAGTTGTCAAGTGTCCAGTCGATGTGTTTATGGGCCCAGGAGAGACGTTGCTGACGATGTCTTGTTGTTAGCAAGGGCAGCCTCGTGGGTCTTCTGCATGCATATCTCATGAACACCAGATTTCGTTGCACAAAAAAATCTGATGTCATCTGGCGTAGTATCAGTTGCCTGTTAGCGGTGACCATCCTACTCAGACGCCGTTGGTCCCGTTGATTGAGAAGATGTGGTCGCCCACTGCGTTGTCCATGATGGGAGGTAATGCCGTCAAGTTGGTACTCTCGGTAGACTCTTGAAACTGTGGGATGTTGAATTCTTGAGCCACATCCGATATTGAATGACCCATGCGGTGTGCTGCACTAACCAGGCCACGTTCGAACTCTGATAGCTCTCGTCGTGTAGCCATTGTCACACTGAACACCTCACCTCTTACTCATGATAGTGTAACTAAACCTACTTACACTCATTTGCATATTTATACTGTTTGCACATGATGCTACTGCCACTTGAAAAACAGTCCACTGCTATCCCATGACTTCTGGCATGTGAGTGTACTACTGTGCAGTTTTGGACTGCAATACAAGCACCTTGTGGAAAAAAGCCAAAAGAAACCAGGCAATTTTACAAGCATACAGAAGAACACTTTATTGGGTGGGGTTGCTAACAAATTAGCCGGTGAGTAAATTTCACCGAATGCGCGCGCTGATATTCACATTATTTCATATATACTACTATTCTGAATAGGCCTACACTCCTTCAGATCAAATCAAAAGAGCATTTATAAAAGGCATTTGCAATTCTCACATATCTTCGTTTACTAGGGTTATAATATATTAAATAAAAATTCTGAATGAGCAAATGTAAACTGTAAAGCTTGGATTTCATAGGGTATTATGTAGCGCCATTGAGACTATCGCAACCACCTAAATTTAAACTGCGCAGCGAATGCTTTTCAAAGGGGAAATGCACTCAATGGAATTGAGTCGATGGGGCTTCCGATCAATTTCCTCTGCATTTGCTAGGCTCCTCAGTTTTCAAAAGGTTAACTTTTAAAAGTGCAAGGGTCACTCGGGAAAACTGTCAGTGGCCACAAGTGACCACTTAATTTTCATCCGGGAATCAATAATTCAACCCAAATTACAATATTTAATTGAACCTCTATAGACTTCTAAAGAAATTGGACGGAAATTAAGCGCCACATGAAGCACAAGTAAGTCCGCTAAAACTAATGAAGATTTCTGACAGATTTTCCTTGTAAATGGAAGACTAGAATTAAGGTTTAAGCAGAATTAAGGTTTAAGCAGAATTAAGCGCGATATCGTTTACCTACATGGAATCTCTACATGACCAATACAGACATTAACTAGGAACGAGGCAGACGATGTCTACATAGTCCACACAACAATACATAAAACAAGAAATTAATCCTCCAGAGGAAGGTATAGGAAAGTAGCGGAAGCGCTGAGGTCATCTATGTTTATCCTTGTACCAGCACTTTTTAACCTCCCCCCCCCCATTTTTTTAATCGATAATCCAAAAATTGATTTTCTCGAACGTAGTATTTAGAAAATGAAAAAGAGCCCTATCTTCTTTCGTTTCTCATCATTTCCGATCGAATGATATATCACATGCCATATGTTGTCATAGCTCTAAAGACCAAGTGACTGCCACCCCCACAACTCCGAGCCTATTGGGACAATTTGGCCCAAACTTTACAGTAATGTTGATCTTGCTTAGAGGAATTTGCATACCGAATTTCACTTCTTTATATGCATAAATACGCGTAGACCTTTTGGTCCCCTCTAATTTCCGCCCCCGAAACTCCGACCCCAGTCGGTCAATCAAAACCAAACTAAATAGTGAAGGTGCACATGCCCATAATAAGCTACATTCCGAATTTCAATCTTCTACCTCAAAAAAATGTGGAAATTATGAAGGGGACGGACGGACGGGCAGACAGACGGATATTGTGAAAACAATAAGTAGCTCCATTCTTCCGCTACTTAATAACAGGAAACCTCAAATTACATTTTATACGGTGTCTTATTGTTATTTCACTGAATGTTTAGCGCAGTTCTCTAGTGTTTATGTTCATTTGTTATACTCACATTAATAGTTTTAACAGGCTACGCCAACACACATAAGTAAGCAGCAGTCAATAACAAATCACAATAACACTGACAATGATAGACCTAACATCATATACACTGAGTGGCCAAATTATTATGACCACCTGACAGTTTTAGGCAAATGAGCTATTGCGTCACAGCGCTGCCGCTAGAGGGCAAGATAGCTATAAAAAGGGAATGCAGGTGAGGTGAACCATCAGTTGCACTGTGTTTTTTGCGACGAAATGGGCAAAAAACGTGATTTAACCGAGTTTGAACGCGGGAGAATCGTCGGCGCGCGCAGTGTCGGAACCAGTATCAGCAAAACAGCTGAACTTGTGAAGTGTTCAAGAGCAGCAATTATTAATGTTTACAAAGAGTGGACTACCAAGCAAAAAAACGGCTCTCAACGTCAAGCGTGTGGTCGTCACAGGCTCCTCAATGCTCGAGCTGAAAGGAGATTGGCCAGAGTTGTCCAGGGCGACAGAAGAGCAACAGTGCGTCAAATAGCGGCAAATCTTAATCAAGGACAAACTGTGACCGCCTCTGAACGAATTGTTCGCCGCTCATTACACCGTTCAGGCTATGGAAAGCCTCGAAAGTCCCGACCAGTTCGAAAGCCTCTACTGTCAGCCTTGAACAAGAGCAGACGTCTCCAGTTCGCCAAGGAGCACAAGGATTGGACAGTAGATGACTGGAAAAGGGTCATGTGGTCCGATGAGTCACTATTTCAAATGCATCATGAAGATGGCAGGGTTAGAATTTGGAGAAAACAACACGAAAGCATGGACCCCACCTGCATCGCCACAACACTTCAAGCTGGTGGCGGCAGTATTATGGTTTGGGGGATGTTTTCTTGGCATTATTTGGGACCTTTGATTCCTCTGCACGGACGTGTGCGTGCCCAAGATTATTTAAGTATTGTCGCAGATCAAGTACATCCCGTTATGTTAATGGTGTACTCTGACGGGGATGGATACTTCCAGAAGGACAATGCTCCTTGTCATAAGGCTGGCATCGTCCTCAGATGGTTCGAAGAACATGCCGGAGAGTTTACCTTGCTTCGTTGGCCTGCACAATCGCCAGATCTCAATCCCACTGAGAATTTGTGGGATAAGATCGAACGGGCCATCAGGCAGCGGGATCCAGCACCATCAAATCTGCAGGAATTGGAAGGTGCAGTTCTTCAGAGTTGGTCTCAAATTCCTCCTACAAACTACCAACATCTCATAGAATCCATGCCCCGAAGAATGCAAGCAGTCATAAGAGCGAAAGGTGCCCCAACACTGTATTAAGGGGGTGGTCATAATAATTTGGCCACTCAGTTTTAGTTACCGAGTGATAGCATAAGATAATGACAACGAAAGGTATACAGCAATGGGATATTGATAATAGTTAGCTATGATAAGAATAGCCTAACAGCAATTAGCTACTAACAACCACAGGCATAACAGCAGTAGTCTGCTGATTATTGATAGCAGTTGGTTATTGACAACAATGAGCCTACCAGCAATTAGAAATTCATAGCAATAATTGCTGACAACAATAGGGATAACAGCAAATGGCTAGTGATAACATGAATCTGAAAACGAAACGCCTATCGCAATGGTGTAGTGACGATAATTAGCTATGATAATAATAGGTCTATCAGCACTAAGCTATTGAGAGCGATAGGTCCAACAATTAGCAACTGACAATATAAGCCTAACAATTAGGGACTAACAACAATAGGCCTGATGATTAGCTAACTTATTAACAACAATAGGCCTAACATCAATTAGATATTGATAACAATAGGCCTGATACCAATTAGCTACAGAACTCCATAGGCCGAACAACAGTTAGCTACTCATATCAAATAAACCCGATGGTCTTAACGGCAATTAGTGTTCATAACAGTGAGCCTAATAGTGCTCAGCGTTGCTTTCAGTTTGGGGAGGAGTACTGGGGGTGAGGAAGCAGTCATTCCATGTGTGCTAAAAACTACAAACTGACAACAAACTACAAACTACAAACACTGAGTGAGCTGGCACTTTGTCGTGATGGAAAACCCATTTCTGATTACGCCAAAATTCTGCTCTTTTTCTTCTCACACTTTCTCTGAGGCGTTTCAGAATTTGAAGGTAGTAACTCTGACAATTCACTGTCTGACCAGATGGGAGGAGGAATTCATGACGAAAACGCTAGTTGCTTCAATAAAACACGGTCAACATGATTTTGACATTGATGCGAACCTAGCGTGCGTTAGCGAACGAGGGATTTTCATTACGTATATACTGAGAGGACTAAACTTTGGATTCAATGTCATAGCCTTAGACCTAAGTTCCATCACCCGTAATGATGCATGATAAGAAAGTTTCATCATCATCAGCTCGGTTGAGGAGATCCTGACACTGCAGCTCGCTGCTCTTTCTGATCTTGTGATATCTTGATCAACTCGATGCATGTTCAAGTGCTCAGTCAGAAATATGTTTAGTATTAAAATGTTGCGTTGATCCCTCACTACTAAGCGTCGATTGGCACGAACATTGAATGTTTCGCTCGTCTGTCGATGTTGGAGGATGTCCAGGGCGCCCATTCTCGAATTTTTCGTGTTAACAACGCACATGAATTAGCAGGTACAAACTCGAACGAGCAAACAAAATTGGTATTCTCGAAAATCTATCAAGTGCTTTTCGTTCTCTTCACGTCAGTTATCAACTCATGTGAGTAGAGAGCTTGTGAGAGAGCATGCTTTAACAGTTTCTGATTGTTTGATAAGTCCTTGCTGAATAGTCTCGATTCCAGATGCTTAGCAATGTATCATCAGTCGAGTTCGTTTTGTAATTGAGTTACAGAATACCAATCGTGTGAACTGAAAACACTCTAGTGAAACTGATTGCAACGCGAAAAATTCGAGAACAGGGCCCTAGTACGTTCATAGTTTTCAACTCATTCCCTCCTTTTTAAACCGGTTGAACCATTCATAACACGGAGTGTATATTGTCGTGGGGAATTGTTAGAGAACGAGGGAACATACTGACTTTGAGTAATAATCGATGCCACTTTTGGGAAAATTATCACGGCCACATTCAACTATTGGTGATATTGTGAAGAAATGGAACACTACACGCACGCCCTACGTCGGACAATCCCCAAAATTCACTGAACGCGACTAATGGGTGTTGAAGAGCGAGGTTCATAAAACCCACAAGAAACCACTCTTAAGTCATCAACAAGAAGTTCCAACAGGCAAAACAGGTTAGTGTGCATTATGACACTTTGATGAAGGAACTGTGACGCACTCGGCATTCACGTATGTGTAGCTGCACACAAGCTAAGCATGTCATCAAACAAATACTGGAAGAGTGGAAAAATACAGGGTGTTTCAAAATTAATATATGGGTTTTGAGGCTTCGTAGTATTTATTACATTTAACTTACAGTTATAAATAATACATCAACTCAAACAGTTTTTCCTACAAGTGTTCAATGTGAACACCGTTCGTCACACGGCACACATCGAGTCGATAGGCGAGTTCTTCCCAACCTTGATCATTGTATCTGGAGTAATTGTTGCAACAAGTGCTTCAATCCTGCTTCTTAAGTCGGGTAGGTCAGCTGGTAAAAATCTCACGGCGTCAGATCGAGTGATCGTGGAGTCCATGAGAAACAAGCTCTGTCATTTGGTCCCTTGCGGCCAATCCAGAGCTCGGGTACAACGGCGTTTAACCAATCGTGTACTAAGTTATGCCACAGGTGTACCAACAAAACTGTTTGAGTTGCTCTTTCATTTGATGTATTATTTATAACTGTAAGTTAAATATAACACATACTACGAAGTCTCAAAATCCCGATATTCATTTGAAACACCCTGTATTATGTGGAGTGACGAATCACACTTAGCTCTGTTCCAGTCGGACGGGGGTGTCTGGATATGGCGAATGATAGGGGACCACCATATACATGAGTACATCGTTCCAAGCATAATATTTGATGGTGGTGTAATCATGGGTTGGGGATGTTTTTCACAGTTTGGGAGCCTTGCATGTATTTGAAAATAATTTAATCTCTGAATCCTACGAGGACATTCTGGACAATCGGGTGTTATCGACGCTATGGGATATCATGGCAACGAAGATTGTTACTCTTAGGACGATAATGCACCATGCCAGCAAGAATGAAAGCTGCATATGGGAACCTTGTAGAAAGTATGCCCAGTAGGATGGGTGATGTAATTTAGGTCCAACAAGATAGAAAAAACATCTTTTTCCCGTATTTTTATAGTGTCCGTTCCATTATTGTAGGGTAATGTACAACTAACCGTAAGGAGCAATTGAAAATGTTCCGAAACTTTAAGAACAGGCCTCGTAGATTTATTATGAAAATTTAAAATTCTTCATAAAAATTTTATTTTTAGATTTGATTGGTGGAGAGGAGGTAAAAGAAAGAGATAAAGTTCTCAGAGAAACTTAATAGAATTCAAACACAACTTTATGTTCAATAAACGTCAACCTATGCATACCTTGCTCTCATAAATAAATTACGAAGAGGGGGGCCATAATCTTTTTAAAGGTTGAAAGTAAAACGACCTGGTGGCCTTTTTAAGAATTCTGCTCTCACATTAAGAACGTTCATGTAAAGAGAATCTGTTAATAGCATTATGAATACTTCAACGCTTTTATTCTGATTAAATTCTATATAAGGGCGAACAAACCTACAAACTAATTAAATGCTTCCATCTATGCTAATCACATTGTGCTTACACACAAAAAAGAAACTTCGCTATTTACCTTATCTTTACGCGGTTTCCAATTGAATGTAAAAGAAGGCTGTTTAGTAACTTTACTAAGGCTACCAGTTGCTATTAAAATAATTGGTAAGGGTAACTTTAAGAGGAGGAACCTTTTACACATGAAATCGGGCATTGGGTGACGAAGACAGTTTAACCGACAAAGCTATCTGCAGAACGAAATAATCGGTTTGCATCATTCCGTCGTTAGTCCTAAAGGGGAGAGGGAGGGAGAGAGAGAGAGAGAGTAGCGCCACACCGTGTCATTAAGTCCTCATTACGGAGGAGTCGACTCGTTTCCTAACATTCCCATTAAGACAATGGCATGATGCTATCCAACCCTCATCGTTCCCTCCCCTCCCTTCTTCCAGTTCACTTCATTTCCTTGAACAGATCTTTAAGAGTTAATGTGGTAACTTTCCCAAACTTTTCTCTTGCAAAATTATTCCAGAGGAGAGACATGGCTGCAATTGGTTCCTTCTTTTCTCTTCTGTAAAATTCATTCAAAGCCAAACTGTTCTATACGATTCGCCTCATTCTTGTGTAATCATTTGCCTATTATAAGCGACAATAATAAATTGTGTCGTATCCAATAATAGTTAATACACAGTCAAACCACATTATTATTATCACCTCATTCTTTGCCGTGAGCTCGGTCGTTGAGTATAAATGGCTAAATGTCGATACTCCACGCACATATCAATCGTTGCTATCATGGGTGAAACGAGCAACTTATGAGATTTGCAAAAAGGGATGAGCATTGACTGACTAACGGCCCTAGCCGATTCGATTATTTCGGAAAGAACTACCAATCTCTTGTTTGCATATTTAAAAGTATCTCGGATATGCCTGGACAATTGCAGTTCTGCAACAAATTTCAAGCGAAAAGGCAATTGTGATCTTATTGAAGAAAAAGAAGTAGCAGGCGACTTATGCGTATCATTTGTGGCAACAGAAGGGCAAAAAGGCAACATATTATAGCTCAGTACAACACAGGTGCCCACACGAAAGCACAACACGAAGTCCCCTGATTAGTCATAACGGCAGGTGTCCACTTGTTTACACATAAAAACACTAAAGCTTGCCTCCAAGCTAATGAGCATCAAAAGTACCATGGTCCTACGACTATCGGTTCATTCTCCAACATGCTGATGGCAGGACAAGAACAAACGCAAACAGCACGAATGCACGGACATTCTTGCTATAACCCTACAGACGGAAAGGGGTGAAATTATAGTCTGGGAAATTTTCACCTGGGCCAGACTTGATCTCTCAATAGTACTGGAAATATCTCTTAATGTCAAATTGTTACACAAGAAATTTACCATTTATGACTAAAAATTTTCTACGGCGCAGACGGCCACTTTAACAGATAGGGCACCGTGCTCAACTGGTCTAAGATTATATTCAGTGCTTTTTATTGTTTCTTTAATCATCAGTCATGTGATCTTAATCGGGTAGAGAAGTTAGTTCGAGGCATTTAAAATTAAACGATTTTGACCTTCAGCTACCCTTCGAGATACCGTTACTCCGCCATCTGTTGTGTTCATTGCGACGTCCTCTTTAATAGACAATGACCCGATATCGCAGTTTCCATTTAGCAAACATCTGGGAAGCACTGCTCCATATCTCTTCGTACACGTTTCATAAGCTTCTCAGCATTTTATATCGACGTAACCACCTCTTCAAGAGTCCAAAGCCACAAAAATCTAAGGTTGACGCCCCTCTGGACTTAACCAGGACGGGTGAAAATGAAAATACCTTGATTCAGATTCCTGTGTCTTTTTCTGCATATACACCAGTGAAGAACGTTGTGTGTGGTTCGACGCCTTATCCATATGGATATATATCCATAAACTATCTGTACTGTAGACACGGCAAATTTCTGGATGATAAATTGGGACCATTACCTTCTTTGGAAGCAGGCCGACTTTAACGTTAGAAGCCACTTTGTGCAATTGAGGTTACCATATGTAGCTGCAACCATAAACCCTTTGGAAAATTTCTCCTTGCATTTGTTGAAGAAAGTAGCCCATCCTTTGCAGTATTTTTGAAGTAATGAATAGTTTGCGGCTTATTGGTGTTAACGAAGTATACTCAACCTTCATAAGCGGTGACCATCCATTGTCGTCTTTCATGTGCAAGGTATCGTTCATAAAGTTTTCTGGCGTTGGTGAAGCGATCGCAGATATGCCGTTCCGATAGAAAACTTTATGCCGACACTGCAATTTCATGTTTTCTCGAATGATGCGCCCGATACTTCTTTGGAACATGTTCAGCATCTTGGCCAAATGGTGCTGTGTACGTGAGTTTTCTAAGGACGCCATAGCTCGGACTCTCTTCATGTAGCTGTGTTATGCTTCGGCAGAGTTCGACCCCTATCCTGTAGTGAAAGCTGTTTGTTCCTCTGAATAACATTACTGATGGTACCTTTAATTACGAGATTTTGCCCCTTGCATTTACCAATTATTAGGAAAGAACTGAAACCTGTGTCGGAAAGTGGATATATACACCCTTCCCAAAACGAGATCAATTTTGCCACCATTTTAGTTTAGAAAGATCTGCTATTATGTCCGCATGAGTTATCAGTCCTGCGGAACAGTTTCAACTCCAGCATCATCTTGTGTCAGAATTGAAGAAATCGTGAAAACGTGTTGAATCTGCGCAGAATGGCAGATCGCCAACATAAGTGGCACACGAAGATTTAACATGTATATTTTGACTTGCAGATACCTATGAAATCCTCATCATTTATACACTGTACCACTCATTCACCGTATATTTCTTTGCTTGGTGTCGCGTAAGCCTACCGTTGGACGAACAGATCAAACAAACTTTACTAACACCTTAAGGTTATACGCTCCTAAAACTAAGACCAAATAGCCTTAAAAAGATTGAAACGCCTTATCCTAACAGATAGCAATCTAATTTCTCGGAGGGCTTAACCGCACAATAGACTAACATGGGGAGGCTGAACCAAGCGAACCTTTCGGGATATAATGAAATTGAGATGGTTTATTTGGTTGGCGCTCGTATAACTGCCACTTAATAGGGATTTACCTGGAAAAGGAATTCTATAAAATTTCCGAGGTTTCAATCTGCGATCCCATAAACTAGGCTCAATAACGCCACCAACTACAAAAGCTCCGGTGAATTACTAGAGCGATGCTTCACGACCTGACGAATTATTGACAGAGATAATTCATTTAAATTCAATAACAAAGGCCTGCTTTCGTGGCGCCTATTATGGAACTCAATAGGTAAACGTTGACGTCGGAACAATTAAGGGCAATAGATAAAATTATAGGGTTCAACTCTCGTTAAAGTTGACGGGAGCCCAATTTTAATTTCCACATAAAAGCTTAGTCTATTCCAAAGTAAAAATTTATTATCATTTCATTACAACAGCTCATTCTTGTGTAAATTTTTAACTATAATTACGAGCTTGAAAGAACTGTATATCATCATTTCCAATAGCAGCACTGTAACTAAACATAAACACTGCCCATGAACTAGTAGCATATACAAATAGGTTAAAATTCATTTTATGCAAAATAGGTCATGCGATTCAAGCGTGTACTTATTTAAGAAGGGGTGAGTCTTAATCAAGAGAATTTGATCAGCAAGGGAAAAAAGGACCTTGATTGACTTTGAAAAGGGATTTATTGTTGGTGCTCATGTAACTGGAAGCAACGATTGAAATAACCAAAACTGGATTCTCGAAAGGTGCAATATCCAGAGTAGTCAATCTTTGGAACAAGTGATCCCCTCTTGTTATAAAAGAGTGACTCGCTCAAAGACAATCAATCATGAGCGACAGAGAAAGAAGACATCCATTGTGCAACGAATGACAAATGATATTAACCATGACAGGATATGCAACAAGTTTGTACTACAGAATTCTGTCATTCTGCTGACGACCCATTCAATTGTGAAAGTCAACATCAGTGAAATCGCCAAGTGATAGGCCAAAGAAAATGGCAGACAGATCGTACGTATGACACAAGCCGCTAGGAACTCTTCAGATAAAATAATTGCCAAAGGATTTTGAAATATCACTTCTCATCCATACGAACTCTATTCAAGTTCTAAGGTTCTGAAAAAATTACTGACTCTAATCTGTAATTTTTGTACACTGGAAAATAGCTGATCCAAAAGCAGAACAACGCTCCTGGTCATACTGCAGTCCTCGTTCAGAAGTTTCTTAGCAACAACAACTTTGAATCGACAACTCATGCCCTCTTCTGATCTCAGCAACGATTTTTGGCTAGTGTGTCACCGGTTTTTTTCAGTGCACAAAACTGCGTCAACGATTTTCCAGTATACAAAACAGATCCGTAAAAAAGCGTTTGCGGCGACCATGCAATCGTTACACAGCATTATGAAAGATGTGCTTGTTAGAGTGTGACTGTGTTAAGATATGATAGCAGTTTCAGCTTTCCACTGTCAGTAGTTTTTTAAAAGAAATTTGGAGACTTTAGAACTTGAATGCCCCTCGTACAATCTCTTCCCACTGCCACGCAATCTATGCAAATCAACGCTTAGAATTATTAGAACCAAGTTAACCGAAAATAAACCATGGAAGAATCGAAACATGGAGCCAAGAATCATGGAGTTTGAGTCTGGCAGATGCCCGAAGAACGCGTCATGCCTGACTGCGTGGTGCCAACTGAAAAGAACGCAGGAGATGGTGTCATGGTATGGGGCTCATTATCATGGTTTGGAATAGGCAAACTTGTTTCAGTAGCAGGAATTATGACGTCTGCAACTTACATTTTAGATAATGTAGCAAGGCTTGTGCAGGAATGAAGAATTGACTGGTCTGCATAGAGCGTTATAAATCCCACTGAATACCTGCGAAATGAATTGAAGCGATGACTACAGGCTATGCTACATCGCTTAATTTCTATTATTAAATTGATCAACGTTCTTGGAGAAGAAGGGAAGAAAATTCGTGAAGCTCTCTACCAAAATCTGGTGTAAAGTCTTCTTCAGGACATACTAAAAGTGAAGAGAAGTACAGGTGTCCGGAAATTTCTGATCTTCTCGTCTATGGTACTACACAACCTTGCCAATGTATTGGGACACTCCTAAAATGGAAACTTAGAGTGATGAAATTACTGACTGCGTAAAGCTCTAAAACATCAATGAAGACACATTATCACAAAAATAGGTCGTACCTAAGAGCGACTTTATATTCGATATAGTCATCAGATGCCACTTAAGTTGTAAGCCAAGTCCGAAGAGTAATTTGACAAAACTAAAAACACTCCAGCATTTTTTTATTGTAATTCAATGAAATTTTATAAAATCGTTCTTAACATTCTGGTTATTATTTATGCTGGGTAGAGCAGATTTAACTCCTTCTCGACCGCTTATGGAGAAAAACATTCTCCATAACTGATATTCCATGGAAAGTTTTCATTGTTTGGCTGAGACAGTTTTGTATGTACCAAAATGGGAACAGAGAGGGAAACTCTAATTATTGCAAAATAAACATAATTTAATTAAACTCGGTTAAGCTAGCTACGCTTTGCAGATAGCATAATTGAAAGGTAATTAATATAATAGCAAAAGTCTGATTGGTAAGTCAATATCACAAATCTAATTTGACATATCATGGACGTGGGCAGATGAAGGAGGTACTGGTGGCAGTATCAACCCGTCAGTCCGCATCAACGAGGTGCTCTCCGGCAGTACTATCAGAATTAAAAATATAAAACAAAACATTCCATTACTACGGAGAAAACCCGGAGCCACTCTTAGCCAGTCTAATCTTAAATATCACTAAGTTACAGTCTATCGCATAAGCTACAGCTATAGGTTTTTCGCTCAAGCCAGGAACGGAGCAGCCGCAGCGTCACGTGACGACAAAAGCCGCCTGTTACCCGCAAGTCGGTGCGAATGGATGCCGTTCCTCCTGTTGTCACTCCCGTCAGGGCTTGCTTCTTTCCGATACTCTCCAATACTCCATGGAGTGGCGAAGAACGTCTTTGTTCGAAGACGAGTCCAGCGAGCTCAGTTGTGCACTCCGACTCGCGTCTCGATGCTCGTAAGTCGAAGTTTCCGTTCTCCTTTTCACTCGGAGACACGTTGCTTGTTGTCGTACGCCAATGGTATTTTGTTCTTGCGTAGCGGTATCACTTCGTCTCCAACTCGCTTGGACGTGGCAAACGATGCTTTCTTACGTTCTCAGGAAGCGTGGCTGCGTGGTAGAAGCAGAGCCCAGAAATTGCTTGCCGGCTTTTCGCTTCTTTAGTCGCTCCAGTGGCGAAGCTTTATATTTTCCCGTCCGCTCGTTTCACCTGTCCACAGCTTCTATTCCGCCTCCATCCTCAATCGAAGCTAAAACTCTTCTATTCTTCCTGAAAAACGGCGACGCCCCGCATTTAGATCGTCGTTTTTTCTTATTGCTCATTGGACGATTTCTTCTGTGCTCAACCAATGAGCAATCGGCAGAACCACAGACTCCAGCGGGGGAGGCGGATCGCCGCGCAATTTCTTGCTTGATCTTGATCGCTCTGAAATCGTCGAAATTAGCACTCTGTTGTCTTTGCAACCACAATTTTTCAGTTTTCTTTGTTTGTGGTACATTTGGAGCATTGTTCTTCCTATGCACAAAATCCAGTGTATGGAATCCTGCTAGTCAACCCCCTTTCGAGCGTGATGTGCAAAGTCGGGCCAGAACAGAATTTCATCAAGGTGATAGTGACGAAGAATGATAGAACCACTCCTTTCTGCCTTAATGGTTCATTCTGCAGAAAATATACAGCGACATTTTTACTTGCCAGATGGAAATTTAGCATGGAAATCGGACCACTAGATTTATGAAGGATCCGTAGAGTGGTTAAAATGCCATCCTTATAAACAGTCGAGTCACATTAATGACATTAGATTGACCACCATATTTGTGATGTCAGCGCTAAAAAGCCAATCGCAGAAAGCTCTAAATAAATAAGGCAATAATTCGAAAAACATTTCAATTGTTGCAATGCAGAAACGGAGCGATTTATTAGACGTAAAAAAAAGAATGATTATTGGCTTTCGGGCCAAGGTTGGCAGGATTTCAGAAACTGCGGAGTTTGTGAACTGTTGGCTTGATCCTGTGGTAAAAGTGTACACGGATGGCAAAATGACACTATAGAAAATAAGAGACGTGGAAATTGTGGTCCTCCACGAGCCATATATAGAAGAGGGGAACGGCGGCTGCGACGATGCGTTCGGGCGAATCGTTCTACATTGGAGCAACTTACTGCCCAAAAGACAGCACTGTCACACACAGTCGATTGTTTCATATCAAGTTCTGAGGCTGCACGATGAACAGTCGATTTTGAGTTCTTGGCACTGTAATTTGCAACTTTTAATTATTTTCTTCTAATTTGGAACTTCCTTCACCTCTTCTAATTATTCACCAAATAAATTGTCGTGGTCTGTCTTCTTCAACGAAGTGCTTTCCAGCTTTCTTCTATTCGCCTTTGCATTGGTCTTCATAGTACTGGAAAAGCCTTTTCACGAAGATTTCATTTTCATATGGCTCCATTTTAATATTTTACAAGGAAAAGAACTTCAGCTTGCAGCTCTATTAGCAGAGGTGTATGCTAATAATTAATGCAGGTGCAAGAGACTACACTCTGTTAATGTACAACACACATTTTTGTGTCAATTTATTTTACGGACACGGCTTAAATCAGTTCTTGAGATTTTTGGCTTGGTAAACCTACCGAAGTCCACCAAGGATAAAGTGATATCATTGTTAGGTGAAAGCGTAAAGTTTCAGCAACGACGATGCAGCGCAAGTGCTCCTGAGGACTGTCCACTAAGGAATTTGGACAGGAATCAAAAACCACCGTCAGCACAAGAATTTTTGGCGGGAGTTGAAACAGACGGACTACCATGGGATAACTGCTTTTCGTAGGCTTAATATTATGTTGGTGAATGCTCAGCAA
The DNA here is from genome assembly GCA_023313115.1 of Rhysida immarginata. Lineage (NCBI taxonomy): Eukaryota > Metazoa > Arthropoda > Chilopoda > Scolopendromorpha > Scolopendridae > Rhysida > Rhysida immarginata. Next base: position 161,211 of record JAHWFO010083049.1, on the reverse strand, counting down.
AGCTTACATTGGCGCAAAGAGTTGAAAAGTGTTGTGTGGAGCGATGAATTTCTTTACACACTTTCAATTTCTTCAACACCATGGAAACTTTTTCTTCGCGAGAAGAGAGCATATAATGTTGTCTTTACATTTTATCCAGCATTATTAGTAGACACATTTCACTATAGTTTATTATGGACGAACACTAACATGACCAATAGCTAACTATGGCATTTGATGTGCATTCCGAACGCACCATTTCCTTGGAAAAAGAATCTCTTATGACACTGATTAAGAATCCATTACCACTGACATGATCCTCTTTGCGTTCCGTCTTGTTTACATGTTACTTTTGAAGGCACAGGAAAGGGCGGCGAGTTGAATGCATTTCAATTTCAGCATGAACTTAAGCCAGCAAGTAAACACAAACTCAGTCTTACTTCATTTTTTGGAAACTATTTCTGTACAACAAGATTGGCTGTAAAGAGGATCATGTCATCAGGAATGAATTCTTAAACAGCATTCTGGAAAGCACTGAAATCTGGCTACAAACTTCAACCCTGTCAAAAGAAAAGGAAATGGCAGAAACACATTAAAATTCCAAACGCCACTGCTGACGTTACAGCAACCTGAAGGTTGAAACACAAAGTTGAATGGCTGATCCTCACAATAGCTATTAATAACAACATGACGCAGCCTAAAATAAATGCGAGACAGAGTCGTTTCCTGGATCCACACCATTCCACGCCCCTAACTTGGAATTGCCATTTTATCTGCTCTTCCCAAAAGTATAAGAAGTACTGAGAGGAGCATCAATCATTTCGAGAGTGACGATGACATCAAGAGAGTGGCTGAAGTTATGATTCTTTTAGCAAACTCGCGCCATTTTATCAGACTCCTGAATAAACTCCTTGAAGTTGTCGCAAAAGTGTTGATTACAGTGTTGAATATTTGCGAAGTAGCTGTGTACACTTCCTTTACTCCAAAGTTAAAATTTGTTTTGTTTCAGTAAAATATATTTCATATAAAAAATCAATAAGGCTCTTGCAGAACCACTTATCAAACTATAATTATGGTTTACTATTATTGTATTTAGCATTTTTAGAAAGGGTGTGAATAATAGTGAGTTGGCTATACGAAGTCGGTTTCTAAAAGTAAATATAAAAAATTGGTAGAGGCGTCGGCCATGATAATCGAGGTTCCTGGTTCGAATCCAGGTCGCAGAATTTTTCCTTCCAGTTTTCAATCGAAAAATTATTACCTGTGTTTGGAGACAATCTCCAGTTTATAATTATTATTATTATCTGTGAGTTCATCAAACTTTTTTGGGTTTGGATAGGAGAAATTCTCGATCTGAGAGCCAGGAGCCCGCCTCCCATTGGGCTTTCAACCGTGACAACTTGGTTGTCTTTAAGACACCTTGTGACAGGTTGGCTGTCCGGGTGTCTGCGATAGCCCAATTGTTAGAGGCGTCGGCCATGATAGTCGAGGTTCCTGGTTCGAATCCGGGTCGCAGAATTTTTCCTTCCATTTTTCAATCGAAACATTATTAAATATAAAAAAATCTATATGAAGATATATTTTAAAACATTTCCTTGAAAAATTTCAGGCATATATTCGTTTCACATTTCTTATAGCATGTGGAATTTCCCGATCTCAAACCACTCCTGTTCATAATATTGAGGATCTTCAAAAGAGAATGAAGCACGGATCCCACCAAATTATGGACATATCGAGAATTTCTGTGCGTCCGAGGCAGTCCTGGACTCAACGAGCTCAGCAATGCAGTGGCCCTTGGAGGTCATTTTGAATAAAATCTTGCAACAGTCCAAGAAGAAGCTTTAGCTGCAATAAAGCGATCGTCATGTGTAAGGCTACGGCCATATGCAGACGCGAATTTAGTGCGAGCGAGCGAGCGATTTCTGACGTCATCACATTCGCAAGCTATGTCTAGCGAGCGAATTTTTAAGTTCTCTCTCTCGTCGTTCTCGCCGTATGTGATTATACAGAAGCGAATTTTTCTCAGAAACATGGCTGCCATTTCACGTCGTCGAGTATTGCTGCAGAAGAAAATGGACTTCTGCGCATGTGCGGCATTGAGCGAGATTTGGCAGACAGCGATAATATCAAGCAGTGTCAGATACGAGCGTGAAACGTATTTTCGCTTTCGCGTGCGATGTTTCGAGTGTCTCGCGTCTGCATGGTCGCATCTGAACGAGCGTGATGACGTCAGAAATCGCTCGCTCGCACTAAATTCGCGTCTGCATGGCCGTAGCCTTACTGCCCATGTCAACAATGCTTAAAAGATGAACAGAAAATAAGTGTATTCATTCTTGACGAATCGATTGTTATAAGAAGAATCTTGGTATGCTTTACGCCGGAGCTAAGACAACACCTCCTAGGGTGCGTTCACTTATTCGTTCGGAGTCATGCTCCGAGTCAATGTGATCACGTGATCAGAGTACTAGCGTCATGGCTCAGAGTCAACACAACGACGTAACAATCGAAGACTTTGATCGTTATAATCATTTGCGTGCAGTATTGCCAATTTAGCCTTTTTTCCATGCGCTTGTCTTTTGTTGGACATTTTTAATAAAAATTAAACAATGCACATCAACCATCTACCATTCATTTAAAGTCTTCAATTCTCTTCAAAAACTCTCATCATTATTCATTGGTGAACTTGTTATTATTTATTCTTTTTATTTATTATTTTATCTTCTCCATTTATAAATGAGTATAGAATCATTCATTACAGTTTTTACAAATTGGTTTCATACAATTTTAAATGAATTCCATACATTTTTAAATAGATTTAATACGATTTTAAATGAATTTGATACGATTTTAAATAAATTTAATACGATTTTAAATGAATATAATATGTGTAAATAAAGTTTAATTACTAAATACTCTAAAAATACTAAAACTATTTTTAAATTTTATAAATTTATATTACTGTCCACCTGTACTATTGTAAAAATGCTTCACCTAACGACAAACATTTCCAAAGCAGACGATTGTAAGATTAGTTACATTTCTCGTTTGTAAAATCGGATGAAACAGATGAAAATATGAATGCACAGGAAATATTAGTACATTTAAGCAACGGCGGGTTTATTTCTGATTCCAATTCGACTGGAGAACCTTGCGAAACACACATTATATTTATTTAAAATCGTATTAAATTCATTTGAAATCGTATTAAATTCATTTAAAATCGTATTAAATCTATTTAAAAATGTATGAAATTCATTTAAAATTGTATGAAACCAATTTGTAAAAACTGTAATAAATAAACATATTATACTACTTCGTAAATTAATGTATAATGCACAAAATATTGAAATGAGCTTTTAAATTGGACACATCCCTGCTAAATTGGCAACACTACTTGTGAACGATTCAAGATATTTTTCCCCCTCTTCGCAACCTCCAGAGGCATCAGAAAAGCATGAGCAGTGCCCATGCCACTTTAGGTTATGGGGAATCTTTAACATTAAGTTATTTTTTATTAACAGGAATAAACAATAACATATTTTTTATTTTTTATTATTTTTATAAAAACAAAGTTCTGGTCATAATTGTAATTTTAATTTATTATCATAGAGACTAGGGTGGCCTCATGCGTAAAGATGGAACTGAGATTGAGCATATAAAAATTAATAATTATGCTGAAAAAATTGCCTTGAATCAAATTTTCGATCAATTTAAGCTAAATTTTCGTTTGTATCGTGCCAAGCCTACAACAATGGAAGGCTAACCAATTATGGTAGGCTATGATCGTGCACTTTGGAAAGATAGAGGCGGCCATGTTGATAGTTAAACAACGTATGCGCCAGCTTGAAAAAATAAAGTCTTCTCTTGTTTGTGTGGTTGCCACGGCTCCTAACAAGCGCGCTCGCAAACGATATCTCATTGTAACAAAATTAATCATCGTTGAAGTCACAACTTTGTTGGCACTCTTCATTGTTGCGTCGTCTTTCTCATTAAATTTTTTGACTCCGATGTCTCCAGCTTGAAAGCAGGAGTTAAGGGAGTTAACCCGAGTCGCACTCCAAGTGAATAAAGAAACAAACTCCGAAAGACTCCAAGCGTACCCTGATGTTGGAGGTCAAGGGAGTTAACTCCGAGCGAAGAAAGAAACGGAGACCAAATGACTCGGAGCAAATAAAGAAACGGAATCCGAATGACTCAGAGTCACGGGAGTCACTCGTTGTGACTCCAAGTGAATAAGTGAACGCACCCCTAGAGAGAAGGCCTGCGGACAAAAAGTATATACATTGTTAATATTACTTCTTCTAATAATAAACCTAAATTTGGCCGCAGCCCTACTCTCTAAGAGGTATTGGCTAAGACCACAGATTAATGCTTAATCTGTGGCTAAGACCTTGATGGTCATGCTGCTGAAAAGATCTTGAAAAAGTTAATCCGTTTTCGAGTTATCGTGAAAACGGCGGACGGCCGGATGGATAAACGTACTGACCAAGCGTGCATTCTGTAAGTAACTTTTTGCTACAGCTTCTAATAGATGCTACGATTGTACGTATTGATTCTACCAGGCGTTTTCATGGTTATTCTCTTGACCTGACTGAAAATAAATGTTTGTTTGCGATCTAGTGAATTAATTAAACGCGTAGATGCTTAGAACTCCGTAACGAATTCCTTTAGCACTTATTAGGAGCTTTAACAAAATAACTATTTATAAGAATGCACGCTTGATCTGTACATTTATCCGACCGTCCGCACGATAACTTGAAAACGGATTAGCGTTTTCAAATTCTGTTTTCAGCAAGATCTAAGCTCGGCTATTTCAACTTTTCAGGGTTTTTCGTGGACCCCTTCAATTCGATTGCACGTGCTCTAACAGTGACTATTAAGAATAAAAAGAACTAAATTTTGTCGCTAGGTGGTGCTAAATTCTGCTATTTGCGACTTATTTTTGGTTGATTGGTTGGTTTATTAGAATTTTTGGCGTCGATTACTAAGGTCATTTTGCGCCTATTAAACAAGTTATATCTGAACGCAGCCCGGGACAAATACAAACATCCACGCCCACAGCGGGATTCGAACCCACGACCACTGATTTTTGGGAACAATAGAGGAAAAGCAAATGGGCAGGCTTTCTGTTTTCATTGTAGGCTTTGATTCAATTACTCAAGGGTTAGACTAATAATTGTATTGCGTTGAGCAATAAATTAGACGAAAAATTGGAAGGAAACAAATGAATTTCCGTTAAGAAATAAAGAAATTAAACTGGAGCTAACTCCAAACGTCAGGTAAATGATATTAATTAGAAAATGGATGGAAAAATTCTGCGACCTAAATTCGAACCAGGAACTTCGACTGTCATGGTTGACGCCTCTGCCAATTGGGCTATCGCAGGTCGCAGAATTGTTTTCCATCCATTTTCTAATTAATATCATTTACCTGAAATTTGGAGTTAGCTCCAGTTTAATTTCTTTATTTTTTATTGTGTTCATCAAACTTTCTGATGGTTTGGATAAGATAGATTCACGATCTGTGAACCGGGTGCCCGCCTCCCATTGGCCTTTCCATCTTGACACCTCGGTTGTCTTTAAGACACTTAGTGACAGCATGGCTATACAAGAGTCTGCGATAGCGCAATTGGTAGAGGCGTCGACCACGACAGTCGAGGTTCCTGGTTCCAGTCCAGGTCGCAGAATTTTTCCATCCATTTTCTAATTAATATCGTTTACCTGAATTTCCGTTGTTTTTGAGGAACTTTAGCTAGACTTTAATTCTCGAATTTAGAATTACTTCTACGACACAGTTAAAGCTCTTCCTTGGAATGTTTGCAAGATTTTGTTTTTATTTTCAGTGATTACGTACAGCCAGCCAGCTGTTTTTTGTTACATTCTGGACACAGGATAGCCGTAATTAAAGAACATGTGTTTAAAGCTCAGAAGCCAAAAATCGATTGATATGCATACTCTTGGGATAATGAGGGTTTCGATTTCTAAAGAACAAGTAGATACGTGGGTCAACCAAATAAAAAAATCAGAACCGACAAAGGCGAACAAGAACACAGCTAGCAAAAACGAATGTTAGGTTAGTAGCCCTAATCAAGAACGATAAGGGCATGCGCAACAATTAGCAGCAGGTCCTGGGAGGCAGCGAAGTATGGAAAATGGAAGCGTCCAAGCAACGGCAATGAGTAGGCATTCGATTTCTGAAGACGAAAAAGCCGTCAGCAGCCAAAATTCACCGCCGAATGAGTACTGCGTACGGGAAGTGTCACGTATGTATATACTAATAGTTAATACCAACAGACGTACTGAGACGTGAGTTTAACTGAATAAATAAAGTTTGTTGAACTCATAAATACCCGGAAATATTTTCCGATTAATTATAATTGTGAAGATTTGTAACCAATGTCATTAACAACCAAATAAAGGTACTAAGAAAATACAGATCAGGATGAACTGGGAATTCCTTCTTCATTTCCCCTATGCAGTCGTTCAAAATCAGTCAAATGGAAATAGAAGTTCTAGCGGAAGAACTCTCTGCAACACATGTTCTATTATAAACTCAACCGCTCGGTTTATCAACAATGGGGACGATCCAATTTGGAAACAGGTAAGCAGCTACACAGTACATAACACAACAGAAAACCACAATATTTCTTATTCACCCACAATAAACTAGCTTCATAATTTTTTTGTTAAGCTGATTTGCAAATTATTAAATAGTTCATTTATTCAAAGATGTTCAATAAAGAGATAAGATAAAGAAAATCCAGCCCGCAATAGGCCAAACTTAAGTCAATAAAAGTGTCTTCTATAGAAATAATTTCAATAAGCAATATTAAAGAGGAAGCTAATTCTTTATCAGAAAATTCTTTGAAGAAAGTTCTTTGGGACAGTGGGATTCAACAGGAACTCCAACTAATATACAACTCACTTGGCTTTCTTAAGCTTTATTCGTGGCTAGATATTGAATCCGAATACATGAAGGACGGCATGTAACAGTCAAAAAGCAATTGCATATTTAAATCTTCGACAATTCAAAACTAAACTACACGGCTGGAAAAAAAAATTAACAAATACATAGAAGAAGTGGGTCAACTGCACAAGGTCAGACTGTGGATGGCATAAAACATATTATTTAAATTTCAACACTATCCTAGTACAGGGTTATCCCAAGAGCCCCAATAGAACAGTTTAATATGCCATATACCTTCCACGATCATGATTGTAGGCCTCAACTCTTACATGCATATGGTCGTACACATGCTGGATATCATCCTGGGATACACTGTACCAAGCGTCCAGAACCTGTTGACGCAAAGGATTTCAATGAATTTCTATTGTTTATTAGGAACTTTAGCAAAATTTAAAAGTACTCCTGCATTACAACTAAAGCTCATTCCTGGAATGTTTACAACATTTCAATAATTCTTATAGTGTTTTTACTGGTTACTTTTCTTTTTATTTTATTAACGATGCACTCATGATAAAATTCGATAATGAAAGCTTTCAACTTGATAAGAATGTTAAACTACGAAATATCCTAAGATATGAAAGCAGAGACGAACTTCATCACACCAATTACAAAGGGTGGATAAAAAGTAATGGCAGAACTGATAGTACGTGAGTCAAGTAAGTCACATGTCCTTGGGCTGTTGTGGAATTGAGAATGAAAAGGTCAAATGAGCTAGGGCAATGAGAGGTAATAGTTAAGGTAGCTATGGAGCCTTAAAGTACAGGAAGTTAGTACAAGCGCTCTAATGAAATCCATAGGATAATACTGCACTATGCTGTCCCACCAAAGCGGATGCTGGCTACTACTGCTGTTTCTTGCAACACCATTTTCGTCCAAATTTAAGGAGAAAGCGACGGCACTTTCTGGAAATAGGACACTTCACGACAAGGCGAAGGAGTCACACTGCTAATGCAGTGACAGATTTTCTGTGTCGCTGGCGTTGGAAGTACTGGAACAACCGCCATACTCACCTGATATCAGTCTGTGCGATTACGATTTCTTCGCCAAAATGAAAGAGCCACTTAAAGGAAACCATTACAACACAAAAATCGCCATTATCCATGTTATAAGGCGTTCATTTCGGTACATCAACAGAGATGGGCGCACTCTTGGTGTACGACGCCTTTCACAAGTGTGGCAGGTGGTGGTAAAAACATAGGGGGGGAGAGCGCTTACATTGAAGAAATATAAGTGCTGTTTCCTGTAATAATAAAGCCTTTTCAAAAGTATATCACCTTTGCTATTACTTTTTATCCAGTTCCTGTAGATTCTAACATAATAAAATAACTTTTTACACCCACGTCGCTCTTCCTTGTAAATATTAAATGAAGAGAGATATTGCAGCATTAAATGTTATTCCCGTCTTTCATCAAGCGCCATCAACTTTTAGAGGAGTGTTATTTTTAGCGTCTCCAACGCTGCTGGCAAGTGAAACACCCGTCCAGATCTTCCATTTTCCTTCCTGTGATTAACAGTGGTGCGATGTGTCCACGGCTTGTCAAAATGTCAATCGAAGTCCTCTATCTTGTCCTCTTATTAATCTCATCTCTCACGTCGTCCTAAGACGATGGCACGCAACACCGACAGACGACGACGACGATCCACCGAAGAAAGGTTTACCTTCCAGCCGACGGGGGATGACAGGACGTTGGGGAGAAGTGAGCGGTTCCAAATGTGGAACACTGCCAAATCTCTTGCGACTTCCCCAGACAATTCATCATACGAGTGGCACTCGAAGGCGACAATATTAAAAGAAAGGAGGAGAGGGCGGGTATGGAACTGGGGGTAGGGAAATGTAACCGTTCCCATCGTTCTTTTTCCTCCTCCAGTCTTCTTCCTTTTTTTTTCCCTCTGAAAAATAGGAAAAATTTATCGACATCATGTTTCTTTTCGATATTTATGAACAAGAAGCACAATGGCATGATGTATGAACGGATGTTCTCTACCCACTCTCCCGCATTCCCTTTCCACTTCCACCCACCTGAGTGGGAATAACTGCTGCGGTGTTTCGTGTCAAATGATCCTCCACGAAAAACGGGAGTTCATTTACAAAAGACGACAATCCAACAAATGGCTGGCATAGGAGGGACAAACGGAAATAAAATAATATCGGAGAACGGCAATTCTCCTGGAGAAATATGACAGTTTGATAAGAGGACTGTAATCTGGGGACGTCGAAATCAAACTAAAACAGTTCGTCATTCTCATCAAAGTTGATTCATTTTTTGACAGCATACTAGCCAATTTATAAGAAACATGTGTAAATTTGTTTTAATATGTTTTATGCAAAATAGTTTGAGGTCATATGATTCAAGCGTCTACTTATCTTCGAATTAAGAAGGAGTTGGCCAAATCTAATCTTGATCAGCATGGGAAATTAGAAGGATCTAACTGACTTATATAGGGGACTAATTATCGGTAGTCGCATGCTCGTCTGGATTGAAACAACGAAACACCTGACTACATTCTCGAATGGTGTGATACCCAGAGTATTCAGCCGTTATTAAAAATGATCCACAGTCTTTGTCCAAAAGGGGTAATTCTAGCTCGAAGACAATCATATGCGACACAGGCCTACACTTTGCAACAATGCCAAATGATACCAACCAAAGCTATTCGGAAAATGAAGCGAATCCAAATCGGTAATCGCGTGTCTATACGAAAACTCACGATTTCTGCTAAGAACAACAAAGTTCGTCCTCAGTGATGTGTGGAACATTATGACTAGACACGTGAAGACAGGAAAGAGATTTTGCGGTCTGACAAATTATGATACGCGTGGTTTTTTACCAACGGTAGATAGAGTGATCGACGGGAACCCCATGAAGCAATACCTAATCGAGACAATCCAATCTTCTAGTGGTACGGTAATGTGTTGCATGTAGCGTTAGATGATATAACAATGTCACCTAAAATTCCCTGATACTATACAAGGCACCGATACACACACAAGACCATGATTAAATGGTTCTATGATAATTCTTTAATAAATCGATAAAGTTAAATAAGAGGAAGGCATACCCCTTTTTAAACTGTTACAATTAACCCTTAACAATATACAGGGTGTAAATTTTAAGTTGACAAAGCAGAATAACTCGAAAAATAAGCTTCACACGAAAAAATGCGTAGAATCCAAAGTTGATTATTTTCGAGGGGGCATCTGCTGGTGCTAAAATTAGCCCACCCCCCCCCGGCCCCTGGGGGTGGGGCGGGGGGCAACTTTAAAATTTCAAATGGGAACCCCTATTTTTTATTGCAGATTCAGGCCCTACATAAAAAACTACGTACATTTTGTCTGAAACATTTTTTTTTATTTTTGGTAGATGGCGCTGTAATTCAAGAAAATCCATTTTCTCATTTTTGCGTGGAAATGGTTACGGAGAAATAAAAAATACTTATTTACTTCGTAAATTTTGCCGCAAAGTTATTATTTTATTATTTTTTGCCGCGGATTAGGATAATTTTGTTTTGTTTCGTGGTCATGAGGCCACACAACTTTATAATTATCAAACAAATCAACTGATTAGCTAACTAACTAACCGAACATCCTACGTACTAACGAGTGAACTCATTAACTAACAGAGTAAAAAAGTAAAAGACTGTGTAAAGATGAAGTTATTCCCGTTTAAGATTTGGTGGTCCTTAAAAGGACCGATTGTTTTCGTTTTATTTTTTCTTATTTGCAAATACTTGCAAGTAAATGAATTTCGGGGTGCTTGTACGTATTTCCAGTGAGTCCCCTCGCCTCTCACTTTCGGCCTGCTTGTTGTCCTTAAATCCCTTGCATCTCGCCGTTTTATGAAATTAAATGTTCAAATTGATGACCTCCAACTTCGATGCATTTATTGACTCGTTTTGTAAATTCCTGAACACATCTTGATAACATGTCTGGTGTAATTGCAGCGCAAGCATCTCTTATTCTTTGAATCATGTTTTCGCGAGTGGTTGGCGTTTCCTTATAAACGATATCTTTGAGGTAACCCCATAAGAAAAAATCTGGCGATGTAAGGTCAGGCGATCTGGCTGGCCAATTCACAGGACCTTCCCTGCCGATCCAGCGACCATGGTAAAGTCGATGTAGTACTTCGCGCGCTACTAATGAATAATGCGCTGGACAACCATCATGTTGAAACCACATGTGTTGTCGAAGTTCAATACTCAGGTCTTCAAGTAGATCTGGTAGTTCATTTTCAAGTAGGTTACGATATTTGTTGCCATTCAAATTACCGTCTATAAAATATGGACCGATAAGTTTATCGCCAATTATCCCACACCAAACATTAATTGACCAAGGTCGCTGATGGTTGACTTCTCGAATCCAGTGTGGGTTCTGTTCACTCCAGTAATGCATGTTATGTCGATTAACTTCCCCGTGGTTTGTGAATGTTGACTCATCGGAGAAAAGAACTCGTGCAAAAAAATGTTGGTTTGTTTGCATCTGCTGAAGTGCCCAGTGACAAAACGTTAGACGGTTTTGGTGGTCATTGCCATGTAGTTCCTGATGCATAGATACATGATATGGATGAAATTTGTGGAGCTTCAGCATTTTCCAAACACTCATATGTGAAATTCCTGATTGCCTTGATATTTCTCTTGTGCTCGCATGTGGATTATGAGCCACAGCAGCTAGGACTGACACTTGATTGTTTTCTCCACAAACAGTAGCTGCACGGGTTCTTTTTTTCTGGTTCACACTACCTTCCGCAGTAAATTGTTTAATAACTCGAACAAAAGAAGACCGTGATCGCGTTTGGCCAGGAAAACGCTGAGCATAAAGCGCGACTGCATTATCAAAATTTCTCCCACTTTCTCCATAAATGTACACCATCTCAATTTTTTCTTCCACAGAAAGATAATTCATAATGTAAATTCAAAAGCAATACGGCGTTGTACACTCACAAAAACAGTTGAAAAATTACAATCTTTTCTTCTAAAGATCAGAATTTAAAATGTAAACATTCTGAAAAAAATGCCAATGTTTACGTTATTTGTTTGTTGACGAAATGTCTTCAAATTACATTGTAGTTAAAACAATGTAGGAATCGAAATGAATAATAAATTAGTTATTTCCACGCAAAAATGAGAAAATGGATTTTCTTGAATTACAGCGCCATCTACCAAAAATAAAAAAAATGTTTCAGACAAAATGTACGTAGTTTTTTATGTAGGACCTGAATCTGCAATAAAAAATAGGGGTTCCCATTTGAAATTTTAAAGTTGCCCCCCGCCCCACCCCCAGGGGCCGGGGGGGGTGGGCTAATTTTAGCACCAGCAGATGCCCCCTCGAAAATAATCAACTTTGGATTCTACGCATTTTTTCGTGTGAAGCTTATTTTTCGAGTTATTCTGCTTTGTCAACTTAAAATTTACACCCTGTATGTAAACATATACCCAATTTTAGAGTTTAGTTGCCGCCTTAATGCTTAACGCCACTTTTATTTCAACATTTAATTCTAAGTACCCCTTACATCCAACTCTTATATATTTTCTTTGAATCATATAACCAGCTGTAAGAACCACTATTTCTTTTAAGACACTCTAATTTACAGGATTACATAACGCTATATGACTACTCCCTCAGTAAGAAACTGTTTCAGTCCTAGTGTCTTTTGCTTTTATTTAAAATATTTGCCCTGGAATTCTCGTAAGAATTCAAAATATGCCTGCGAAGTTCAGCACACACTTTTGTCTAAGCTATGCTTCAGGCCAAAGGTTTCCCTTTTGGGTCAACACAACAATAACCGGACTGCATCTGAAAAATCAGCTCCCACTACAACATATTAATCCAGGAGAGAGCACAATATGTAATTATCGTACTCCGATACGCAATGTTTGTATATCATTATTCTCCGGTCAACGAGCTCTACTTCACAGGAACAAGTCCAACATGGCGCTCAGTATTCTCAGATATGCTTAACATATGGCCTTCTGCTATTAATAACAGGAAGTCAATAGTATTTAATAATAAAAATAACCAAGGAACCATAACAAGGAACCTTCTAGAGGGTTTCCTTCAAAAAAATTCTTCAGGAGGGCAATTTTATTCCTCCAATTCTATCCTTCATTGTCCATAAGAATCTCTTTCCACCAACCCAAGCCTAACACTTTTCTACAATTTCCCTATTTTTAACATCCAAAGATCACCAGCATGAGGCTTTGTTGGCTTGCAACTAACAATATTTTTTCTACATCAAACAAAATTCAACGAGTATAATATATAGTAAAACAAATATACTAAGATGCCACATGTGGAACTAGACCACAGATATTCATGAGTGCATTCCACCCACTAACCTGACATTCTTCTAGCAATGCTGCATTTTTATCCTGTATGTGACGGCCTTTTCATGGACGACAATGGTGCTGTTCATCGCGCGCAATTTAGCGAGCACGAAGATTACGTCCATCATTTACCCTGATCACCCCAGAACCCTGATTTACACCCCATAAAGAATATTTGATACATGATGACACAACAGACCTGAAAGCATTGTCCACTTCCAAAGATTCTGTGAGAACTAAAGGAGTTCTATACCAGCAGAAAGCTCATGCCATGACAATCTAGACAACTCAACTTTCTGGTGATATGGTCATGGTACGGCTCTTGCTCAAGACCATTGTTGAATAGTTAATTCCTTATTATTGAATTTGTGCTCAACAATAATTTGAGCAAGAGCATTAGCGCTCATTCTCAATACGGACCTAACTCTATCCTGCGATGCTGCACTTATTCTGGATATGACGGTTTCTTCATGGACGACAATGCTACTGTTGATCGAACACGGCGATGTTGGGACATTTTGGAACGAATTTTAGTATCTGCGAAACTAAGAAACCCCTGTTCTTCCACTGACTAGCTTCATATTACATCCCATGACACCACTGCAAAAACATTGAGTTGTCTCCATAAGGCATGCTGGATCCATGGCTTCAGGGGGTTCCTATCAAACCCTCAACTACTACCAGTACAAAACAACGTATATCATGATTCATCAGATCACATAAACCTTCTTGCAACCTTCATGCGCCCAGTCGCGAATCTCCAGATACCCCTGTAGACAAACTTTCCGGTTCTTTTCAGAATTCTAAAATTTCCGAATAGGCATACGATCCGTTTCAATTCCCGGTGCATGCTTCTTCTAGATATGAATCGGGCACAGACTTGTTTAGAATCATTTGTCAATTGTTGCACAGTAGATTTCTATCCTAACCTAACCTAACCTAACCTCATTTTAGATAAAGAATGCGTATCTGGAGAACGCACCTTTTGAGAATGTAATGAACTGCTTCTTTTTAACAATAAGTCTCTTTTCCAAGTCAGTTAGGCCTTTCCTTTTTCCCCTTGCCGATCAATTTCTAGGATTAGACTCACCTAATTCCTTAAATAAGAGTTAAATTAAATAAGTAGACGCTTGAATCACGTGACAACCAAATATTTTGCTTAAAAACGGATTGAAATAAATTTACATAGGTGTCACACAAGTGTCTAATTCTTTGTCCAGTGTATGTGCGTGTGTGAGGGTGTGTGTGTGTAACTTAACAGTATTCACCTTAACTTTCTAAAAATATTCAGGGCGTGGTAATCAAAGTTCTGAAGACTAATAGGATGGAGGGAGGTAGAAAAAAAATATTAGTACATGCCAGCGCGTGAATAGGAGACGCGTAATCATCTGCCTGCAAATCAACTTTTGTAACTCAATAATGACGGAGGAGGTTTAAAAGATGGGTCCAAGATTAACGAGATGGCAGCCTGCCAAACACAGGATTTCGTGATTTCCTTCTACAATGGTCGGCTTTACATAAATATGAAAATTAGTTTGACAAATACGGCGTGGGAGATGGCAGCTCCCCAGAAAGACTAAACATAAATTAAAACTTTGCTGACGGACGGAGGCAATCATCTAGTTTTGCTGTTGAATGCCCGGGAGAGCTGCAAGAATATATCCTGCAGGCCATGTTACCTTTTTTTTCCTCTTTTAATTTTCAGTTGTCCATGAAAGATTTTTAACTTTCCTCGTTCTTAATTTCAAGACTAACACCTGAAGCAAATTTTCCGCTCATGTTCAGTTTTCCCAAAGAAGGCGGCAAAAAGCTTCTGTACATCCAAGCAAGGATCAAAAGCTAGAAAAATGCTTTAGCCTTTAAGGCTCTTTACTTTGAATGTGCTTACTTAGAAGAAAAAAATGAAAATAATTTTCATCAGACATCTATCTAAAGCAAGTCAAAGACCAGCTATTTCAAGACTTTTTTTTTCAGGTTACACTGTCTTCAAAAAAAAGTTTGTTTGCTTCCTTCAGAAATTTTACGTTTTTCAGGGTTCTACATCCGAAATTGAAATCAGAAAAAAAACCATCACCCTCCAGGCTTGATAGAAATAAGGTTTTAAATTAGGATTGAAAACGAAAGGAAAAAAAATTCCGCGACCTGGATGTAGCTCATTGCTTCAACCACTGGGCCACCGCGGATAATTGTACAGCAAGGCTGTCTCCAACTATCCTAAACACTCCTAATGAAGGATGATTCATCCATTCAGCAAGCTAGTGGTTTAATAAGGAGGAATTCCAAACCTGCAAGCCAGATGCTTGGCCTCTCATTGGGGTTTTGACGTTGACTGCTTTGTATACTTTAGGATACTTGGAGACAGTCATACTGTATCAGTGTTCGCGATAGCCTAGTTGGTAGAATCGACGAGATGCATACTCTTGGTCTCTAGTTCGAATCCATGACGTGAAATTTTTATTTTCGTTTTTCATCCTAATTTAAAACCGTATTGCTCTAAATACAAGTGGTGATGGGTTTTTTATGGCTTCAGTTTCGTATTAAATACTTTCAAAAATCTTACTTTAGTTTCCTTACTTAAAAATAGCCAGTAACTCTGAAAAACTCTAATTTTGTTTACTTTATCAAACACTGATTAAAATGTTCATTAAGAGTACAAATACTCGTTTGATGGCCAGTTAAACAGGAAAAAATGAAAAAATTTGTGTCAGTTCTCAATGAGAAAAATTCGTGGCAAAAAAAACATACAGGGCGATTCAAAAGTTACTGTGCAAAGGCTGGAAATGGTATTTAATGGAAATACATGCTGGAAATGAAATGCCTGCCACTGGCCTCACGCTATCGGTTAGCATGCAGTTGCATGTTGTGAAACACTCTGCTCAAATTGGTTGGTGAGATTTGCTGAACTTCAGTTGAGGCAAAGTGTATCCGTAACTTTTGAATCACCCTGTAAATCGTTTTCTTTTTATTTTAATTTGACCAAATTTTATAGGAGGTGGGGGGTTGATATTTTATCTAAATCTTTCCTAGGGGAGTATGCCGAAAAAAGCTTGAAAAACACTGCTAACTCTGATATCATGCTGCTTCCTTGTAAAGAGCCTACAGCAAGGGTGGCGTATCCATAAAGGTCTTATCCCACCGTAACCGTTCGAATTACGAAAGCATTGTCGAATATGTACTCGTTTCCAAAAATTAAGCATAATTATAAAAAAATATCATTTAAAGGTTCAGATCCAGACAACGACAAACGTCGGTTTGTAAATACGAGGATTGATCAAAAACTAAGGTTACAAGGCCGATATTCCTGGGGTTTCGTCTGTTATAGAGAAATTAGTTTTGTGCGGCAATTCTAATGTATGCGGTCGGCAGCTGTGCAGAATTTCAGCCACCCGCCATCTACAGCGCTAGATGTAGGTTAACACAAATCGCGACTCGTTTGGAAAACTGGTCTCGCGAAGAAATCCGCGATGAAGAATTCTATCAGGAGGAAACGGCCAGGACTTCTCACCGAGGGCATCATCCTCCTTCACGACAACGCGCGACCTCATTTGCAGCCCAGAAGACCAACTCGCTTTGGAAGCAGTTTCGCCGGGACTTCATCGAAACGTCTACAGCCCGTATCTCGCTCCAAGCAACTTTCACCTCTTTCCTCACTTGAAGGAGCACCTAGGAGACCGACGATTCGCTTCAGACGAGGAGGTGAAACTCTTCGCGAGAAGGACAGGATTTTTACCAGGAGGGAATATTCAAACTCATTCCACGAACCGACAAGTGCCTAAACCGATATGGAAACAATGTCGAAAAATAACCTAATGTTCTATCAGTTGGCGGTATTGGTTGTATGAAGTAAAATGTACACGTTTCACTGCAGGCTTTGTAACCTTACTTTTTGATCACCCCCTCGTATCATACAAAAATCAGTTAAACGTTTAAACCAGTGTCAATTCACGATCCGATTATCTCAGAAATGCAAATTAATGCAAAGTGAACAAAGTGCAATAAATGCAGCAGAAATACGGTCACGTCACATAATCTTAAAAGCCACGCTAGGAGAATTCCTTGTTATCGTTGATTTTGCATTTAATATTGACCACAGACGCCAAATCGATCTTGTAATGAAAGGCACAATAATCGGAACATACGAAGCAGGACAGTCACAAACGAGTCTCCAGAGAAATGAAAGTTCCACAAAGTGTGATTTCCAGTCTCTGGAGAGGTTCCAAGACACAGGAAATGTTATACGCCGACCAATACAGGTTCGCTCAAGGGTTATAACTATTCAGCAGGACCGGTATTTGCAATTAACTGCAAGACATCCGAGGATCCTACCTGCCAGGCAACTGCCTAACCAGCTTGCAGTCGCCTCAGGAACAAGATTTTTCCAGACAAACAATTTACCGGAGGCTAAAGGAAGCTGGTCTTTATGGCATATCACTGTATGGAGAGAATGGTGAACCCGTTGTAATCCCAACAACATTAAGGAAAAGGACCGATATGGCGGTGGTGTATTTATGGTTTGAGGAGACATCATGCAAATCGGACGCGCAGAGCTCCACATCTTTGACAGAGATGCCGTTAATTCTCGGAGTTACAGAGACAAAATACTGGTTTCAGAAGCTTCTCTGCGTGTTACCCGCTATCCACAGAGTCAAAACCAGCTGCTGAAACATAACTTTTAACTGCGGACATTTCATAAACGATTCGTTATCCGAACCACGTTTTAGATGAACTTTTGTTTTCATCTCGCTGTGGGGAATCATCGCCAGAAGTTTGTGATAGGTAGTTACTAAACGTTACCACGATTAGGGGACACCAAAACAAACAGCTTTTACCATAGCATGGGGGGAGGGTCGGAACTTTACCATTGTCCGGCTATTGGGGATAGAAATGATCACACAGGTAAACTATGATAATGAATACATATGGCAAAAAGATGTGCATGCATTAAAAATTTCTGTTAAAAGGGATATTCACACAACATTAATTGCAATCATTAGCAAGAGTTGCAATCCTCTGATATATATCTCTCCATGATCAAGTTTATAGTGAAACTTATATTGTAGTCGCCAGAACTCTTGGCAACATACGGGAGTCAATGTTGCGACAATGCAATGCATGTATCGAAATGGCTGGTCGACACTTTGAGCAGCTTTTGTAACCGGTGTTTTGTCATTTGCACGTTACATCACTTCTCTCCTCAATAGCTGGACAATGTTAGGTTCCGACCTCCCCCCCATGCTATGGTAAAAACTAACTGTGTGTAATGTTTTGTAACTACCTTAAGAAACACCCTGTATATTTATTTTAGTTGTAATATCTATGTTCCATAGGTCTCTAAAATCTCAGTTCTAAGCTATGGAACAAAGAATTTGCAACAACACGCAACGGTGAAGGTGCTGCCGATGCCGTGATAAGAGTTGTTGTCCACCTCGAGCTTAAGATCCGTTGGTCAATTTCACGAACTCCGTATGACTTCTAATCTGACCTCGTATGAATGAAAATGGCAGCGTTGAGGTGTCCCCAAGAGGTTTCAATTTTATTTTCAATGAAAATGACCTACAATTTGAAAATTGATAAGCACGCGCACACAAACGCACGTTCACGGAGAGAATGCCATAACCCTTTCCTTCCTGTAGAAAACGGCCTGCACACAAGATAACGTGCGAGACTATGAATGAAATAAAGTGGACGTCTTTACGTCACATTCTCGTGAAAGATACGACTGGAAAGGAAAACTGGACTGTATTCACCTGGAGGAAACTATTGCCACAATGAACAAATTCTAAAACTTTCTCTTTAGATTCAGAAAGCTAACGTTATTCTAAATGCCTGTCCAAAACTTAAAATGGTATCTCCAATTTATAAATTTGCATTTTACAATAACGAAACGAATAAACAAAACATAATACAAGGAAGTAAAGTTCTATCAAAGCCATCACGTTATACAAATTCCTATATCAAATCATTTAAAATATTTCCTGCGCATTTTCAGTGATATCTTTGCACTCCCGTAACTTATAAACGCGTTCAATTTATTCATCAAAATAATCCCTCGCACAATCAATGACACGTTTTCAACAGGTGGGTGGACAATATGTAAATCCCATGTGAAAGGTAAAAATCTTTGGTTTTAGAGGTAAAAAAAAGTCTTGCAACTCTATTTCGAGGACATGACACCTTTTAAACTGCCTTGCGTGAATAAGATTATCCAATGATCTAAACAGGTGATTATCTGTGGAAAAAATGTCAGGTAAATATGAAAGATGAGACAAGGCTTCTCACACAAGCTGCATAATCTTTGAAAGGATCTATAAAGCCATGTGTGACCTTGCACTGTCCTGTAGTAGGAGTGGGCCTTTGCGATTTACCTTATTGAGGAGTTTTTGATGGGCCCATTGGAGCAAATCATTGTCCACGTGCCCGATAGTTTGACCTTTCTCTAAACACTACTCCAATTGCTATCCAGAAAAAAGTTCAGCAACACTTTCTCTGGCGTAGGTCTGCTTTGGGATCTTTCTAGGAGGTTCTCCTAGTAATAACCACTTATTATTATTGTAGAAGACCCAGTTTTCATTATATGTAATGATTCTGTCCAGCAGTGGCATTAGAGCAAGGAAGAGTAGGTGGTTGGGTGATGTACTTTATTTGCTGCTGACAGACCACGGGGGGCATTTATCCAATTTTTGACTTTTTTTCTGTATGCAAAAAAGATTATGCACTCTTTCCTCCGTCTGGTTAATTCATGGCACATTTGAAGTGGATTAGCTTAAGTGAGTATCTTCTGTGCATATTCATCTTAACGTCCAGAGCGGGGTTTATCTTCGAGGGATTCATCTCCATCCCGGGAATTTCGAAAACCAAAATGAGCTTTTCTTGTTAACAAGGCACCCTGCCTATACGTTTGACATACATACGTTCGTCATGCTTTAGTTCAATTGTGACTCAGTTTGAATTAAAAAAGCAATGCTGCTCAAATTTTGACTTGAATGTCATCAGTGTAGACCCTCATTTACTGGGATAAAATAATTTATCAAAACAATAGGTAAGTAGGTATAAGAAGTAAATCATATAAGAATAGCCAGTTCTGTTAAAGTGTTTAGGTAGTATGCATTGTCAAAAGCCAGAGTGCAGATATAAGCAAGAAGTTTTGAACCTGATAACGCAAATAAATATACGCTTAAATCTGATGATCTCAAACTATATTGCATAAAAACGGATTAAAACAGATTTACATCTATGCCGTAGGTATCTCTGATAAAGTGCTTACTCAGTTAATGAATTAAGAAGCTAATTAAAATTCTCGCACTTCACTTCTTGAAATGTACTGATGTCCATTCCATTCTGATAAAGGTTGCACCTCGTGCTCTCTTCAACAGAATGTTAGTGGAGTAAGCAACGGACGGTGAAGAAAATTAATCGAATCTTAATCTTTTCATAATCCCGCAAAAGTCCGTGACCGAAAGGCAAGATGGGTTTAACCCTTTACAACATTATTAACTAACGAAACACAACGGCGACGACGTTTATTAATTTTCTCTCCTACCTTCTTTATGAGATTCACCCTGAACTCCTTAAGTAAGAATAGTTCACTAGGAGCAACAAGGGATTGGAGATGACATAAACTGCCGCAAGGCATTCGTTTACATAGAAAACTGTCACAGTATTTCAGAAGGCCTTAACCTTCAATGAACTGCGAAACTCGTTTCAAAATCCTATAACCTAACCTCAACGATGTTGAAATGTTTAAGGTTTTGTGCCCTTTAATCGAGAGGTTCGGAAAAAATTACTTCTTCCGTTGTGAAAATGCAAATTTATTCCGAAAGTATTATTCAGCTTAAATACAGGGCTACTATAAAAGATATATTCATAACACTGTATTTTCCGATATAATTGATTATTGACGAAAACGGTAAACTTACCAAGTTTGCATCGTGATATTTACAAAATGGTGACAAAGCACGAAAAGAGTTTCTGTGTGTTGGAAAATTGTATGCAGCGTGCATTCAGAAGACGGTACAGAAAAGGACCAACATGCAAACAGAGCAGTTTGTAGTGATAACGGCAGTTTAAGGACACTTTGTAAACCAGAGATTCTTAATCCTATCGATATGCGACAATACGCATATCCAAGATCGTTCGCACAGCTTTCTTCTGCGTAGGTTAGTTTCGAGGGTTTTGCCAGATGACGCTGTGGGTCTTGATGATATCTGACGTAACCATAATGTCGGCATTGCACTGAATGCAGATGACAAAGGCGGCAAACCAGAAAATACGACATGTCATACATTATTTCAATTTATAAAATACAACATGCCCCTTTCATAAGGAAAATTATTTAAATTAAATCAAAAATTAAGAAGTCAAAAAGAGTTAATTTCTATTTATTTAATAAAAGAAGTATTTTTAGTCGGCCATGGTTGGTTCACAGCCAACTAGATAACGATTATCTAGTTGGAATGTGGTTCGTTACACGATGAGGACGCTTGTGAATGCTCTCTTGTCATTTGAACGTTTGTTCTCAGAGGGCGCACTGACATTTTTGCAATATCTAGTTTTTTATTATTATTCACCGTTACGGTTTTTAGCCCATATTAATATTTTATTTTTTTAATTTAACCTTTTGTTTTAGTTTACGTCCCTTCCCCCAATTGGCAAGATATCCTCTCTTATTTTATTGGCCCATTGTTTAAACATGTCCAATAATCGTTAATTTCCCTTCCGGTTAACCAATGGGAGATATTCTTGGCAGTTGCCCCCCTCCCACCTTGTCTATATATTATCTAGCACTAAGGCTTTTGTTTTCTTTAGTTGACTATTGTCTCTCATCGCTGAAGATGGCTACTTGGTAGCCGAAATACGTATCCGGTATTTCAAATCTCCTTGTGGATTAGAGTAGTGATGGTCGATACTAATATTCAATACTCATCGGTATCGATACTCGATACCACGATATTCGATGCTTAGTAAAAACAATGTTAAATGGCATCAACAAAAAATAAAAATTTGCAAACAACAAGTTGCGTTGAATTTTTTACACATTTTATTTTCATTTTCAATATATTTGCATTCCTGTTTTATTCGGGGGACATAAAAAAATTATTATTGAATAATATTTGATGGATTCAAGAGAACAATTTGTGGAAATTGCGATCAAAAAGTTAGCTTATCTAGCCTTTTTGGTGCTAATCCGTTTGTTTGTTTTTTTTGGTCCCTATTCCACAAGCTTTGAAAAACAAACTCTCTGATGGGTCAGACGTAGCAAGAATCCATAAAAACGTTTTGTGCAGACGATACAGTTCCAAGAAGTTGACTTTGTTATCTTTCCAACACTGAGTTGGATCAGCATTCAGATCAAGATTCTCTGATTATGAGTTGAAATATTGCGAAACTGATGAATGTCATGCATCACTACCAACTGGCCCTGAATGTTGGTTTTCAGACTTTGATGCTCGGAACATATGATGTGAACTCCAAAAATTATAAGAAGATGATTTAGTGCTTTCAACTTCCTTGGATCGAATGGTATCGAATATGAAAAGTTCGACAGTATGGAGTACTATAAAATATTCGATACTCTGGGCTTCGATACCAAAGTATCGCCCATCACTAGATTAGAGGCTCCCTTTTTTTTTTTGGCTTTTTGGATATCTTTGGGAATTTTGTATTTTCTTGCATCTCGTTAGGATTAAGGATCTCTGGTGTAAACGCAAAAGTTTCGGTCGGCCAACTGTGTAAAGCGTGGTTCCCACTAGCAGAAAACAAGAGAGCAGAAACCAGGGCGTATTTTTTTCTGCCTTTTTACTTTCTGCTCTTGGTGGTCTCCCACATAGCAGAAACTCAAAAGGATGAGACAGCAGAATTCTGCTGATCCTTTGTTGTAATTTGGCATTCTTGCCCAACACAAATGCACTGCAACAAAGCCGTCGATCGATCTAAACGGTTCATTCCTCATTAAATCATCATATGGAATTTTTGTATTCAATTGTTGTTCACACAATTAAATTTGATTAATTCAATTTGTATTAATAAATTTATATTTCACACCTCTTCTATCGGCCTCGGTGGCTCAGTGATTGCATGATCGCCTCTGATGCCCGAGTACGCGGGTTCGACCCCGGCCAAGGACGACGAGGATTTTTTCAGGGGGAAAATCCTGCGATCACGCACTTCCTTCGGAAGGGAAGTAAAGCCGTTGGTCCCGTGTAGTCGTTTGCCGGCTGCACGTTAAAGAACCCTTGCGAGGCAAAATTTGCGGCCCCTATAATGCCGTCCTGAAATGATCATGGCAGTTAAAAAGGACGTTAATATCAAATAAACCAAACCAAACCAAACCAAACCAAACCACACCTCTTCTATTAGCGTTTCCACGTCAATGTTCTTTCTCGGCCTCTTCACCTTTGAGCTGGTGTCCGATATTTTTATTTTGTGAGAGAGATAGAGAGAAGACGTCACTGCAGAGATCGTTTTCTATTGGTTGAGCAACCGTTTCGGTCCTCTTTTTGCCATAAAAGTTGAACTCAATCCAACTCCAAAAAGCAGAAATTTTCAGTCGGGCAGAAGAGACGAAAGCAGGAAGTCATAAAATGGAAACCACGCTTTAGCTAAAATACTGGAGAGAGTGACGGAGAGTTTGTCATGAGTGTCGTGTGACTAGAGTGACACAGAACATTTATGTGAGGTAAACTTGGTGAGTTTACGGTTCTTTTCGTGTATATCTTTTTGTCTATCTAATGATTTATTTGATTAATTGGTATCTTCAACATGTTGAATTTAATAAATAATTAAATTAAAGTTTTTTAGTCAGATTGGTTTTTTTTATATTCTTTCATAACTTTTATATATTCTTTCTTTTATATATTGAAGCAGCTATATTATTTCAATGTTTTGTTATCACAGTTAAATTCTGTTCATTCTCATTAAAAAAAATAAATTGCGATTTTGTTTATTCAAATTACCCACCATTTACTCGCTTACTCCACTTACTCCAATAAGCTTGTGTATTCAAATATTGAGAATAATTGAAAATCAAATACTATACTCTTGGAAATATTAAGACTTTTTTTTTTTATAAATTAGCAAGCATATATTATTTATTTGACTTTAGGAATACTGTCAATATTATTTTTAGTATTCCCATCAATTTAAAGTAAACAAAAAATTAATCCTCCTTGAGAAGGATATAGGAAAGTACCGAAAGCCCTGAGTTCGTCTATTTTTTTATTCTTTTTATCCGTACTTTTTAATCCCCATTTTTTCCAAAAATTGATTTTCTCGAACGTAGTATTTAGAAAATGTAAAAGAGCTCTATCATCTTACGTTTCTCATCATTTCCAATCGAATGATATATCACATGCCGTATGTTGCCATTTAAAAACATTAATAGTGCTGAAGACCATGTGACCACTATTCTCACAACTCGGACCCCGCTGGGACAATTGGGGCCAAGCTTCGTGTAATATAGTTCTTGCCTAGAGAAATTTGCATACCAGATTTCGCTCCTTTACACACTTATATGTACCACATAGACCAGAAGGTCCCGTCTAACTCCTACCCCTATAACTCCGATCCCAGTGGGGCAATCAAAACCAAACTAAAAAGTGAAGTAAGACATGCCTATGGTAAGATACATTCTGAATTTCAAACAGAAAGGCATGAGCATATAATTATGCCGAAGAAATTGTCTCGAGAGGAACTTTCCATCAAGTGAATTAAACTTAAGATAATTTTAGTTTGCATCCTGCACTTCGAAAGTTAAGGGTGGTCGTTTTGAGTGGTTAAACAGCGCTGGCTTTTGACTCCGATGAATCCAACTTGAAGATGAGAGTCAAGGAAGTTAACTCCGAGTCACATTCCAAGCGAATAAAGAAACAGACTTCGAGAAACCTCGGACGAATAAGTGAACGCAGCACAAACAGAGCTACAAAATACGAGGCTCGTCCAGAAAGTAAGTTCCGTTCGGTAATAAAAACAAAACTACTACATATATATTCAAAATTTTTTCTTTACCAGATTCTATGTACCTTTAACTATTTTTCCACATAGTTTCCAAGTTTATTTAAACACTTGTCATAGCGCTCAATGTACTTCCCCATGATCACTTCGTAGAAGCTGCCGCCGGTGAAGAAAGTCACGCAGTTTTCACTTGTTCATCGTTGTTGAAATGCATGCTGCCGATGATCTCCTTTAGATCCCGGAACTGGTGGTAGCCACTGGATGCGAGGTCCGGACTGTAAGGCGGGTGGTAAAGTTGTTCCCAAACAAAAGATCTGATTAGTTGGGAACAACTTGACCACCCGCCTTACAGTCCGGACCTCGCGTCCAGTGACTACCACCTGTTTCGGGAGCTAAAGGAGTTCATCGGCAGCATGCATTTCAGCGACGAAGAACAGTGAAAAATGCGTGACTTTCTTCACCGGCGGCAGCTTCTACGAAATGATCATGGGGAAGTACATTGAGCGCTATGACAAGTGCTTAAATAAACTTGGAAACTATGTGGAAAAATAGCTAAAGGTACATAGAATCTGGTAAAGAAAAAATTTTGAATATATATGTAGTAGTTTTGTTTTTATTACCAACGGAACTTACTTTCTGGACGAGCCTCGTATCAATGAAAATATTAATGAAACTGAAGTTACTTCCACGAATGCGCATTGCAGCAGCTTACCATTAATTTCATTGTGGAAAAATGGTGTCGTCTCTATTAAGTATCCACAGTTTCTTGATAGCGTTTGTCTTTAATAAATGCAGCCTTTTCACATTCATTTAGTCGTTTTTCACAAACATTTAGTCATTTCAAATTACCATTGCATTTAATCATTGCAATTATATGCTATAACTAGCAGATATCCGTAGCTTCGCTCACAGCAAAATAATATAAATGAAATAATCCTTATTATGTAAATAATACTTCTGTAGATTTTGGCATTTATGGACTCTTTACTAATCAGCCAAAGCTTCAGGGAAAACCATATTACGATTTTTATTATCTCCGTCCTCAATCAGTGTTGTCTGATTTGTTGCTAAACCAAATAGTGAAAGTCGCACATATAACTGGCCGTGCAAAACCACCTCGTACTGGAGATCTACTCCAATCACATTAAAAAGTTTGGCTTTGGGATTTGTTAACAAGTTGACAGAAAACTACAGCTTCTTAAATGGAAGATCAGTAGGAATCATGGTTATTCTTAGTATTAATGCTATTTCACCGATTACTGTTCCTGTTAAAAATGAAGAATAGCTCATGAATGTTCTGTAAGGGTTTTATCCATTCATGAGTTATTCTTTAATAAATATTACCTCTTAGGAAAGATATTCCCAGCCTGCGGTCTTGGTAACTGCTCTAACCAAGACCTAAGGACATTTAATTACCGTTTAGCTTTCATGTCCCCAGTGGCGCAATTGGTTAGCGCATTGGCGGTCTGAGCCAAAGGTTCCTGGTTCGAATCCAGGCTGTGGAATTTTCTTTCCTATTTTTTATCAATAATTTAAAAATGAAAGCCTTTATGGTGTAAGGCATTAGACGCTTCACTTGCAGTCGTGTGCCATTGGAAAGCTGTGGTGGTTTAAGATTGCGAAGCAACATGATCGCAATACTATCGTTTAGCCTGAGTACATATGAAGGTAGTGAATGGTCTCATCTACATTTAACATCGTGGCTGTTTTTACAGAAACTGCCTTCATTTATTTTTTTCCGCGGCGTTGTTTCTTGTAGTTATGATGGTGCGCTCGCTAAACCAATTAGTGTCTTTTTGTAGCAAATTTTCAGTATTTGGATAAACATTGTCTATATGCTGGTCAATGGTTCTGACACATGTTCCTACAAAGTGAGGAATGTTAATGCGATGATTGTGAGTCATATAGGTACCACCATCACCAATATTAAGGATGTCTTGCGCAAAGAGTTCCGAATTTTGATCCCCTCGTAGATGAACTCGCATGTTAGTGTTAATGGACGCTTCAGAACATGCTCGCAAATTTTAGATTTCTTCATTCACACATTTACGAATTCCCTTAGCACGTATTCTCTTGCACACAATATTAGCACGTATTCCCTTAGCCACTACTGGCAGTCTGCCTGAAATCACCAATGAATACGAATGTTACACCATCCATTTTGTGATGTTCTCAAGTCTTTAAGGGTTCTACCCTTAGCATCCATATGAGACTTGTGCGACATCGTACATTCATCCCATATTATCAAGGATGTTTGTTGAAGAACATTGGCCATGGCACCATCTTTTCTTATGGAGCATACAGCAGTTGGTCCATGGAAATGCTTAACGGCAGATTAAAGATAGAATGGGCCATTCTTCCATCAGTTAAGAGTCGCAGTCAAGCCTGATGAGGCGATAGCGACTGCAATTTTGTTTTGACTTCTGATTTTTGCTAAGACCAATGACATAACAAGCGTTTTGCCTGTGCCTCCAGGCACATTTATGAAGTAAATGTTACCTTTGTCATAATACGCACTGCTAATTATCTCGTAATAATGAAATTTTTTTTTAGAATACATTGTAATCCAATACGTGTCCATCCAGAGCCTGTATGGCCTGAGGCCGACGAGTTGGGTCTCTGGATGGACCTGGGGGGGAGGCGGGGGGGGGGGGGCTGAAGATCCTGAGTCACTGATGAGTCGCCCATCCAGTGACTAGCCGTGCCTGAAACACAATTTCAGTGAAAGCCCACCAGGCCACGGCCTCCCCCATTGAAGGAGAAATTGGTAGAGAGTTTACAATAGAAACAATACTAAGGACTCCCCATTTATTGATCTATCTCACTTATATATCATTCATTGTTCGGTGGTTAGTTTAACTTCATTTTCTACCACTATGCTACTAATTCATTGCTATCGTATGTCCTTTCTCGTAAACAAAGTAGATTACCTATATTTAAATTTAAATTAGTGCGCCGAGGTTCTGGCAAACTATATGCCCCGAACATGGAATTGAGATTGCAGTAATCTTAGCTTTTTGATTTTGAATAGGCATGCGACTGCCGATTTAGACCAACTTCAATTTCCAGCGCGTGTTCAGGAAGAGCCAGGCTAAAATAATTTATCAATTGTTGCACAGTGGATATTCATATTTCTCGCGATCTCGTTCATGACCGATTTCCTTTGATCCAAACCGACCTCCTTAGGGACAAAGAACTGTGGATCATTTTCCCAACGGTTGAATACTTTGGATATCGCACCTTTCGATACTCCAGTTAGCTGCTTCATGGTTTTATTTGTCGCTCCAGCTAGACGATGAGCTAAAGACGACGACTCCCTTTTCAAAATAAATTTCAAGTTTTGTGATTAGACTTATCCATCCCCTCCTTAAATAAATAGACGCTTGAGTCACATGATCGCAAAGTATAAAAGGGTTAAAACAATTTTTCATATATTTCACACTCGTTTCTTATGCATTGGCCAGCGTGTGTAAGAAGGGTACAGAGAGAGACGAACATGGTAAAACCAATAAGCATCTCCATTCTTCCGCTATTTAATAACAAAGAACATCCTTTCGTGGTAAAGATTTATAGCAGGCTATCCCTGCCAGAAGAAGGAAAAAGTCTTCACGAGTAGAATCTAAAAGAAGTTACTTTTATTTTAAAATTCACTTTTCGTTCTTAAAAGAGATTTTAAAGCGATCTCTTTAACATTTCATCTCGAAGAGTGCGGCATTAATATGGAACGGCTTGGTCTTGCTATCACATTAACCGGCCTCAAAGTTGAGGAAGAAGGGGGGGAAAAAGAAATAAACGATCATTCATTACTTGGGCCTACTCGGTGTCGTTTCGGTGTTTGCGATGCAATAAATTCAGCATGACAATTAAGTGAAACGTTAAACGAAGTTGCTATAATATCGTAAAAGAGACTAAACATTAAAGAAAAACGCTTCCAGTCATAAAACGCGTCGTTTCTAAAATCAAAACCACTTAACGATTTTTTCACTCTCTCTCTCTCTCTCTCTCTCTCTCTCTCTCTCTCTTGCTCTTTCTCTTTCTAATCAAGCAGCGTTAAATAAAGCATGAAAACGACGACATTAACCACTTTGAGAATATTTTGTCGATTGATTCATATGAGATATAAAAGTCTCGGGGCCAAAAAAAAAACAGTCGATAGGGAAGCATTAGCAATTTCCTCTCCTTCTTATGAGATATCGTTTTTACAATCCATAAAGGAGCGATGTGTAGAGGGATTAAAATTGTGCTTTAATGCCAAAGCCTTGCTTGAAAAAATGACACTTAAAGCTCACGGTGACACTCTTTAACTTTTTATCTGTCCCCTTTATCGTTTCTGTTTTGACATACATTTTTTCGAAAGACTAAAAAATATATTAAAAATAAAGATACCACTTGACAAGGAAGAATCTGGCTTCAAAACAGTAAAGATTTGATATCAATTAAAGAACAACGCGTCATCTTAAAAGATTAA
Organism: Rhysida immarginata; assembly: GCA_023313115.1. NCBI lineage: Eukaryota > Metazoa > Arthropoda > Chilopoda > Scolopendromorpha > Scolopendridae > Rhysida > Rhysida immarginata. The sequence continues at coordinate 131,528 of JAHWFO010083049.1, read as the reverse complement.
ATTTTTAGTATCTAACCAGAATCCCATAAGACTCGTTAACACTACGAAAATCTTGAGCGTCATCTGCACTATATGATCAAAGTTTACGGACACCCCTCCAAAGCAATGTTACACTCATGGAAAAATTATAGTCATGTACATTTTGCACAAAACTTTAAAATATTTTACAAACTTGATAGGCAAAGTACTCAGCTAACAAATGACCACTAAAACTTGTTTCATATACGAGGAGATATCAGGAAGTACGCCATTTATTTATTTCAAAGAAAATTACAAAACCTACAGGTAAACAATTAAATGCACCTGAAACTACATCTTTATTTACTTTATCTACTTTTACACATGCGAACATTTATCCCAACGGTGCATCAGTTTCAGAATACCCCACTCATAGTACTCTGACGGCCAATATAGCCAATGGCGCACGGCAGATTTGAGTTCCTCGTCAGTCTCAAACGTCCGACCACACATAATATTTTCATGGGACCAAAGACAAAGTAGGAGAGCGCTAAGTCTGGGCTGTAGGCTGGGTGATCCAGAACCTCCCAACCGAATCGGACTAGCTTTGTTTTGACGACGTTGGTCATATGCGGGTGTGCGTTGTCACGAAGAAGTCGAACATCGTTTCCTCTTTCTGGTCGCCTATCCCGAATAGCACGCCGCAGTTTGATTAACGTTTCACAATAGGTAGCGGCGGTGACGGTTGACCCACTAGGCAGGAACTCTGTGAGTAGATGTCTTGCATATCCCAAAATACTGTAAACGTGAAGAAGAAACTTTCAATTTTTTGCGAACCGAAGAATGTGGATGTTTCCACACCATGCTTGCAGTTTTAGGCTTAGGTGTGCAGTGCAAGACCCAGGTCTCATCTCCTGTGACAATGCCATTCAGAAACACATTTTCCTTCTGGTTATACCGCTGCAGATGTTCCAGACCTCACGCCATTCTGCTGTCGGGCTATTCTGTGACAGACTTTTTGGAATCCAACGCGAACAGACTTTGATTTATCCAAGCTTCTCATGCACCATATCCCATGCAGATCTACAGGATATGTGAAACGTTTCTCTCACTCATTTCCAGGAAATGCGACGGTTTTCTCTGATTGTCTTGTTAATGTCCTCGAAAATGGCTGGTGTTGCCGATCACGCAGGCCGCCCAGAACGCTGTTTATCAGCAAGGCTAACTCTTCCTTCCCGAAACTTTTTACACCATTTGCTCACATTGGAATTGTCCATATGTCGGCACCGTAAACTTCTACCATTTCCCATGAAGTTTAGCGGGTTTCTTACCTTTAGCGATAAGAAACCTGATAACAGCTCGCTGTTCTTCCATTGTAGATAATGTAATAGCGGCGGACATTTTTTAAACGACTGGCAATACGTGGTGCGTATCCGCAGGTACAATTATTTTTATATAATGTCTGTACGGGTATTCAGCCTTCTTTTTGTCTATGTTAACTTTTACACAGCGACTATATTTTCTCCGTTAAAAAATAAGTGGCGTTATTTTCTGATATCTACTCGTATTTTCTATCTTCAAAAAATTTGAAAAAAATTTAAATTTCTGATTGGCCAAATTTATAAATTCGGTCTTTAAAACAAATAGTTTCCACACATTTAGTACTTCGTGGAGCCGCCATATTTCTGATAACTTCAAACATTCTGTTTGGCACTGAATCAAGAAGGATATGAAGATATACTTCCCCGTACATCCATAATTGAACTTTTCAGTTTTTCAACAAACTGACTGTGAACTTTGTAAACTTAACGTGAAAGCTGTCCTTAGACATTTTCAATTTGATTGAGATCAGGCTAAAACGTTAATTCAATTGGGGAACTTGCTGGCCAGGCTAAAACGTTAATGTGATATTAATTAAACCATGTTTTCATCATGTTAGCGGTGTGGCAGGGAGCATTATCTTGTTGGAAAGCCCATCAAGAATCTCAGCATAAGCTCCAAGCTGTTTTTCTAGACACTTTTTACACCCCAAAAAATTCATCCAACCATCAACCATTACCAAATTACTTTCACTCGAATAGGTAAAAGAGCCCCCATTCATTTGACAACTCATTTGAACCTTCAATTCTTTTCGTAGATCTTGCCAGTAGGCATCCCATCCATCAGGGCCATCTAGGTTAAATCTCTTTTCATCCAAAAAAATGATTCCATACCATTTGTGAGTGCAGAATGATATTCCAATTCGTTACAATTCTTATTTTACGTTAGTTTCATTATTTAGGAATTTACAATTCATTTTCATATTTATATATTTTTTCTAAAGTGTTTTAAAATACATGTTTGTTCTCGACATCCATGGCTGATATCTCGCCGCTGTAAAACGAAGATGTGGTCCTTTTATCCGCCATGACGGTAAAACCATTCTTGTTTTACTTTGCCAAGAACTCCTCTTGCTAGCACACTTCTAACAACGCACTGAGATCTGTTTATGTAAGCTGCAATTTGTCCCTGGCATATCTCAGAAACATGCAGCATGCAAATTTTTCGAATTCCTTCCGTTCAGTTCCTGGTGGCATTGTGAAGACATAAACAAGCAGCTATCCACAGTATCAAATAATCTGTTCTAAATGTTCACATTTATTTACACAAACAGGACAGAACCCTTTTATTGAGGTTGTCATTATAATTTTGGCTAAGAAGAATGGACATCTTTTTTGTTTTTCCCCAATTTTTGAAAAGTCTATGAATAAAATCCATGACATAAGTTTTAATGGACATAAGAGAGTTGAATACATTTGCCTATCAACTTTGTTAAGTAATTTTCAATTTCAATACTGATTTGCGAAGTCGGTCTTTCCGTTGCCAATTTTTTTCAAATATTTTGATTTTGACTTCAGATTCGGATAGAGGGACAAAAAGTAATTAAAATTATTGTCCTCACTATTCGAGAACTGGGCCAAAATGGTGGTTAAAATTAACATTCTAGTCCTTCGAGCCTGGATAGTTTGAAAGCGTAGGATAGATAGCATGCTGCACGGTTGCACGAAGAGTCTCCATAGGTATGCCTGATACGTCTCTTGAAATGCTTCTCTTTCAGGTAGCTCCAGAACCAGAAATCACATAATCTTGTGACCCACAATCCGGACATTATTCCTACAGAGTTTGGTACCCGTATTACATGTATAAATAGTTTCCTGTCAAAGGTGAGGAAAGTTTAATCATAACCATCTTGTAGTTTTTATTTTCCAGGTCAATGCATACCGAAGACTGCGATGCACTGGATACCACCCAAAGGAAAACGAAAACGCGGTATCTGGTAGTATAAGTTCTCAGCCGACTTCAAAACCATCGGGGATTCATGTAAAAAGACTGAAATCGCAGTATCCGATCGGGCCCACTATATTGTTGCCCATTGCCCTCAATAGCGCGGGAGGAATTAAGATTTCTAATATAACGTAAATAGAATCATGTCTTGCTGGACTCATATCAGCTTCTTATTGGTGTGTACAGGTCGCTCCAACAGAGCTCAGTGAGTTCCGACGTGATATTTTTATGTTTCTGCAATAGTCCGTTCAACTCAAAGGCCTTCAATCACAGAGCCATCGCAACCCGCTTTAAAAGCCGTAATAAGCATCTTTTTTTACAGATGCTGTATTGCAGTATTTTCGTTTATGCAGGGTGCGTAAACAAGGGAAGTTGTTCGACGCACTTTTTTTTGCGCGCAAGCATACCTTGGAAGCGATGGCGCTACGCGGCGGCGGTAGCGCTCCGGAAGTGAAAAGTTCAAAAAAATGGTGGTAAAAGGGGAAGCATAATCGTTAACGGCGGTCGCCAAAGAATTGTAGTTAGAGCACTGTTATTAAGCTCATAACATTAATTTTGTTGTACAATTATACGTCTGAAAATAATTTATAAGATGAGGTAAGCATCCATGAATACTATTTTTATTTAAAATTATAAAGCACCGCGAAACATAACCCCTCACCAACGCAATTTATCACTCGACGTTTCACATGACGGAAAATTTACGAAGATTACCGAATTAATTAATAAAATGAAATAATAAATTAAGGAAATGGTTATTAATTACTATACACATTTTCTACAGGAAGGCAATTAGCTAATTTTAATAATCTATTTTAAAAACTAAGTTTGTTTTGAAACTTGAGAATCCATTCAGTTGTCGTCTGCTACTATTTTCATTGCTGTTATGTGTATTGGATTCGTGCTTATTGCTGAGTATTGGAAGAAAGAACTTCCGTTAAGCGTATTCATATACCCACACCGCTTTAACTATGGCCTTTAACAATGGAGTCTTTGCATGGTATGTGTGTTCAAAATTTTTCGTTTTCGCGGTTTATTTGGAAAGAAATTCGTTTGAAATTTCGCATTTTCTTATTTTGCAAGCTTCAATAGTAGCTTGAGATGAGTAACATGTTTACTTTTGAACACAAATTGCTGGGAATCTATGAGATACATGTTCGTGTAATTCTTTTGTAAGTACTCGATTTTTCTGGATTACCTCATAACTACGTTTGTGGGTAGGGTGCTTCTCATGAGTTGTGACTTCCTTCTGCACGTGCATTCGTGGATTTTGCCAGCAATATTGTCTTTTGATCTCCGATTGATGATATCCTTCTTTATATGAAAAGGGCTTATACATATTTAATATTTATATTATTACAGATTTGCAGCAGGTCCACCTTATCTATTAAATAGAAGGTCACGTATCCGCAGGCGAAATTTTTCATAGAAATCAAATTCATTTCCATACTGAATTTTATTTAAAGTAGATAAATGTAAACAACTTAATCTTATGGAACTCTTATAAAGTGCAAGTGAACATGTTATGTCAAATTGCTAGATTCCAAGTCACTGAGTCGGACATTTTAATCTTCTATTAACAAGTCCGTAGGCAAGATGACGAATTCCCTTTATATTACGATAATAATGTAATATACTCTCAGGAAATTGAATCCCAGTAATAACTAATTAATTATGGTAATCAGTGATTAATTAATCTTCGTTGGAGAAATATTTTTATTTAATCAGCAGGGTTCTCTTGTAAACTATAATTAGTACGCATGAACTTATTATTAGTTTCAAGCTTTAATTAATTTGATATTTCTAGAAATCATCTAACAAAGTTTTTTAGGATCGTATTCGGTCAACTGATTCGTCAATATGAACATGAATTTCAATAATTTACAAAAATCAATTATTAGATCATTTAAAAAGTTTTAGCGTATTTTCAATGATACTTTTGCAATCCAATAAGTTATAAGAAAGACATTCAATTTAGATATCAAGATAACCCCCCTCACAATCAACAACCACATGTCTCCAACTGCTGGGTATTTTGTCAATCCCATGTCTTTGGTAGAAACCATCTTTGGTTTTGGAGGAGAAAGTATTTCGAGAGCATGACGATTCCAAACTAAGATTATCCAATGATCTAAATAGGCGATCATCTGTGGGAGAGATGTCGGTTAGGTATGGATGAGGCAAAGCTTCTTACTCAAGTTGCATAATCTTTGAACGGGTCTTGCATTATCCTGCATCAGTACAGGCTATTGCGATTTACCAATATTGTTGGAGGAGTTTCTGACGAGTCTGTTGAAACATATCACAGTATACATATGTTGCGATGGTTTGACCTTGTTCTAAGACCTCAGGGTGCACTGCTCCAACTGCTATCCAGGAAAGAGTCAGCAACACTTTTTTTGAGTGTAAGTCCTGCTTGGGATCTTTATAGGTTTCCCTGGTGATAACAATTGGTAGGAGCGATGAATATCATTGTATAGTTTGCGCGAAATTTGATGGACATTTCAATTGTTAATAGTGTTTGATTGACATTTCAGTTTTGTTACAACAATTGAAACGGCCATCACATTTCGCGCAAACTAAGCCTGGATGGACTATAGAGGACCCATTTTTCATCGCATGCAATGATTCGGTCCAACAGTGGCTTTCTATGATGACGTTGGCGCAAGGAAGAGCAAGTGTCAGGCGTTCCACTTCATTCGCTGCTGACAGATTACTCAAACTAACAAAATGGCGCCTGGTATGGGTACAAGTGGAAGCTAAACAAAGAAAATAACATCTATATTCGCAATATCCCACGAAATAAGCAGTTAAAAACCGAGTGGGAGGATTTATCCTATTTTACTTCAAGTTGCCAGTTTGCGAAGGTTATTATGAACAGTTTCCTCTGTCACATAGAGTTGTCTGGCTAATTCATGAAATGTATGAGGTGGAGTAGCTTTAAATGAGTGCCTCCAGTCCATCTTCATCAACAGAGTGACGGTCCAGTGCATAGTCATTTCCGCAATTGAGATTTTCTTATTGACAAGTTCCATCCATATACTTGACATGCTTTTCGGCATGATGCCTTAATTGCATTGTGACCCAGTTTGAATTCAAAAAGCAATGTTGCTTTGTCTAACAACTCGATTTCTAGGGAACCATTGCATGTGATATGTTTTATTAATTTGGTACGGGTCCCGTCATATTCCTTGCAGATCGGGTGACAGCCAAAGAGTACCTCAATGTTGTTGCAGGACTTGTAACTTTCATTTACCACTCGTTACTTCCGACAAAATAATATATTTAAGATTCTCCTCAAAGGAATAAATGTGAGGATGCAAATCCTGTAAGAATTAATGTTTACTGTAAAAAGATTCCAGTAGTATTCATTGTCAAAGACCAGGATGCAGAAATACGCAAAAACTTGTAATGACATGATATATGGGATAACATTTCTATTATTTATTCATTTTGTTAATGCGTATTCTTATTCTCTCTTTTACTCTTTTGTAAATTCCAGAGTCTTTTCTATTTAACCCGATCCTTCTCGTATTAGTTTTCTGTTCTATGTTGTTAGATATTTATGGTCAGTCTCAAACTTGCTGTTCAAATTGAAGACACAGCCTTCGAAATACGTAACTGACGTTTCATATCTCGGAAGTTTTTTGTATTAAGAGATTTTTTCCTTCCTAGACAAAACTTATATGGTGTCCATAAAAGATTTGTACCACAACAACATAACCATGTATCGTTTTCAGCATGCTACCAAAGACACTGCAAAACTTCTCTCTGACCTATTCGTTTATTGCAGCATTAGGCCTACTCACAGGAGACACTAGAATCGACAGAAGATGGTCTCTACCATATAGAAAGCACAGTGTCTAAACATAATCACCGATTACTGTTCAGAGGAGATACAGGTTAACTTATGTTAAACAACCACCAGCTAAAAGGTCGATAAAAGCCTTTTTGGAGACCTTTGAGAACGAAGATACTCAGTCCGATGCTCTTGTGGCGCCCGCTCCTAGTCTCCAAAAAGGTTTTCACTCTGGCATTAATCGATCTTTTATCTGTTGGCTTATTTAATCTGTAATTCTCTGAAGAGTAATTGCTGACTTTTGTTTCGCCAAGCCATACTATGCGCTGCGCTTTTTCTATAATAGACGCCATCTTTTTCTCTGTCGATGCCAGTGCCTCCTATGAACAGTTTGTGTAATAAACGAATATTTCGAATTAATAAAATCTTTGAAGTTTTTTTTTCCTTGGTAGGATGCTGAAAACGATACATGATTATGTTATTATCTTCAAAACCTATGAAATATTGTTGTACTACAAATCTTTTATATAATGTTTCGAAAAGTTTTCAAAATTTTGGGAATAATACACCACACATACGCAAGCAAAACGCAAGAGTTAAGCTAAACTCAGAGTTCTAGGCAATTCAACAAATGTAAACAAACATGTAATTAGCTCTATACTGGGGCAAAAAACGACACAAACAATTAACGGCTTTACATTTTTCCCTTTTTTTCTAACACCGACGACGAAAAGTGAAATGCGGACCGCAAACAAACCGACAAAGTCGTCACAGCGTGATCTGCGGAGATCTTCAAGAAATTATTTTTGCTTAAAAAGTTTTTTTCTTTCCTTTCCGGAAGAATTTCTTGTCGCGCATTTCCTTTAATTGTTGCAGTTAGGTGCCGTTTCGTGATGGCGGGCGGCCACTAGGCGGGCAATTCCTCTCGTCTGCGTCTAATCCTCGTCCCTGTAATGTCAGAGGCGGTTGAACCCTTTAAAACCAAGCATTTCCTTCATAAAGCGCAATCTTTCTCTCTCTCTCGCTTTCCTTTTTTCTCCGTCTTAAAATTATCCTTTCCCTCCAGTCTCTGCTGTTGTGCCGCTGATTTAGCCATTCCTTCGTCGTCTGCTCGTCTCAGGGCCTTAAGTCGGTTTTAAAGGCGATCGCTGCAGCTAGAAAAGGCACAGGCTGAACTCGATATTAAAAGTTGTAGATTTCAACATCACAAAAGGTAAAAACAACTTCAAAACACAAGCCTAACTTCGCAAAGAGCGAGATTAAATAAACGAGCAAATTAATTTAATCGGTTAGACAAGGTGCTCTATGATTAAAGGCGATTAAGCAGCGAGGCCGAAACAAAACTGCCGTCCGCAAATGTTAACTGGACTTTCTTTTTTATTTTTTCTTTAAATTCTCCATATTCCGCTACAGGGAGTAAGGAAAGCTTATATTAAAACGGCGCGCCCATATATCTAAGTCCATGTAAACATATTAAATTAAGTTGCACTAACACATACATTATGTAAGTTAGTCAAAAGTTTCCGGAGATCACTCCGAAACAATGTTACGTCTGATAATTTATATGTCTCTGACATCTAAGGTAACACAAATGTTTTACTGGATTAATTTGTGATATACACTGTCCGGCCTAATTTATGATTTCCTTTATTAGGTACAGGGTGTTTATAAAATAAGTTCGCCTAATCAGAGCCCTCTAGAGCCCAATCTAATGAACCGATTGTGATGGAAATTGAAATGTAGGCTGTTCAGACCATGGGGAGAGAATTCTGAAAAGAAAAAAATTACTGTAAATTTTCACTACCAGGTGTACAATATGTCCGCCCCTTGCGTCATTGACATGTTGGAAGCGTAGCACAGCATGATCAATTGTTGCATGAAGCGTTTCCCGGGGAATATCTGAGACATGTCATCTAATGCTGGCTTTCAGCTCAGGCACAGTCCGTATGCTTTGTTCATAGACCCGATCTTTCAAATATCCCCAGAGCCAAAAATCACACGGGTTCAAATCCGGAGAACGTGGAGGCCACGCATCTGGAAAACTTCTACAGATCACACGATCATCTCCAAAGGTGGCACGAAGCAGTTCCTTCACTTGTCGACCAATATGAGGAGGTGCTCCATCTTGCATGAAGACAGTGGTTTCCAAGCATCGTCGTTCTCGCAAGGCAGGAATCACATACTATGCAAGAAGTTCACAATACCGTGCACTTGTCACAGAACATCTTACAAGATCTCGTTATATCACTTCCACAAAGAAAAAAGGGTTTAGAATAAAATTAAGGGTGAATCCACACCAATACAGTCACGTATTCAGAATGCAATGGCTTTTCATGCACGACATGGGGGTCGAGGGATCCCTGATGCGGCAGTTCCGCGCGTTCACCGCTTCTTCTAGAGTGAAATGTGCTTTGTCTGACCATAGCATGTTCCACGGCCACAGATCATCAACAATGATCTACGCCAGAAAGCGATAAGCAAAGTCAGCGCGTTGAGAGGGATCTTGAGGTTTTCGCTGTTGTGCCAGATGAATCTTGTATGGGTGCCAATGCAGAATGTATCGCAAGACCTTTCGAACCGTGGACCATGGGATGGACAATTTGCGTGTTGTTGCTCGAGCACTTGTTGAAGAATGTTGAGAAGAGGAAGCTCTGTCCACCACTGCAACAGCCACGTCCTCAGCAACTTCGTCTGTTATCTTGCGCCGTCCTCTTCCTGGTGCGCCAGCCAAATCGCCAATCGATTCATATTTCTTTTTCATTTTTAGACAATGATATGTTCACGATGCGGCTGGACTGTTGCTATCATGCTGGTAAAACAACTTTCCCAACAGTGCGCGTTCTTTCTTGCATAAAACCATGATCTTTCGTGAAAGCTTTTCAATAAACATAATATAATGAATGGTTCAATCCATTCCATTATGGGTATGTTGACTTTCTAATTTGAATAAACTTTCTGCTAATAAGGCCGTTATTGAGAACGAACATATGCTGTAATCAAACAAAAACCTTGCCTGCTTGTTGAAAACGAAAATTTGTGTGGGAAAAAAAAACGACGTGTAGGGTCGTAAGTTTTTGTTTTCAACAATTGCGAAACCTCACGTGCAAATTGAACAATAGGATGCAAGTTTTGCATCACGTGAGAAAGAACGATAGCTCGCGTTTCGAAGTTCTCCGAGTGATCGCTTCGTCCAAATGGAGTCAACGCAACAGAAACAGAGAGCAGTAATTCGTTTTTTGACATGTGAAGAAGCTTCAGTCTCTGAAAGTCATCCTTGTATGCAGAAAGTCTATGGAAATGACTGCCTAACCTTCACTCGTTTTGGGTATAGAGCAAGAGGTTTTCGGAAGGACGGTCATCATTGCAAGATGATCGACGACCTGGACAAGCAAACCGTGCCATCACGGATGATTCCAAAGCCAAAATTGATACTGTCTTAAAGAAAAACAGAAGAGTGAAAATCGATGTCGTGGTTGCTAAAACTGGCCTTAGCCGTGTCACCATTCACTCCATTATCAGGAACCATCTGCACTAAAAAAAATGGAAAAATAATTGGAAAAATCTGTGCACTATGGGTCCCGCATCATTTGACATCAGAACAAATTCGAGTTCGAATGGCCATGTCCGTGCAACATTTGACTCGCTATGAACAGGAAGAAGAGAGTTTTCTCGACAGAATCGTTACAGGGGATGAAACTAGGTGCTTTCATTTCCAGTCCGAAAGCAAACGTCAAAGTCCTCAATAGAAGTATTATGGGTTACCACCCCCGAAAAAATCAAAAGCAATCGCAAACAGCACGGGGAAGATGATGTTGACCGTGTTTTTTGATCGCAAAGGCCCGATTTTAATGGACTTTCTTGAAAAAGGCACCACAGTTAACGCAGCACGATATGGGGAAACTTTGAAGGCACTGCGCGCGGCCATCAAATGCAAGCGTCCTGGACTTCTTACAGAAGGAGTGCTTCTTCTCCACGACAACGCGTGTCCTCACACCTCGAAAGCAACGGTAGACCTCATCAAAGAGTTCAACTGGGAAGCAATGCAGCATCTACCTTACAGCCCTGACTTATCCCCATGTGACTTTCACGTGTTTGGGGATCTCAAGAAACAAGTGAAAGGCCGCAGGTTTCAGCCGGACGATGAAGCGAAGAAAGAGGTTTCGGAATGGTTCCACACGCAACCGAAAGACTTCTTCCATAAAGGAATTACACGCCTTGTTACACAGCGGGATAAATGCCTTAACGCATTTGGAGAGTTTTTTAAATTCCTTGTATACACTTTGGATAAAATAAATAATTTTCTTTTTCATTTGTACGACCCTTATAGTTTTAAAATCTCAATTTGTCATTCCAGAGCGCCACATTTTCACCTGGTGGTGAAAATTTGCACTAATTTTTTTCTTTCCGGAATTCTCTCCCCCCATGGTTTGAATAGCCTACACTTCCATTTGCATCACAATAGGCTCATTAGATTGGGCTCTAGATTGCCCTGGGTTATTTTATAACCACTCTGCATAATATCCCTGTGTGCACAAATGGTTCGGTCCACTCCGCTGCACGTCGTGTGACCTGTTAGGGTATAAATACAACTAACCAACCTTTCCATCGGCAATTTAGGCTAAAATCATAGCGATATTGGGAAAAGGCAATGATCGTAGGTGGTCGAAGCATCGCAAGGAAAAAGGTCGCTTGGTCCGATGAGTCGAAATTTCTGGTGCATCATGTTGATAGCAGACACACAAATTGGTGCAAACAATATAAATCCATAAACCCATCATGTCTGTCGATATAGTGTGGGGAATGTTTACCAGGCACTTGTTTACCAAGTCCATCTTTTCATGGTCAGAGTTTATCCGCAAGAGAACGAGAAATGCGCGGATGCATAAAGCTCGCTTTACCATACAAATTTGACTCAGAATATTATAAGTGCAAGTCTCGCTTCCTCCTGTTTTAACAGGGAATGGAGTGAACTTTAATTTAATAATGTTAATTTTAGGCATATGAGCTTCAAAGTAAAAATTAAACATTTAAATTTATTAAAAATTTTATGTCTGGAGAAAACAAATTCTAAAATCACATAATTAGAATACGAGTTTTCATTGGTTCAGAAAATTAGAAAATTTCCTTAATTGGTTCACAGTGTCAGAAAATGCAAATGAACACACGAATGAATTGTTAGATAACGGTATAAATATACACCGGATAAAATGTATGCATTATAGAGCTGACGCTATGGAACGAAAAGTAATCATTGCCCTGTCAAAAACAGGACAAAGCCAGAAGAAAATTTCCGAACAAGCCAGATGCTCCCAAGCAACTGTATCAAGGGTACTTAAACAGCATCGTGACAACGGATATTTTCAAATAACCGAAGGAAATGCGAACGTAAGCCTTCCACCACGGCTCGAGATGACCGGTAGCTTATGAAGACTGTGAGACAGAACATTTTCAGAAATGTCCGATATATTCAGCGGATGCGGACACGAGCTGGAGTGCATTCAGCACATTCAATAGTTTGGAGACATCAGCATCACATGGGGTTCCGATCACGAGCACCAAAGCCTAAACTACTACTGACGCGTAAGCAACGTCGAGTTCGAATAAGATAGTACAAAGAACATCTGATGACTTTAAACGTGTGCTCTTTAGTGATCAATCCGTTTTTTGTATACAGCATAGAGCTGAAGGGCCACGGTTATGGCGATTTGGACATGAAATCTTTCTGAAGAGTTGCCTCAAGCTTTTTGTTAAGTTTGCTATTTCGATCATGGTCTGGAGGCTGCATGTCTGCAGAAGAGATTGGTATGCATACTAAAAGGACGTGTGAATTCGTAAGTTTACCAAGAAGTATACTTTATGCTGCCTTTGGCCAAAAATTTGCGCAACGATGATTTCATTTTCCAACAGGATGGCGCATCATATCACACATCGAAGAGCACCATGAAATATTTCAGTGAAAAGCAAAGTCATCTCCTTCCTTGGTTGGCCTATTCCCCGGATATGAATCCGATTGGAAATATGTGGAAAATTATGAAGAAGCAATTATGAATCGAAGCTATAAGACAGAACTTATTGCATCTATAAAAAAGTTTAGGCATCTGTTATGGCGGAGCAATGCTCTGCACTTATCAATAATATGCCTGCCAGGTTAAAAGCTTCATCAGAGCAAAAGGAGAGGCTACTCAATATTAAGGACTGTGAAAATCAGGAAATTTCCCTTGGTTTGTTCGTAAAATCTCATTTTTCTGCAGCCGTATTTTAATTCTTTGAAGAGTTAATGACCGTATTCTAATTTTGTGATTTCAGATGTACCGCTTTATTTCCATGGAATTTGGTTAAATGCCTTAGTCTACAACTGGAACATCTTGCATTTAACTACTATTTAGATAAATAAAAGAAAAATGTTTGATTTCACAAATAAAGTTCTAAATTAAAATAATAAATTACTTAGTCAAGTGAACTGATTTTCTGCTTATTTAGCACTCTGAGTCAAAGTTGTAGAATGATTTCGGGAACATGATAATGACTTCGCTTAGCTGCAGTGGCCTATCCGGTTGCCGGATTTCAATCCATCTGCACATTTATGGGATGAGTAGGAAAGGAATATTCGCTCCACATCTGTACCGCCGTCATATCGAGAACTAAATTTAGGCTGCTTTGAAGGCTAAAGGACGCACAACGCTTTATCAAGTTGGTTTACTTAATGAAGTGGCCAGATAGAGTATATCGCTAAATAGAACTCATTGAGTTCCAACTAGCTCTGGGAGATTTCTATGGATTCAAGTAGAAATCTCCAAGAGCAACGTCAGTGACCTGGATTCGATTTGTGACTTCATGGAAGTCCTATGGATATATTGTAATAGCTTAACGGTTCATTGTCCAAGGTAACTCAAATGGTTAGAGCAGCGACAGCGAAAGTCCTGTTCCCTAATTCGAATCCAGGTAACGAAATTTTTCCTTTTTTTTTTACTTTGTAATTACCCTTTAAGCTATCACTGAATACCGTTCAATTTGTCAATTTAAGTTTAAGGTTACGCTAAAATTAACATCTTTTGCTTCTATTTTTTCCCCATATAACACGATTAGATTATGGAGCAATCAGATCTACGTCGATTGGTTATCACTGATACAGCCTGAAATAAGATAAACAAACTGAAGTCATTCTGTAATCAAATTTTAATCATTTTGCTGAAAACGATACATGAATACAGGGTGTTGTATAATTCGATGACCAACTTTGAAGGGATGGTAGTATGGGTGATTCTAAGTTAAAAACTTCATATGAACATGGGTCCGAATTTGAACGCTAACTGAGATATGAACAGAAATAAAAATGCCGCCACCAAGATCAATATGTTAATAACTCAGGTTCTGCAACGCTTAGGATAATGAATTTTGGAGGAATAATCATCATATATAATAAAGTTAGTACCGGCCGTTGCTTTTGACGTCATAAAAGCAATAATGTCACCAGGCACAGTTCTCGCTGAATACTGTGGACGCACGTTCGAACTAATGATGTCAACAACAATAAAGAATAATGAAGTCTTTATTGTTGCTGACATCATTGCATTAAATATACATTTAAGATATTTATTTTAATAACTTTCTGTTGAAATTCTACTGCCAAAGAAAGTCCATATAATTCCATGAGAGCTAAAGAATTATTTTCAGCTTTTTTTAATGTTCAAAATTATTTTCTTATACTTTACTGAATGGCTACCAGACATGGGTGCACGATGATAAGTGTGGACTTTTCCAGGCAATTCTTCAGACATGTGCCTGTGTTATTGCGCTCATACAACGCCTCCTAAAGATAAGGCCTGAGCGCGAGAACATCAGACATTGTTACATCATCATCCGAAGATACGTTTAATCGCATTTCAGGGCTTATTAGTGGTAGTAATGCGAATAAACGTATCTTCGGATGATGATGTAACAATGTATGACGTTTTCGCGCTCAGGCCTTATCTTTAGGAGGCGTTGGCTCATAGAAGGCTCGATCCAGTCTTTATTGTTGTTGACATCATTGCATAAAATTCTTTGGTCATGTCAAGTGTATTTGATGTGCTGTGCTGAGTGATCGTAATGTGGAGGGAGATTGGAAATTGTAAGTGTTTTAAATTTTTTATTAGAATTTATAAATTTAAATTAAAAGCGTTTATTTCTACCACATGTTCATTGTGGCCACGTGTTTCTATTAGTCATCTTTTTAAGAATTTATCAGATTTTATTTCTGTGGCAAAATGAATTTCGAAAACAGCATATTAAATTAAATTTGCATTAAATTTGCATTTAAGACTTTTATCAGATTTGCATTACATTTGCAATTTTATCATTTTTTGATTTTAAGAATTAAGAATTTTTGGAAATGTCTCCAAAGAAAAGAAGATGCAAGACTCTACAGGCAAATTGCATGTCTGATGAAGGCACGCAACATGCAGGACACCAGACTCAGGAACTGGAAGACATTTTGCCAGCAATCAACGAAGAAAGAAATCCGCAACGAGAAAACAAAAGATTACGTGATGTGAACATGTGTTTGCTCAGCAAGAACAAATCACTTGCAAACTATCCATCACTCCCACAATTGAATGAGTTCATGGACATCAATGTGGAATAAGGGGTCAACAGATTATTGATGCATGAAGAGTCATATGACCGTGAGGACTCCAACATATTGCAGAGAAGAGATCTCTCATGAATGATGACCAACTTGCAGTGTTTCAAGAAATTGTCAAAGCTGTAGAAGATAATAATAGGTCTGTGCAATGCTTCTTCTTGAATGGACCTGGAGGGACAGGGAAGTCTTTTGCACTGGAGCAGATTCTTGCAGCAGTTCGATTGAGAAACAAGATTGCACTTGCCGTTGCATCCAGTGGAATTGCAGCACTGCTTCCGATGGGTGGACGAACGATGCACTCACGGTTCAAGCTTCCTTTGAAACGTACAGGAGTTCCACATGTACCATCAAAAAGCAGTCCCATTTAGCATATTTCATTCAACATACAGATCTAATAGTATGGGACGAAGCATCAACGTCACACCGCTATGCCCTTGAAGCTATCGACAGAAATCTGCAAGACATAATGGACAGTGAACAACCATTTGGAGGCAAAGTGAAGTTGCTAACAGGGGACTTTCGGCAAGTTCTTCCAGTTGTTCTTCGAGCATCTGATGAACAAATTGTTGGTTCGTGCTTGAAACGTTCAGCACTTTGGTGCCACTTCAAGCAACTCAAACTAAATATCAACATGCGTCTGTATATGGCTGAAGCAACTGATGCCACAAGTGCAAAAGAGATACAAGAGTTTGCAAGTTTTCTGCTCGAAATTGGTGAAGGACAACATTCAGTGAATGAATCTCTGGGTCCAAACTACTTCTGCCTTCCAAAGGAGTTTGTACTGACGCCTGCAGAGAGTCAAACAAATCAACAAGCAGTCATTCAGCATGTATATGGTGACATGGAGCAGAGACTTTCAGAAGATGATTATTTCTGTGACCGAGTCATTCTTGCTCCATTGAATGTAGATGTAAATGAGATCAACGATGAGGACATGCGGAAGCTTCCGGGTGAACAATATGTCTATCGTTCCATTGATGGTGTCCATGAAAAAGAAGGACTAGATGAGACACTCTATCAACAAGAACTGCTCAATGGAATGAATCCGACAGGCATGCCTCCGTATCTACTGACATTGTGTGTTTCTGCACCAATCATGCTAATTCGAAATATCAATGGAGAACAGGGTTTGTGCAATGGCACTCGCCTAAAAGTATGTCGGCTAACCAGAAATTGTATTGACGCTAAGATTCTCACTGAAGCACGAAAGCGAGAATGCATATTCATTCCTCTATCACACTCATCAGTGAAGACGAGTGCATGCATTTCATGCTGAAACGTACAGTTCCCAGTCCAAGTTGCATTTGCCATGACAATCAATAAAGCACAAGGGCAATCGGTCCAGCGTTTGGGAATCTATCTGCGCCATGAAGTATTTACACATGGTCACATTTATGTAGCTCTTTCACGATGTACCTCCAAACAGCATGGAAAAGTTGTGATCTCTGATCCTCAACTGGAAGATAACAAAGGAACTTTTATCAAAAATGTTGTATTTAAGGACGTCATTGATGCCTAACATCATTATTAATCCTTGCGACTTGGTTACGGCCCCGGCTGAGTGGGGCCTGGTAAGCTTGTAGGGTACATAAAACGGCGTATACCGTTAAAATTTGATCGAATTTCAACGAGTAGTTTCCGAGTTAGCATCTTAACACGTGCCGATTAGTACTCGCATGTGAGCACCGTTATGATTTTGAATGCGTAACTCGGAAACTACTCGTTGGTACATGATCAAATTTTAACGATATACAGTTTTATGTCCCCTATTATTCCACCTAAATTCATTATCCTAGGCGTTAGAGAACCTGAGTTATTAACTTGTTGATCTTGGTGGCGGCATTTTTATTTCTGTTCATATCTCAGTTAGCGTTCAAATTCGGACCCATGTTCATATGAAGATTTTTTGCTTAGAATCACCCATACTCCACCCCTCCAAAGTTGGTCGTCAAATTATACAACACCCTGTATATTATACGTTCAAAATTTATTTATTATTATTAAGGTACAATTCTTTTATGGACACACTGTATATGAATTTTCCTCTGTCAGTATAATTCATGAAAGTAAATCACACTTGAGAAAAACCTACGAAATCAAAACGTCGACGACACGCTGAGGAAAAAGAGAGCTTAATGCAGATTGAAGCGCTTTCACAAACCTTTCTCTAGTGAAGCGAGAATAGGATTTCTAAGAAGTAAGAAGTGATTCTCTGTCTTTTTTTCCCTTCAGCACAATCTTCTCTTTTCTTTTGTGCGAATTCGTACAACCTGAAAGAGAAGAGGAAAAAGAGAAGGAAAAAGCAAAGAGAAGGAAAGCAAGAGATATGGATTATCGACCTCTGATACAAACGTGGACAAAAGGTTTTTCACAAGGAAGCTGCGCGCCAGAGTGAGGCCAAAGCGAGCGATTTGCTGCTAAGATGACGTCCCGTCCGCCTCATTTGTTTGGTGCTCAAGTGCTCCACAAAGAAAGAAATATGACGGTGAAAAAGTGTGCGAGTAGGAAATGTAGGAGGGGGTTGGAGAGAATGACACAGGCTAAGGTAGAAGACAGAAAAGAAAAGAATAAATGGCAAAAATCGCGAAGGGTTTTTGACCAAAGGGAATAGAAGCATTACATTCATAAATCATGCTTATCATTTCCGTGGCAGTTAGGAAATTAAGCCATCAGGGCCGTTGGCTAGGCAGCCGACCATTACTTGCGACCACGGCGGCCGTAAATTCATGGGGACGATGATGGGGGAACGCAGGCATACAATTCAACACCCTCCCGCAACAGCCATACAAGACACAAAACAATACCTATTAAAAAAATAAAAAACGAAAAAAAAATCATCTGGATACTTTTTTTCCCCTCCATTCAATGGAACGTTTTGGGTTGAAGTTTCATGCGTGCACGTTTCCTTTCCCCATTCCCAGTCTTTAATGGCTCCCTGATTTCGGAACTGATAACTGTTTTGCGAAAGGTAATTTCGTATGTAAGTGTTAAGAAGCATAAACAGAAGGAGAGAGAGAGAGAGAGAGAGAGAGAGAGAGAGAGAGACCGGCTCCTTCGCTTTTATTGATAAAAGAAACTTCACTGCCAAAGGACATAGAGCGTCGCTCGCAGTTTCCAATTGTGACTCATAATTCAAGCATTTTTTACATCGCACCAACTACCGTCAAATTTCACATTAAAATAAAAATGTTTTTATAATTGTCTCAGAGAAGTTTTGATAAAAGAACTTCGCAATAAGAATTGTTATTACGCTAAGACGTTACAGAGCAAAGTTTGAAACAGTACAGAAACATCATTACAAACGTTTTTAACAATAACAAATGAACAGATCATAGTACAGGGCTAGTATAAATGGTTCACTCGATTTCAAAACACTTTATTAGGAGCTTTAGCATAAAAGCTACTTATAAGAATGCGCCCTTGGTCTGTACGTTTATCCGGCCGGCCGTCCGTCCGGCTGTCCGCCGTTTGCATGATAACTTAAAAACGGATTAACTTTTTCAAATTCTGTTTTCAGAAATATGACCATCAAAGTCTTAGCTCGGCCGTATCAACTTTTCAGAATTTTTCGTGGGCCCCTTCAAGTCGAATTCACGTGCTAAAACAGTTAGTGTAAAGAATACAAAGATAACGGCATGTCTTAGGAATCGGTTTGTCAAAGATAACAATCGGTTTGTCAAGAAGGAATACATTGTTACTTTCTGTTCATCTTTTAAGCGTTACCGACATCGGCGCGCGCACGTGAAATCGCTTTGTCGACCACGGTTGCTCAAATGCTCATAATCTAAATTATTAAGTAGTGGAAGAATGGAGCTGCTTATTGGTTTTATAATGTCAGTCCGTCCCCTTCATAATTTCTACATTTTTTGAGGTAGAAGGTACGTAAATTCGGAATGTACATTGTAGCTTCCTATGGGCACGTCCATCTGCACTATTTAGTTTGGTTTTGATTGGTACACCGGGGTAGGAATTACGGGGGTGGGATTCAGAGAGGACAACATATCTATGTGGTACTTAGGTACATAAAGGCGTGAAATTCAGTATCCAGATTCCTCTAGGCAAGATCTACATTACTATAAAGTTGGGGTCGGATTTGCGGGGGTAGCAGTCACTTGATGTTTAGAACTATGGGAACATATGGCATGTGATATATCATACAGGGTGATTCAGTCAATTTCTGACCATTTCACTCGAATGACGTGCATTAGGGATAAACAAATGAAAGAAAATGAGCGCCATATCGAATTTCTAAATAGTTGGAGTTTGTATTGTTGCAACGGCGCTGCATGAAAATCGTATTGTTGAAAAATGGCTCCCGCTCTATCAACAGAGCAGAAATGCAAGGTTGTCGAATGGTATTTCGAGTCAAAATCACCTGTAACCGTGCAAAGAAAGTTCCGGAAGGAGTGTAAGTGTCGAGACGCACCAAGCAGGCAAGCAATCATGGATTTTGTCAAGCAATTTCGTGCCACTGGATGTGTTAAAGGCAAGAAAAAAGACGGGAGCGAAGCTCGTGTTCGAACGGCCGAAGTTGTCGAAAATGTTCGCACAAGGTTGGTCGATTTCCCCTACCAAAAAATCTGTTCGGCGCCTATCCATTGAAGAAGGGCTGTCGTATACCACGACGTGGCGAATTTTGAGAAAGGATTTATACCTGTTCCCGTATAAGATCCATGTTCATCAGGAGTTAACAGACACTGGAAGACATAAATTTGCGATGGAGTTTGGAGCAGAAATGGAAGCCAATCAGGACATTGTGGACAACTTCCTGTTAATAAACACAACGTTCGTTTTTGGGGTTCCCAGCACCCTCATGAGATCCATAAGTCACCTCTTCATCCACGAAAGGTTATGGCTTGGTGCGCGATTTCCAAAAGAGGCATTATTGGTCCGTTCTTTTTTAACGTCACAGGTTTACCTTAACATGTTGGAAACCTTCTTCATCCCCGAGCTGCGAAGGAGGCGTATACCGCTTCGACATCAATGGTTTCAACAGGATGGGGCTAGGCCTCACACCACTAATGAAGTGCTAGACTTTCTCAATCAGAAATTCGGAAATCGTGTCATTTCAAACAGGTTTCCAGATCGATTCGGGGGTGGCTTTCTTTGGCCCCCTACGAGTCCTGACCTAAACCCATGTGATTTTTATCTCTGGGGGTTTCTTAAGACCAGCTGCGACAAAGCATCGTCGACTGCTGCACCCTTGTGGATGCAGAAATCCTGGAATGCAGAACGTTTTGAACTTCACCATTCGGCTGCGAGCAGTTCAAAACGTTTTTGGTGGCCACATTGAGCATATCATCAAGACTTTTCCACGGGAATAAA
>JAHWFO010083049.1:47964-110489 GCA_023313115.1 Rhysida immarginata | reverse complement strand
TGGTGGCCACATTGAGCATATCATCAAGACTTTTCCACGGGAATAAAAACTCCGAACTGCCTAAAATATACTGAAATGCTAAGTTTGTAAACATTAATGGGTAAATAAATCATAGTACTGAAATGGTCAGAAATTGACTGAATCACCCTGCACGTTCGGGAATGATGAGAATGGAAAGAAAATACGAGCTTTTTTTACATTTTCTACATATTACGTTCGAGAAAATTAATTTTCGATTAAAAAACTTGATGAGAGGTAAAAAATGCAGATAAAAGGGTAAAAATAGATGACTGCAGGATCTGCTACTTGCCTTACCCTACTCGGAGGGGTGGGGGTAATTTCTTTTTAATAAATATATAAATGAATTTCTGCTTCACTGCTAAAGCTCCTATTTGGAATGTTTACAAGATTTTATTTTCCAAAGTATTACACTTGCATGTATAATTGATACATGACCGGAACCATAAACTCACCAAGTTTCCATCGTGATACGCCAGTTGGCAGCAGGAGTGCAGGCCTTTACAAAATGGAGATAAAGCAGGAAAGAGTTTCTGTGCGAGATATACGTCTTCTATTGCAGTGCAGCGTGCATTCAGAAAAGAACCACCATGTAAGCAACATTTTGCGATGGTATCGGCCGTGTAAGGACAAGCACTGCGTAAACGGAGAAGCACCGTTTCCATAACTCATGAGGAAGACTTTCATGCGTATTCCACAGAAATCTTGGGGCACACAAAATATTTATCGCGTGTGAAGAAAATTACATACCTTTTCTTGTATCGATTATATCTGGTTGGTTGGTTGAAATTTTAGGGCGTCGGCTACTATGGCCATTTTGCGCCCGACAGAAAGTTTAAAAACCCACAGTTTATGGGCCAAAAGTTTAAAAATTCAGATGGAGAAAACAAAAAACATAAAAACGTGAATGACAAAGATGGAAAAACAATAAAAATTATGACTGAGATTTTAAAAACCATAATAAATTTAAAAAACCGACATTTTCCTCTAGGGTTCTCCCGTAATAAGAAATATTTGTATAGGTTCTGAGTAAATCATTAGTGTGTAAATGGCACTAACTGACTAAAAAATACATGTTTAAAATCTATTTCCTTATAAGATGTCCCCTAATGAAAACTGATGAATATGATTAGCGTGTAAATGGCACTAAATGAAACCTATATTTGATGGTCAAATATATATAATGCAAAAGCAATAAAAAGATGACTATATGAATTTAAAAACATGAATAATTTTTAAAAACAAAAATACTTTTTTAAAAATCATAGGGTTATTCCCCAACAAAAACTCAAGTGAATAATTCAGTCCTAATGAGCGTCGTAATTTAGTGTGTAAAGGGCACTGAATAAGAATATGCTTAATAGTTAGCATTGCTCCACAAGAACACAATGGAGCTGGTTCTTTTTTTAATAAATATTTGTGAGTAAGACGGCTGTGACCAATCCTAAGCCGAGTAAGAACGACATCTTCTCGCCTGTTTGTTAGACAAGGTAATGACCACGGTGTGATGGAACGCTTGATTTCAAAAAGTTTATTATCTGGGTTAAGAGGCCAAGACTCCTGCCAAGAAGATTTGAGTTTCTTGGAAATCACCGGGTATAAATGCTCGGGGATTGACAGCAATTCAGAGATCGGTAACTGTGTAATAGCGTGTTTTGCCGCCTTATCGACTCGTTCATTTTGCTGGATACCCATGTGACTAGGGATCCAGACAAAATGAATTCTGGTACCTTGGGAATCCAGGAAATGAAGGTATTCCTGGATTCTTTTGACAAAAGGATTTTCAGAGTTGAAAGATTCCAACGATTGCAAAGCGCTCAGAGAATCAGAGAATATCCAGATGTTGGAATTTGGATATTGAAAACAGAACTCTAACGCTTTGGCTAACGCAACCAATTCCGCTGAGAAGATGGAAAACTCGTTCGGCAAATGATAGGAGAATATAGTGTTATCTACAAGGAAAGCACAGCCAACCCCGTCCTCTGATTTGGACCCATCTGTATATATGTGGAAGCCATCAGGAAGGGTTTCTAAAAAAACCTTAAAAAGTGCGTTAATTTCGGCTTCCAAAAAATTTGATTTTTTCCCCCCGAATAAATTGTAATTTACATCTGGTTGGGGAAGAATCCACTGAGGGACATCTCTGACCTCTCGGCTATGCATGGCTGGAAATGAGAGGTTCAGGCTCACCAGAAGATTCTGGAACCAAATGTTGATGCTTCTATAAGAGTGATGGGGAGGGATTCTAGGTTTGCCAAATAGACAGGCAAAAGCTGGGTGCTGACTTTCACCATATATGCGAAGAGCATATTTCAGGAGGAGTTTGGCTCTTCTTAACCATAACGGGGGTTCAGAAGCATCTACATAAAGGCTCTCTACCGGACTTGTTCGGAACGCTCCTATGGCAATTCTTATGCCTAGATTGTGAACGGGGTCTAACAGCTCGATTATATCTGAATATGTAATACTTTGGAAAATACAGTGTTGTGAAATCGAATGAATCATAGTAATCCTGCAGCAGCCTTCTTAATATATTCATAAAGGCTTTACAATACACACATAACTGATTAACGACCTCCGCTTTATTACTTAAGGAAATATTGGTCATCACGCTTATGGTTATCCTCAGGAGATGACTTTAACAATAAGTACTCAATCAACAAATGTAATCCATCGTGTGGCTCTTGTAAACAATTCTTAACAATTCTTTCTCTTAATCTTTTATCTTAAGACCATTCGGTGTCTAGGACAAAGTAAGCTTTCAAACTTTATTTCGGTTACAACTTTCATAGAGAAATTTTATTAACTTAATAAAAAATTATAAAATTAAAGCATCTTTTGCTTTAGTTTATTTTTTTTGAATAAGGTATAGCATGTATAATCGTAACTTTCATTAAAACAACAAATCAATTCTTATTTAAAAAATAATGAAGCTTCCAAAAGTCATAAAATCAAACTTCGGATTGTCCAGCAAATGCCTGAGCGAAAAAAAAACAGATTATGATCAAGGCGTGCAAAACTTCTGCACGTTCATTATTAATACACCCACGGATCACCCCTGACATACGTTTTCAGTACGCAGTGAAAATCTCGGATAAAATTACACTTCCGGAGGTTTCTCCGAAATCTACCCGGGGAAAAGTAAGTTCTCTTTCTAAATCAACTATCTAATCTCGATTATCAGCATACAAAACCATTATGTAAATAAATTCCTTCCGTCCAATTCATTCTGTAAGCCCACTTATTTTTTTGCATACTTAGTTGTATTTAGGCTTTCTAATAGGGAGCGCTCAATCTAAAGCAATCCAAATTAATTCGGAATTAACATCACCAATGACGAGCCTTTCTCACCGACGAGGCTGGAGATTAAACTTGATCAAATAAACATTAAGCTTAGCGTAAATGTTCAGTTCCGTATTTACTAAAGCTATTTATTTTAGCTTTAATAAAATAAAACGAACATTTTGGCTTCCATTTCTCCACATTAAATAATCCGTTGTGCCATATAAGAATCGTATAAAATCTTTTTCCTCTTTTTTTTTTATTCATTAAGTCAACTTCAATTATTCGGGTATAAACTCGTCTTCTGGTATTAAGTCTTTTTCATTTGATTTAATTAAATGTTTATTTTTATCAGTTCGTATTCCTTTCTTATTTTATTAGCTTAAGCTCGGTTACATGGCAGGTTCTAGGGCAGACATCGCTAAGGTTAACGAGAAAGAGGGGGGAGGGACGAAAAGTAAAAGAGACGGGAGGGAAAGAATTCATAGAGGATGTTAGTCAATTTGTTGGGGGCCACCCGTTAACTTAATAATGGGAAAATGACACTTACCACCGACATTTTCTAAAGTACGAGGGGCAGTCAGTAAGTAAGTTACAAATAATGAACGGATATTTATAAGAGAAAAGGACGAGACACAAAAACCCTGGAATACAATAAATAATAGTTATTAAATAAAAATGAAAATTAAATAATAATTAACAAAATAATTAATAAAAAATAAATAAAATCAAAATAAAACTAGAAATATAAAATCAAAAAAAAAAGCTGACGTTTCGGATAGAGACTATCCTTTATCAAAGCAAAAAGGATAATTCTCTAAAGGCAATTAGAATATTAGAGAATTATCCTAAGTTACAAATAGATATAGAAATGAAACAAATAAGAGTACTGACTTGAAAACTACTTTTATTTCTCCACAAAATCTCCCTGTACAATGAGGCACTTGTTCCATCGTTTCACAAGTCCCTCAAAACCAGAAGCATACAATCTTTGGGCTGCTGCCTGAACCAGGCGTGAATTCCCTTTGTACAGCTTGGAGCCGAACAGATGGAAGTCGCTTGGAGGAAGGTAAGGGCTATACGGAGGATACTCGAAAAATTCCCAGTTGAACTTTCGCTGCATCTCAATTGTCTGGATGGCAATATGAGGACGATCGTTATCATGCAATAACAATACGCCTTTGATGAGAAGTTCTGGTCGCTTCCGCCGAATAACCTTACATCTGTGGCATTAAAAATGATTATTGTGGATTTGTGATTTCTTCTCATCGCTCGATTGTTTGTTGTGTCCACAGTTTCTTGGCGGATTCTACTTCTAGTAACAGAAGTCATTCACAAAATACGAACGAGAAAATAATATTGACTATTTTCAGCCATATAACAACATAAGAATGAAGTGAAACCAATGGTCTATCTATACGGGGTATAACAAAAATAATAGGCTGGTTATACGAAGTACATTTCTACACCTTACACTCTGAGCCTTGCTCAATTTAAAGAATAGGCAAAGAAATTTCGGAAAAGACAAGCACCCATTCAAGATGGATGCAAGTACTTCAAAAAATATTAAAGACGTTGTACTGGCAAGCAGACGGATAAGGATCCGTCAAATTGCAGCTGAAGAGGAACTAAGAATGGATGCTGTATAAACAATTGTACATAACACTAACCTGGATTTTCGGAAAGCGTGTGCATAGTGGGTATAACATACTCTCAGCGACAAGCAGACCAAATTTCGTATGGGCTTGTCATTCGAGCATCTGGCATGATGCATGTTGCAAGGAGATACTTTATGAATCGTATTGTGTCGATGATAAATCAAAGAATATATAAGGATAAGTGTCGGAATAATGGAGAGAAAATACTTATAACAATAAAATGCATACGAGAAACTGTTGAACAAGATTGCTTCTGCTTTGTTTTTCTCTGTACTATTGAGCAGAAAGACGTAAACAAAAAAAAAACAACGTAAATTGATGTTACTATTTTATAAATTACAAACAAATTGAAATGAACTTTTTAATTTATCACAAAAATGCTATGGAAAACGCAGCGAATAATATGAGCGAATAATTTCCTCGTCAATATTGCATGACTCACAATTCAGTACATTTTGCAATTAAAGAAAAACATATCCAATTAAATGCGGTTGCATGCACCGTAGTTTCATATCAGTTCTGTTTTCCATACACCGCGAAATGTGGAATGTTCAGAAGTGTCTTAAAAAAGCATAAAATGCGGTAATTAATGAATGATTCATAATACAAATGAATGGAGCGGGATAATTAAAATAGTAAAAACAGCCATGCTTAATTAATGAACAAACACAGAAATCTCTGTTTTGAGTTGATGTTGTGATTTCTCATTAATTAATTTATTTTAATGAGCGTGTATCAAAGTCACTGCTTTGTTGGCTGGCGGACATAATTCAATATTAAAGATAAAAATTTATCCAAGCCCTATGCCTTGTCAAGATTTCACTTTAAACTATGTTTCACCTTTCTAAATCATTTTTATTTTCATCCATGGCTTTTACACAATCGAGGTACAATATGATCACAAGCTATTAACCAGAATAACCGCAATGTGCAGTAACGACAGCAGCTAGACGACATGGAAGAGAGCCAATAAGATGTTGGAAGATGACCACTAATATCTGGAGCCCTGGCAATGCGCTCGTCAATGGCTGAAGTGATCCGAGGTGATCTCAAAGGTGCTCCTCCAACCATTCATTCCGAGAAATTATGACCGCATGACATATCGCATTATTGTCTTGCTGGTATATTACGTCCCTGGAAAGAGTGAATATAATTCCCAACGAAGGATAAATAAATAATTCGGATGATAGTGCCTTTCAGGAATATCAGATAACGCCTTTGCTGTGGTAAAGAAAAACTTTTTTTTATCAGCAATGTGTCAAAGATACGTCCGAGAATGCACAACAAGCTCTAATTCTTTTCTTAAGGAAGGCACGCAACCTGTGGAAATCTCTCTGCACAATAATATGCGGAGTTTAGAGATGGAAGGGGTTTCCTGCAAAAGATATTCGCTTGGAGGTCCTTGCCTAACTTCAATACAGTCCAGGCTTCTTCCACTGTGACTTTTATATCTTCGGACCGCTGAAAAAACTATAAAAGGACGGCGTTTCACCTCCGATCAAGAGGTTCGTGCTGCGATGGAGGAATGTTTTCGGTTCCGGCTCACTACTTCTTCGCGGAAAGTATACAGAAACTGCCAAGGTATACAGCGGTGGGATCGCTGCTTGATGAACCGTTCAACCTCATCTGGACGTTATAAATGTATTGAAATTGCTATTCAAATTGTTAAAATGTTTCAATTCAATAACCCTTAGGTTTCCATGCAAGTAACCTACATAACCAAATTTCAACTTTCCAGATCATAAGTTGTAGAAATTATGAACGGGGCAGAAGGACGGACCGATGGACATGGTAAAACCAATAAGTATAATCATTCTTCCGCTACTTAATAATGGGCTGCGTAGATGACAACACTCCATTGGATGCTTATAATCTCCAAAAAAGCGATTGTATCGCATGAAGTCAAATGAAGACATGGGCATATCCTACTTCACTATTTAGTCTCGATTGGTTCAATGGGATCGGAGTTAGCGTGCTGGTCGATCCGGTCCATGTGTTATATACACTACCCTATCAAAAGTTATGGGACACCATCACTTTAATAGAAACACTTTTGCTGCTATCACAGCTTCTACTCTCTGGGGCATACTGTCCACAAGTTTTTGATACCTTTCGACAGGTAATTTTCGCCATTCTGCCATAAATGTCTTGGATAGTTCGGTCACGGATTTCGGGCGTTCCGCACAAGCGCGCAATCGACGTTCCAACACGTCCCACAGATCGGGGCTCTGGGCAGGCCAGTCAAGTTCTCGAACCCCCTTTTCATCAAACCATGTGCCTACA
This sequence comes from Rhysida immarginata, assembly GCA_023313115.1. Lineage (NCBI taxonomy): Eukaryota > Metazoa > Arthropoda > Chilopoda > Scolopendromorpha > Scolopendridae > Rhysida > Rhysida immarginata. The sequence goes on along the minus strand of JAHWFO010083049.1, from coordinate 103,248 downwards.
GCCCTTGCTTTATGGCAAGGTGCGTTATCGTGCTGAAACAGAAAAGGGCCATTGCCAAAGTGCTGCCAGAGAAATGGGAGTGCTGCGTTGTCCAGAATGTCTTGGTAACTCTCTGCGTTTAGATATCCGTCCACAGAAACGATTGCACCCAACCCATACCATGAAAAGCACCCCCACATCATCACCGACCCTCCGCCGAACTTCACCGTGGGCCCAATATAGCTTGGCAGATAACGTTCGGCGGGCGTTCACCGCACACAAATGTGTCCATCCGATTGCCAGGTGGTGTAGCGGGACTCATCACTCCATTCAACCATTCGCCATTGACCCAGAGTCCAATGACGTCGCTCTAACAGTTTTGCTGTCGAGATGGCACCCAACAACTGTACTTCTTTGGAAGTCTGAAAGCTCTTTTCTTTGAGACATTCTTACAGCATTCACGCAAGCATCATCTCATAATAGCATACTCTCTGATATGTAGTGATGGGAAGAATGTCAACAGTGAAATTGCAAAGGAACGTCTCATTTTAATTCAAATCAGGGTTGCCCCATGAGTTTTGATAAGGTAGTGTATCTCCTCTAGTCAAATAAATATCGCGAATTGTTCTATAAACATAAAATACAATATTGGTTTAATCATCCAAATTTATTTTGTGGCCTCCAAAACGGGCCCCATTTGGTATAATACCCTGATACCGACGAATAATGTAGGCACTTTCCGTCGAAACACTTTCTATAGGCACTTTCCAGGTTATTGTTTTATAATCTTTCATGAAGATGTAATTCGAGTTTAGGAAACAGGAAATAGTCACAGAGAACCATATTTGGCCAATACGGTGCTTGGTAGATGCCAAATCTTGAGCATTTGCATTTGGCAAAAATTCGCGTACAAGACCCGAAGTTTGAAAAGCGCATTTTCGTGGTGCAAAATCCAAGAATTGTACTTCCACAAATCTGGCCTTTTGCAAAACTTTAGCAAAAGAGACTTCGTGGCATTACAAAATTTGAAGAAAACTCTTTGTTCGATATTTTTATCCATGTCAAAATCGCAGAGCACAACTGAGGCCGATTAACAAAATTAACAACTATAAACAAACTGGTTGTCAGATAGAGCCACAACTCTACGTGGTAATTTGGTATATTGATGCCGTCTTACAGCAAAAAAAAAATTTTTATATCTTTTACGAGTGCCTTTTAAATAAAAATTTCCCATTACAGAAAAAAATATCAATGTTTTTAGAAAAATTTATTATGAAGTATTTATTTGACTGAATATGTGATATTTGCTCTTTAATTAATTCGAGATAAGCACAGGACATGCTGAAGACCGACTAATCATAAAGTGACCACTAAAAACTGTGTCGAAGGCAGGTGTCGAATAAACGTCCGTCTGATCAAAACACACTTGTTCTGATTTATGTAACTACTGAAATGATTAAATTTTAATTTTTCTTTTCTAAATAAAAAAACTGTTCTGTTTTCACTCAAACAGTCTTTTGATGTCTTTGATAAACCATAAATATAAACTGCTTTATAAACTAAGATGACTTTTAGAACTCTTACTCGTTCTTTCTCTCTCTCTTCATTGCCACTTAAAGATTTATAGTTTGTAAAAAATTTCCGTTCTTCCTTAAAATTCCTTTGGCCACTGTGGAGACGAGAATCTCTCTGTTTTTTCAGTACATAAATAGTTCACAGCGAAATCAACACACCGAGAATGAGGAACCCTGTAGCGTTGCTATTGGCCATTTCGCGTATCCTGCGGGTCACTTAAAACAACTGGGTTCCTTGTTTTCATATAAGCCCTATGCCCCATCTAGGTCATCCTCTATCCATCTTTGTCTTGAGTATTCATACGCACAAACCCAAAGCTTAACAAAGATGTACTCATTAAAGAGCAGAGAGAACAACTTCATTTACAGCACATATTCAGCGTCTCATATCCTTTGTTCTTTCATCAACCTAGGAAGTTTCCTAAAATTCTGACAATAAATTCTCCGCCGCTGCCCTTGCACTCTTTTCCAAATGTTACCTAAAGTGGCCTGGATGGTGTGTCTTCGCCAGATATCTTTCGCCGTGTAACAAAAAGCAGCTGGTTGAAATTCAAAAGTGGTCTGGTTGAAATTCAAAAGTGGTCTGGTTGAAATCTAAATTAACTGCTTTTTAAAAAGAGAGAAAAGGTCAATTTTTTTTCTTGCGTAAAATACTTTCGCCACACTATTAATAGATTTTGTTTTAACTCCACTCAAAAGCAATATTTGCTAAAGAGGTCTATATTTAGTGAGTCAACAAATGAAACTGGAGAAGAGAAAATTCTCTACAAATATGGCAGAAAATGGCAATCCTAGCTGAAAATATAAAGGATGCAATAACTCAGGTAAATATTCTAAAAGAGTCAGCCGGAAAAAACAGGCTTACAAGTAACTTTTGAAAAAACAGAATACATGATGAAAGTATATTGAAACAAAATATGCTAGAATAAACAAGTCACAAAATTTAAATATATACGGGAAATAATTTAGTCAAGTGCAGTAGACAAAATGCTAACCTACGAGCAAGAAAAATGGAACTTGCATTCAACGCAAAATTGAGGCATTACAACACAGTTTTCAGACTGGAAAAACTTTTTGCGTCAGAATGTCTCACAATAAATACAGCCAAACAATTAGATTAAATAGAAAAGAGAGAAAAATAGTACAAAAAATCTTGGATCAAAATACGATCATGGGAAATGGAAATTGAGGAGCAACAAAGAACTTGATGAAAGAATAGACGAATATTAAAAACAATGTAGACAAAGGTAGCATTTTACGGGCACCTAAGAAGAATGGATGATAAACGATTAACAAAAAATGAATATTCAACAACTTTTTTACAAAACCCCATGACACAAATGACATGGATCAAAGAAATCAGAGCAGACTTGAAAGAAATGAAAATATTGGAGGAAGAAATAGAAAACAGAGCAAAAGTCAAAAATTTTAAGGGTTTTCAAGAAAAAGTAAAGAGAAAGACAGGCGCAATATGGACGGGAGAAAGAATGAAAAATGCCTTTCTGTCATGCATATTGGTGCAGTAGACAAAAGCACCAAGTCGCTCAAATGACTAATGATTTCCAGCGCTATACCATCGTAGGATAGGTCACCTAACTAACAGGTTTGTACGCAAGATTTCTATCATTCTGCAAATAACTCACTCAACTGTAAAGTAACACTGTCAAGTGGAATCTAAAGGGGCAGCGAGAATGACACCGCTAAGATATAAGCCAAAAAAATGACAGACGGAGATCGTCGAGTGCTAGAGCGTTTGACAGGATGCAAAAGTTCCGAAAGGCAACTTTCTGTACAATCATCATTCACTAGTGACTGATGGTTCTAGATCTCCATGGCCCCCCTGCAGCTGATACGTCCCAAATCAGCAAAATCAATGCGAAGCGCAAGTAGGCAAGTAGAATTGGTGGGGGGAGGGTTCGGAACTGGCCAATGTTGACCACTTGAGGGGGAGGGGGTGAAAGGTGTCAGACACGTGGTCTTTTGGGAAGGGACTAAGGGATGTTAACAAGCAGGTCGTTTTGTCACACTTCAGTTGGTCACAGTCAGTTTTGGTCACATTGATGTATCATTCAATGTGACCAAATCGCCACAATCAGGTCATCACATTCAAGCCGTCACATTCACATAGTATCCGAAACATTTTGTCACTCAGCATTCAATTCAACTCGTCCCAGAATCATTTTTCCACTTAGAATGCTGTGTTTCAGAAGAATTTTATATAGCATGCTATTGAAAGAGATGATAAGTCAAAGGAGCAAATTAAATAGTACATGTTCGTTGCAAACTGGTACGATTTTAGAGATATCAGCATAACTATACTTTAGACACTTTGTTATTAAGGCTCGTGCTTTACGTCTCATTTCCGTAGTGGTGATCGTAATTACATCACATGGTAAGGAGGTAACTATAGATATTTAATAAAACATATTCATACGAGGGTTATCCGTATAGTAAGGTCCGTTTGGCAATAAAAACAAAACTACTACATATATTGTCGAAAATTTTTTCTTTACCAGATTCTATGTACCTTTAACTATTTTTCCAGATAGTTTCCAAGTTTATTTAAGCACTTGTCAGAGCGCTCAATGTACTTCATAGAAACTGCCGCCCGTAAAGAAAACCATGCAGTTAAAATCTCCTTTAGCTCCCGGAACAGGTGGTAGCCACTGGACGCGAAGTCCGGACTGTAAAACGGGTGGTCAAGTTGTTCCCAACTAATCAGATCTTTTGTTTAGGAACAACTTGATCATCCGCCTTTGACCCTATGGCTGGCTTACATTGCATGTAAGATTAGGAGATTTGTTATATATATTGTTACATGTTTTGCATTGCAGTATATGGAGTAGTGACGAAACGAATCGGGGACGAATTTAATGTGACGAGCTGAATGAGTCGAATCGACTGAGTGAAAAAAGATCTTCGGACGAAGTGAATGTGACCAAAAGTGAATATGACTAAATAAATGTGATGACCAGGAAACCTTTTTATTACTTTCAAAATGGAGGAGGGTGAGCCAATGATTATGCGGTTTTTAGAGGGCGGTTAAAGATTTTCTAAATCGTAGCCACAGAGAGGAAGAGGGGGGGGGGAATGCTGGTTTTTGAATGATCCTGTAGTGTGAAGCTCTTCGAACTTGACCATCGACCAATAGAAACTTGTTGTATCGAGCGACGAATCCCGGCACACACTCTGCCATTCATATGATTGTGTATGGGTTTAGCGGACCCACTATGAAGCTCTGAGGAGGCGGTGTCATGGTATGAGGCTCATTTTCATGATCTAGAAAAGTTAGTTTCATTTTCATGGGCTAGTTAGTTTTTCAACGGCAAGAAACATGACATCTGTAACTTATCATGACATTTTGGATTATTCTGCATGATACTGTTTTGACTGAATCCATGAACGCTCTTGGGGGAGAATGGAAGAACACTCCTAAAGCTCTCTCCCAAAATCTGGTAGGAAGTCTACCTGGGAGAATAGACGACTAATAAAGGCAAAAGGGTGTAATTCAATACCATTTTCAAATTCGTGAAATCAGAGTTGCACTCAAAAATACTGGTATTCGGCAACTTTTAATGACATAGTGATTATCTTTTTTTGGACTTGAATTTTTAAATGAGTTTTCATTTTCCAGGATTTCTCGAATTGAGAGTACTTGTATCAGAGAGGGGCGGCCTTTTGAATGTCGTGTCACATTACTCACTTGAATGGAACAAGCATTTGAAAAAGGAAAGGGAAGAGAAGCCTTTGAAGGACGGAAAGTCCGGTTAACAAAATGAACAAACTGGCGCGTTAAATAGGAATCGCCGAAAGGATTTACACTGCAACTCGACTCCTTCGAATCTTCAGATGGACCGATCAAGTGGTTCCACGAGAATTCTTCACATTTTTCAAATCGCTATCAAATTGTGAAAATGGTAATTTTAGTTCACGTTATCTGCTTTTATTCTTTTGAAACAAGAAACGCAGGCAGAAGAGATAAGAATGATTTTAATGATTGAAAACCAGTGTTAAATGTAACGAATCATCAGCATATGGTTTAAATATGTTCGTTCTCTTTTAAAGGAAACATTTCTTTATACACCTCACTGAAATAAAGCGCTTTCAATGCAATAAAAGCATTGAAACGTCCTTAAAAATACAGAGTGAGTGAAAAGTCACTGGGAATAGCTGTATTTCGGAAACAGTGTGCAAAATAAACGATGTGACCATGCTAGCAAGGAATAGGATAGGCGCTCTACCTTTTGGGACAGTTTTGGAGTTTGGCCGCCATCTGAAATCCGCTATTTTGGTCATGGTTCATTTTCTTAAGTGGGTAGCGGGCCATGTGGCATATCAGATAACACCAGTTTTTTCTCAGGTGTTCATTCTGTGATCGGGTTTCAGTTATCTGTTATGGTGGTTCACAAGTTATTAACAAAAACATTGACACTATACCATTATTTGTTGCAGGTAATTGGAGATGGCACTAATGAAGGAGGAGAGGATTGAGCTGATCCTGATATTCGGGGAACGTCCTACCGTACCATTGCTGCTGATTTCAACGCCCGGCATCCCGAAAGAGAACCAATCGCTTACAGTACCGTCGCATATGTAATATCACATTTCAGAGATACAAAGACTGTTGAACATAAAGCTCGTACCGGCCGGCCAAAAACATCAACCAATGAGGCAATCTCAAGCGATGAGGCAAAGAATCCACAACGGCTTGCAGCTGAGTATGGACTCAGCCAATCATCCACAGCACGGATTCTGCGTACCAACAAGTGGCATCCATTCAAATTTCAGATGTAGTAAAAACTATCCGGGGATGAACCGGACAATTATCGACTGGATCCTTCATTTGCATTTAACACTGTGTTCAGTGATGCGGCAAATTTTTATGTCCATGGTGAGGTGAACCGTCAGAAAATGAGATATTGGAGCGAAACGATGGTGGCGTCAAAGTTATGGTGTTTGTATGGAATATGGGGCAACCATTTAATTGGACCAATATTCATAGAATGGTGCTGAGTACCTGCGAACGTTACAGATCACTGTGCTCCGGTCATTGTTGACTGAAGAAGGCAATTTTCAAAGTTTTTTCCAACAAGATGGTACACCATCACACATCGAACCTAATGTCCGTCAATGCCTAGATGGGCATTTACCTTATCATTGGATTAGCCTGCGAGGCCCTGTGGAGTGGCCAACACGTTCGCCAGGTTTCATACCGCTCGATTTTTACCTGTGGGGCTCTTTGAAACAACTTGCGTATGCTGTGAAAATCCAAAGTAAACGTCACCTTCAGCAACGCAGTCTACATGCCTGTGACAGCATTGTCCCCGACGTTCTTGTGCTGTGCAAAATAAACGAATAGAGCACCTTCAGACAACACCACCTGGACAGAAGCCCTACGCATAGAAACTGTATACATTGTAACATCATCAAACGGCCAAATTTAGGGCTTATTATTGGTAGAAATACGATTAACAATAGCTCTAACAATACGAAATTACTTAAGTCTATAAGGTCGTCGGGCCACTTTTGCAGCTATAAGAGTCTTTACTCGTCTAAAAAGCTGTCCCGCAACTTTCTGGAAGGTTACAGCTGAGCTTTTGTTGGGCGAAGTTGAGGTTCTAACTCATTCATGTTCAAAACAAATGGACCCATGCTTAACTGTTCCCGTATTGTAGGCAGCGCGGATGTCTTGATCGTCCAGGTAAACCTCAGAATCCAGAGTTTTCATCACGTAAACAAAAAGATCTAGACCATTCCAAGTGAAGTACGCTACCCCACAGCATAACGCTACCTCCACTAAATTTGGGAGTTGGTAAAATATAGTCAGAGCGGGATTCACAGCTCCACACAATGTTTCCACTGGTCTATAGTCTAGTTGCGGTGAGCTTTGGAGCTTATGTCCATGGTAATCCATCTAGTTCAACTCTCGCCATACAGTCCTGGTGTTTGTCGCAAACTGATCATGTCTCAAAACTAATGATCCTTCGCGCTGCACTTTACAATGACATTACCACGGTGGATTTGGTAGGTTTAATAAGCCCGAAATCTTACTAACTAGATCCAATGACAGTGCTATTTTCAAAGCAATAAGTTATTCCATACGAGAACCCATTTAAGGCTATACCCATATTTTAAAACTTTACTTATGTTGATTACAGCTCCCTTCACACATCTTATCACCACTTTTGGCAAGATGATGTAAATTAATTATACAACCTGAACAGGTAATTAAATAAAATTTGTAATTGCTTAATCGGCTTTAACTCTGACTATCTAGCACAGACATAAAATGATAAGGCTAGAAGTATGCAATTTCCATTAAGGATCTGGGGGCGGGGGTAAATCCGCTGCAGCCATTATGATGAGAACAGAGTAATCGATCACACTGTTCAATAGAACGCGCGTCCTTCTCCTACGCAAGTACGAATTCAGATGCAAAAGTAAAATTTCAATGGCTCTTCAATTTCAAATGGAAGTCATTGATATCGACCAACCATAGAATCTGCACGACAATGGCCTTAGTCATTATTTGAAAACATTGTTTTTGTACAATGTTTACACGTACTGGATCTATGAAGACTGAATAGTACTCGAAATTTTACGCAAACAATTTTGATGCATATTTTTCGCAGTTTCTGTATAAAACTTTTGAAGGGTATTCGAATCGAGCAAGAGCTCTCAGTGATCTTCCATTAAAAAGGCAGTTCAATGTTAAGGCTCATTATATTACTGGAGATGAACATCGATCTATTCTCTCATTAAGCGTTTCCATCACGCAATATACGATTCCTATTGAAATTGATGCGACTCATACAAAAGCAGCCCACGATTTGACAACATAAAATCCAAGTGTAATACGAGGGTCGTTCGAAAATGATTTACCATGATGCTAGTGTCCGGATACTTTAGACAATGTGTGTGACGCCCGCTTGTTGGGAGGTCGATTATGTGGAAGAAATTGATTGGACATGAACATTTGGCGTACTCACGATCGCCATGTGGTACTGAACTAATTCTCAGGTAAAATGGCTATCAGGAGACACTTTTCTGATTTCGAAAAGGGCATAATAATAGGAGACTGCATAGGAGACATGAGTAAACGATGCATTTTTGACATGCGACAGGTCCCAAAATCAACTGCATCTTTTGCTAACAACACGTGGAAAAAGAAGGGATATTACAGGAATGAATTTCGCCGCGGAACATCCACGACAGGGCTAGGGAAATGCTGCAGAGGTTGCTGCGAAAGAGCACAACCCGTCCCATGCATGCAGTAGCAGATGGCCACCCATATCCAAGTTTCAATCAAGATTGTTCGTAAAGAAGCTCATGCACTTGGATATTATGGTCGAATTGCCGCCCGAAAACTTGTCATCACATTGGAGTACGATGGTGTAAGGAGCCACAGGAATTAAATCCCAGGAGCAATGGCAGCTAGTGTTGAATCACGAATTTAAGCTTTTTAGGTCGCATGGCAATGTGTGGAGTTTGGCAGTTCCTGGAGAACTTTGGCGCACTGCGAATTATGGTAATGATGGCAAGATAATATGGGGTTGTTACAACAGATTCGGCATGGGTTCTGTGATCGTTGTGCGTGAGAACCACAGGACCCGTCTAGCCAATCCAATGATCAAGAAATTGCCAATCCGGCCACTAACGGACATTAGATCCGTGGTGTAGTGGTGCACCATCCTGCTGGATAAAACTTGGGAAGCTCCCATCTTCAGTCAACAGCGACGGGAACACAGCGTTTTGTAACATTCACGGCATCAGCATTTAGGGTACCGTTTATAAAAACTGGTTCAATTAAACGGGTGCCCCATATCCCATAGCTCTGACATCACCAACGACTTTGGATAGATCTGTCCAATGAGGGTTCGTATCGCTGCAATATCTCATGTTCTGACGGTCCACCTCACCATGGGACATAAAAATTTGCCTCATTACTGAATACAGTGTTATCTGCAAATGAAGGATCCAGTCGATTATTGTCCTGAGCCCAGATACAGATCTCCTCACGTCTGTCCTGCTCACCCTCGGGTAGTTTTTGAATGGATGCCACTTATTGGTACGCAGAATCCGTGCTATGGATGATTGGCTAAGTCCGCATGCAGCTGCAAGCCGTCTTGCGCTGCGTTGTGGACTCTTTGCAAATGCTACCAACACCATTGTTGAGGTTATCTCATCGGTTTTTGTTCTTGGCCGGCCTGTAGGAGCTTTATGTTTAACAGTCCCAGTATCTCTGAAATGTGATATCAAGCATACGACGGTACTATGCGCGATTGATTCTCTTTCGGGGTGCCGGGCATTGAAATCAGCAGCTATGGTACGTTAGAGGCGTACATCAGGGTCAGCTCAATCTTTTCCTCCTTCATGACCCCCCTTCCTATTTAAGAAAATCAACTTTGACCCAAAATGGCGGACAAACTCCGAAACTCAACCAAAAGATAGAGCACCTATCCTATTCCCTACTAGCATGATCACGTTGCTCATTTTACGCATTATTTCCAAAATACAGCTATGTCCAGTTATTTTTGACTCACCCTGTCTTATGGCGGATTTCATGATGGTGGCAACTTTCCTCAAAATATAGGTCCCATAAATGTTTCATGTTCGGTGTATTTGTGTAGCAGTGAAGGATGACTACGTTTAAACCGGTTCTTATTGTTATTGTATCTAAAACTTACTTAGGACGTTATACTAATTTACAAATTTAGTGACCATGTCTGAAAAATCAATTTTTAGAACTATACAAATAAATGTAATACTCACTTTTAAACAAAAGATTGTAATATTTAAGATAAATAAACTGTCTTCATTTTGATACCATACTGACCATTTCCACACTCAGAAACTTATTTTCATACAGTCGGAGATATACTTATCAATCAACTCTCGTATTACACTGCAGAAAACGTTGCATCTAATTAACGATCAAGATCATTGCTTAACGCGATAAGCCTTCAAAAACCTGCCAATGAAACATCAGGTGGAAAACCTCATGATTTAAATGAACACTCCTGAGAAACATTCCTTTCCCTTCAAAGTGCACATCAACAGGGGATGGCGATGTCGAATAAACTTTTAAGTGGCGTTGTTGTAGAGGAGGCCACGAGCGTCGCTAATAACGGACCTCTCCCCGCCCCATTGTGTTGTTGGGGCAATGGGTGCGTGGGCCATGCAGAGCAGGCCCATTGTGAGCCAGTCAGGCGGAGCTTTCCCATAAGGCTTAGCGCCAAAGTCATTGAACGGAGAACAACTCGGCAACGAACAAGGGAAAACGACGCAAACGGGAGAAATTCATGTCACGTGATCAATTTCGAACTGTTCAATTATTTCGCGCAGGGCTTGTTTATACGGCCGTCACGTGAGCTCTTTTATGTCATGACATTGTTTGAACAAGAGGAACTTTTAAAAGTTTTTACTAAAAATATTTACCTCCTGTATATGCAATTAACACTATACAGCTATACAAAACGTGTATAACTTTCGTAAGCTTGTTCAAGGTAAAGCAGCATCGTATAAACAAGAAAAAAATTATATTAAGCCAATTAAGTGGATTATTATTCTAGCTTACGCAATGTTTATATAAAGTGTTTCCCATTTAATGTTTCTCATTTCTACCTCCAGCAAGTTTACTTTGGTGTCAAACAAATATTTATTCAGCAATGATTACTCTTATTTCATTATCCTGAATAGAGAAATTCACACACTGACCAATGAATTGGAAACATGCGTGAAACTAGAGTAAATTAGCTTCAATCCGTCTTTATGCAAAATAGTTAGAGATCGCTTATCACCTATCACCTATTTAAAAAGGAGCTGGGTGAGTCTATTCACAGAACTTGATCAGCATGAGTAAGAAGAAGAATCTATGGACTTATGGTTGGTGCTCGTCTAGCTAGAGCCAAGATTGAAGCAGTGAAGCAACTGACTGGATTCTCGAAAGGGATGATATCCAGAGTACAATCGATCATTGAGCGTGACTCTGTACACGCCTTTGAAAAACATGACAAAAGATTTTAGCCAAAGCTATCCTCAATCAAGTGGCAGAATCATGCGCTGAAAAATTTAGTGGTTTCTTCAAAGAACAGAAAAGTTCTTTTGTCTAGCATATCTGGAACGTCATAACACTTATAAGAAGACCGGAAGAAGGTTTTGTGGTATGACCAATCACGAAACACGTTGCTTTGTAGGCAGGAAGTTTTGGCGGAAGCAGAAAGTTTTATACTAACCACACCAAAGCCCACTGACTCAGCCCCACTGATTAGGGCACATCACGGAGAGATAATAAAATTCCGATCCGAAACTAATATAGGTAATACCTGTATCCAATAATATATCGTTTATAAAGATTACGTGCCAAGGTTCATATTCAAAGATTTTATAGGCACGTTAAATACCCATATACAGAGTGTAGAGGAATTTCCCGAAACAGTCGAATAACTTTAGAACAAAAGATGCTAGAGCCATAAAAGCCAGGTCTATCTATAGGAAAGTGGCCATGCCCTGTTGAATAAAAGTACTCCCAGCGCCCCTATGTAAGTGCTGAGAAGTTACGAAAACTAACTTTTGAACCAAGACAGATAGAGAAAATGTTTCAATTACAAAGTTGTAGAGTGTCAGCGATTTAGTAGAAATCCACTCTATGCATAAAGTAAACAAAGCATAAAACTCGTAAAACGAGGGAGAAAACTCCATGTATGAAATACCTTCTAGAACAACAAACATATGAAGTCGCTCCTATTTAAATAGGATTATCTCCTATTTAATCCTCTTTAATAGAAGATTGAATAAAATTAAACAAAACAATCGTTAAATTTCAACATTTCAGGAGGCTCAAACAAAGGGAAAAAAGGATGTCGAGATAATTAGTCAGTCAGCATTCACGATGACGCATATCTAAACAATTCAACCCGGAATAGTGCTGATGGAGACTCACTTTAGTCTATGATGGTCGTCTTGCAAGATAAAACATATGTCAAAGACTCCAAAGGAATGTTTTTATGGTCCAGGAAAAGTGAACAAGAATATTATCAAAAATTACTTTCCAAGTTTACCAGCTCTCCTCCTTGATTCTTATTCAAGCCAAAATGACGAAAAACTCATCCGTCTAATTTTCACAATTCCCCTGGAACAATCTCAATAGCTTAACCTCTCGATGTTTTTCCATTGCTTCTTTGGAAAATATTTTACAGAATAACTTCAGATTATGTGCAGAGAGGCAACGACGAATTGCATCACAAGAATAAAATATGTAAATAACATTCACTTATACACAATCAATTTTCTTCTCCAAGATTCAAGACTGCATATCCAATCTGCATGTTTACGAGCGAAAATCTCGAAAAACGACCGAATTTTGATATGAATGGTGTAAAAGTTACTTACGTTTTGGCAATTTCTACTCTTTTTACCATTATTGCAAAGATTTTAAAGAATAAATTTTGTATCAGAAATTGCCAGAAAATCGATGTATGGGTGGAAGGAAATAACCAGAGTGGCATTTAGTGATTGTTTCGTTTAATTTTAGTCAACCTTCAACATTGAAAAGTATTAAATAGAAGCGATTTCGTGCATTTTTTATACTACACGTGAATATTCCAAGGGTATGGTGTCCAGAAGGTGTTCCATACATGACCTTTACTCCACCGTTTTAAGAGTTTTATGCTTTTGTTTTCTTTATGCAAAGAGTGGATTTCTAATAAATCGGTGATGCTCTACATCTTTGTAACTTCTCAGCGCATACACTGGGGTCGCTGGGAATACTTTAATTCACTCGGGCATGGCCACTACTATAGATAGACCTGAAGTTAATCGAGGGTTTCGGAATTTCCTCTACATGCTCTATATGAATATTAATGTGCTTATAAAATCTTTGAACATGAACCTTAGCACGTATTTTTTATAATCGATATGTTATTGAATATATTTATTTTTTATTTATTTATTTATTTATTTTAAAATTGAGGGTTAGAAAATATACAACTAAGCACGACAGAGATCCGAATGGTCCTGATGGACCGACGTATTTGATCTCTGAACGCTCGTATAAAAACAGAAAACAAATTCGGGTTAGTACAAAAAAAAACCTAAAGAAAAAAAAATCACATACAGATGGGTCGGCGAGGGAAATGACATAAACACAAATACTTAAAATAGTTCAAGTCCGCTATGATGAATCAAGCTATACTCCTATTAGTGTAAATAGAGCCAGACACCTGCGTGATAACTCAGCTGCATAGTTGGCTACCAAGGTGCATTACATACCCATCAACATGCACCCTGACAATCAGTCAAACAGTACCAGATTTGTACATCGTTGGGTAGGAATTTTAAAGACACGGAGCATATTTAAAAAAAAAAACGAGCTACGCCCCTAGAAATCCGGGAACACCGAGAAGGATTCGGAGAAACCATTTCTGAAGTTTAAACAAACGATTTAGATTAGAAGAAAAGGACGACCCCCAAAAAATAACACAGTAGCAAAGGGAGGAATGTATCAATGAATAATAAAGGAGAAGCAGAATGTTCGATGGTAAATATTGCAATCTGGAGATCATTCCTTGTTTCCGATTCAAATTCATCAATATGCTCATCCCAAGTTAAATTATGTGTAATGATTCAGCCTACGTATTTGAAGGTTACCACCGTATTTATCAGTTGGTTATCATAAAAAAACTTGGAGACAATTGGGAATATTTGATTTATTGCGCTGATAAAAAAAACATCACGTTCATTTTAAGGATGTTTACAGTTAGCAAATTCTCCTTATTCCAAGTTTTTAAATTATCTAAATAGGTGTTACCAATATTAGTTTCAGTTCGGAATTTTATTATCACTCCGTGATGTTCCCTAGTGAGAATATTCAACAGTAAGAACTTAGAAAACCGTGGGAGGCCAGAAAGAGTGGACAAAGACTCAAATACGCACAAAAAGAGGAAACCACAAATCCGCAGTTTTTTTTTGTGGTTTCCTTTTTTTTATGCAAATTAGTAAGAACTTCTTCCAAGACATATGGAAGAAATTAAAATCTTGTAAACATTCGTGGCCAATCTTCGTGGGGAGAGATAAACAATGACAATGAGAGGGACAAATTCAGCGTCAGTGTAGAAAGCGGCCGGTTTTGGTGTACCAAAGATGGATCTTGTCGAGTTTTGAAACACAATGACTATTCCACGGTTGATAAGAAAAGTGAACCTTACAAGGACAACACCGTAAGTTAAGTGTTCCCATTTTCAATTTCATTAATTGTGTTGGTCAATTCGAAAATTATTCGACGCTGAAGGGCGCAATTTCGGCCATAGAATTATTTGTGACACTAAACATAGTTCAGTTCTAAATGACTCCTCGTTAGTATGCTCCAACGCATTTTTCTCAAATAACTGCAAAGTATTTATCTCGTCTCACAGCGAAGGTGCTACGCCCACCTCATCGGTTATCAGAAAACGAACTATTTGCCAGCCAAGGATTAACTTGCAAATTAAACTTTTGCTATGCTTTACCCATAACAATTTCTTCAAAGTTTAATCTGTTTGTGTTCGTCAATTTATTAGGAGCTTTAGCTAAAAGATACTTATAAGAATGCGCCCTTGATCTGTACGTTTATTCGGCCGTCCGTCCATTCATTCGGCCGTCCGCCGTTTGCATGATAACTTGCAAACGAATTAGCCTTTTCAAATTCTGTTTTCAGAAATTTGACCATCAAAGTCTTCGCTCGGCCATATCAACTTTTCAGAATTTTCGTGGACCCCTTCAAGTCGAATTCACATGCTAAAGTGTAAATAATACCAAGATAATGGCATGTCATATAACAATCGATTTGTCAAGAAGGAATATATTGTTATATTCTGTTTATCTTTTAAGCATTATTGACATCGGCGTGCGCACGTGATATCGCTTTGTCGAAGCACGATTGCTCAAGTGTTCATAATCTATATTATTAAGTAGCGGAAGACTGGAGTTACTTATTAGTTTTATAATGTTCGTCCGTTCCCTTCATAATTTCTAAAGGCACTTGTTCGTTAGAATTATGGCAACATATGGCATGTGATATGTCATTCCATCGAAAATGATGAAAAAGGAAAGAAGATACGAGCGTTTTTACATTTTCTACACACTACATTCGAGAAAATCAATTTTCTGATTTAAAAACTTGGGGAGAGGGAAAAAAGTGCATATAAAGGGGTAAAAATAGATGACCGCAGGGTCTGCTACGTACCTTACCCTACTCAGGGGGGGGGGGATAATTTCTTGTTATTAAATGTATAAATGTATTTCTGCTTCACTGCTAAAGCTCCTCTTTGAAATATTTACAAGATTTTATTAAAATATTGAATTATATTAAGCTTTCACTCAACGCACCTTTATCCGTTATTTTTCCACGTGAAACCCCGCGCATTACTGATGTTAATGCTACTGTAGTGGGATACAATTTATCAAGTCAATAATTGTATGAAACAGGACATATCTTCTTGCCAAATGCTACTTGCTATTACTGATATTGATATTTTGTTTTGTTTATATGGTTTCACGCTCTATTCTCACGCACCTAGATATATACTCTCACTATCTTGTACACCATTCACAAATGTGTGCTTATTCATACACATCCACTTACATATCTCACCCAAACATGGACATACAAAATCTAATTCACTCACCATACATGCCTTTATCGAAAACCCATTCATATTTCCACATTTAAATTCTTCAGAACTATTTTTAAATTCGTTTTGATAATGATAGCTTTCGCAATTTCATCTGGTTTATTAATGATTATTTATTTTTAAAATGTGATAAAATTAAAGTTCAATAGAATTATTTTTTAATCACGTCGACGGGGGCGCTAATGAGTGAGTTCCTCCGTCAAAGGTGCGAAGCCGATTCAGGCAAAAGCGGCTGGAAAACGAGCCGACGGGAATCTGGTAGGCAAACCACCGAGAGACAGGAGAGTGTACAGGTGGAAATGGGGGAGGGGAGTGGCAAAGAAAGGGAGGGATGGGTGTAGGGAGGGGGGAACTCGTGTAAGGTGCATCTGTTGCCCAGGGAGAAGTATTCCGCCGCCGCCACCGCTGTGCCAGTCCATTAGGCGAATGAGGTTGGGTTGGTTAGTAACACGACGAGGCAAAGCGAGTGGCAAACACAGAAACCCTTAATGGATTCGTCGGGAGAGCTGCATAATTTACATTCTTGTCACGTGGGAGAATACGTAGTCACCGAAGAAGTCGAGAATCCATTATGAGTGGAGAAGAGAAAGGGAGATAAAGATATATTAGACATGCACTAAAAAGAAGAGGAGAGGATGCAAAAAGAACCCCCTCCTCTGCAACTCAAAACTGATGCGCGCAAGGAAGGGGGGAAAAATCAATCTCCTGTCAAAAGAAGAAGTTATGCTCGGTAATTTTCATAACATTTCCATTTACTTTTCTCTCTCTTTTGCCACTATTATGATTCAAAAGTGCATTCAACGACGAATTAAAATCAAAACTTCATTCTCTTAAAGCAACTTCATAGGTCGGAAAAATACGCAAGAAACGTTTTTTTTTATAAAAGCGGCCTATTATTCAAGTCAATTACGTTTATGAGAAGTGCAGTTTTTCATCATGTGCCGTTTCAAGAACCAACTCAACTGTTTCATTTTAAATTAAGTTCAATCGAATGGATAACTCAATTAAATTCAATTCGAAAGACGTCAAGTGTTTAAGATATTTTTTGACTATTAAAATGTTAACGTCAAGTCATAAGATAACTGGAAGATAGCTCAGGAAGAAATGGAGGAAGATAACTGCTTAATTTTGGCCGCTAATTATCCAGTTAATTTTTTAATAATCTAAGCAAGCTCTGAGTTGCCCCTCCCCCCAACAGGCCGAAGACCAACACGAGTTTTTTTTAATAAAAAACAAACACAAACATCCATGCATCAAGCGGGATTCGAACCCGCGACTGAATTTCCCTTGATTTTTCCTGATCATCAGCAGAAAAAAAAGGCTATCATGAAAGAATATTATTGACATAGTTCAAAAATAACTATAGTTTTAATTAATAACTATAACTTATTACTTATTTCACTGTTTTGGCTAGCAAGATAGGACGATATGATGGTTCTACCTGCTGGTTGCGAGAACGATATGACCTGCACCTCAGCGCTCTCGGCCAAAAAGCCGGCAACATGGGACACTGTTGAAGTATGTAGCCACGACAGCATGAGGTTCATGAGGTTCATTGGAAGCTATACAGAGTTTCATCCCGTTTAAACCAATAAAAAAAATGCTTGCTTCCACTCGATTTCGGAACACCCGAAATTAAATCTATGTATGCTACAAGGTCACCAAAGCTAGAAAATCGTATCCAACAAACCTCATTTTTCACTCGAGGAAACACGACAAAGTCGCAGATAGCCCGATCTGGCGAGTAAGGGGATGGCGCAATTAGGAGACACGCGGCTCCGTAGAAAAAACTTCGCAATTCGGGCTGCCCGATGAGTAGGAACGTTATCTTCCTGCCACAATAAAATCTCGAAATCCAGATCGTGGGTGCTTTTCTCCCCAGTTTTGCAGGCACTTGTGGAAGACACTTAGTTATGTACCATTCTGCAGTGACAGTTTTGACAGTTTTCAGGGGGATTTTTGCCACATGACCAGTGCAAGAGAAGAAGCTAGTAACGATATTTTTTCCAGATTTTCGAACTCTATTTGGTTTCTTCGACAGAGAGTCTCCTCTGTGCCCACTCCTTTGACTAATCTTTAGTTTCATGACATGTTTGGATGCTGTAAACTGACCGTGATTCGGCTGGTTCGAATCTTTCGATCGTTACATGGCATCAATTCACTCTTTCCTCTTTTTTGCTCTGACGTCAACACGTGGGGGATCCATCTCGTATATCGTTCTGTTATTTGAAGATGAACTCGTAAAATGGCGTTGACTGATGTCGATCCAATTGAAGGGACTCCTCTATCTGCTGGTAAGTGATACCGGGTTTGCCTTTACCGAAATAACTAGTGCATCAAGAGGACGTCCACTGCGCGGATTGTCTTTCAGAGACTTTCGGTCCCTTTCAGGTTTTTCTATATCACTTTTGTGCCCACGTGCTTTCGATGGAGAATAGTCGACGAAATTTCTCTCAAAGTTTCATAGCACTCATTTGGATTTAGGCCATTTTTATAGCACTATAAATTCATGGATCTCCACGCCTCTCTTAAAATCACCATGAGTTGCTCCTGTAGTCAACAACATCACTTCGAGCCACTGTTCAGTTCAAACGAATACCTGCTGGGCAATGAAATTCGGCCAGACGTCATGTAAGGAATGTCTGCACGTATAACGGTATTTAAAATTAGTGGAGTGCGTATATCGATTGTTTACGAGCAGTTACAAATTTTTGACAGCAATCAAAATGTATTTGTAGATCTTGTGAGTGAAGTTTCTTCTGTGTTAACTAATATAGGACCGTTACGACTTGATCGTTTCTCCATCCATAGTGACATTCGTTTACGTGCCCCAGTCCCCCTACAGCGGTTCAAATTTCGTTCTTCAGATCACAGTCTTCAAAACTGACTGACGGTTGTTGCATCCCGTCCAATTTCTGCGCAGTAAGACGCAAAGACCCACCGGCTGTCCGTAGCTCTATAAACATCGAGTCATCTGTTTCATGGAATTGTTGTCGACAGTGCCTTACACAGTTAATTACCTTTCTTGCCTTTTAAGAACTTATCATCGACTATAAATGCACATCTGGCGTAACTTGTTCTCTAAATATGCTCTAAAATTGCGCTTGCTTGATATATGAAACAGCCCTGACTAATGATTTGGTTTCGCTACAATTTCGGCGCATGGTTCTGCCAAATATGGATCGAGAGCAGTTCTTGGTTAAAATTAATTATAAATTGTTGCACTGTGGATGTTCTGTTTCTTCGTAAAAGGGCGGTCGCGCTCATGAATGATTCGGAATTATGGTCGCTGAATACTCTAGATTTGCGCCTTTCGAGAATCCAATCAGCTGCTTCGTTGTTTCAATCACTGTTTCCAGCTAGACGTGCACTGAGAACGAATCCCTTTTTGAAGTCAGTTAGGTCCTTCTTTTCCCCCGTGCCGATCAAGTTCTGTAATTGGACTCACCAACTCTTCTTTAAAGAAGTACGCGCTTGAATCACATGAACTCCCAGTATTTTGCATAAAAGCGGATTAGAACGTGCTTACATATGTTTCGAATTCACTGGTCCGTGTGCATAGTTACCAATTTAAATTTGTGATTATTGGGCGGTAAGAGATATAGGAGACTAAAGAGGAACGGCGTGAAGTAGGAGGAAAAGTGTTAAAGCTATTCCTGCGGAGAGTGACCCGCCAACACTTTCGACAGTCCTTTCGTATTTTATCTGATCGCCTCAAGTTACGAGTGTGGACGGACTGCGAGATGGGAGAAGAACGGGGATGGGGAGTGTGGAGGAAAGAAAGAGCGAAGGATCGTTCATCTCGTACTTGGCTCGTAAAAGCGTCAGAAAACGATCCAGACGTGACCCGAAGTTTCAGAGGATCGCAACTCCCGTTTTCTCCTGTGGCCCACCCCAACGGCTGCGAAAGGAATCTCCTGGGCGAAAGAGGAGTCGCAAAATGCCCCGACTTCGAACTTTCCCTGAATATTCTTCTCCGCCGGCCACTCACGCCTAATTGTTCCCACTCCCTTTACGCAATGCGCTGGCGACATCCGCTGAATTATGACAGCTGAATTTAGGAAAGAACAGCCCATCCCTTTGGTTTTATGGTAAAACGACCTCTGATTCGACTGTATCAGAGAATGAACGATCGCAGAGGCACACAGCGAGAGAGAGAGAGAGAGAGAGAGAGAGAGAGAAAGCCTAAGAGCCCCGAGCTCAATTCCAAAGTAATCACATTATTCCGTTCATTTCACAGCGCGAACATTCCCTCGGAACTGTTCTAAAAGGAAACACGTATCGGAGGTTAAGTGGATGGGAACCGCACTCTTAGAGCCGAGAACACCGGTGCTAGAGTAAAGACCCTGTCGCCGTAATTCTCCTTTTACAACCCGGCACCAGGAAAATCGATTTCTCCGTAGGAATTAAAACGCTTCTTATGAAGGCGACGCCTCACTTTTAAATAATTTCCAGTTTCAGTGGCGATGGAGGGAAGAGACATTTCCACGTGGATAACGGCCACGTTTCGGGGCGAAACTTAAAATCTATGTATGTGTTTTCAAAAAAATTTAAAGGGGGAAAAAAAGAACCTCCTCCATCGCAACAGCTCTAAAACAGGATAACACTTAGACGACCCTGTCGGAAGTTTCTCTGGAATTTACTTTTATGGAGAAAGGACAAGCACGAACTAAGAATTTTTGTTCATGCAACATTTTCGTCCATTATTACCTTACCGAAAGCTGCTTTATGCTTTTGCTTTGTCTGACCGTCGCACTATGAATCTATTATCTCGAAAAGTATGAAAGATTATGAAAATCTGTTTTTGCCAATCCATCAATATGAGAAAGAGCTAGGATAAGTTCGAAGGTGGCCAAAATCGGTTCATTGGTACGTACCCTAATGGCATCATTATGCTACTCTCCCTTCAATGCTAAGATATGGCATGCAATACACAATCAACTGGTAACGATGAGGCATAAATGAATCTCATGTGTAGTAATAAAATCTTGTAAACATTCCAAGGAGTAGCTTTAGCTGTGTAGCAGAAATACATTTATTAGGAGCTTTAGCAAAAAACTACTTATAAGAATACACGCTTGGTCTGTACGTTATCCGTCCATCCGACTATCCGCCGTTTGCACGATTAACTTTTTCAAAATCGGATTTCAGAAATATGACCATCAAGGTCTTAGCTTGGCTGCATCAACTTTTCAAGCCTTTTCGTGGACCCCTTCAAGTCGAATTCACGTGCTAAAAGAGTGACCGTAAAGAAGACCAAGATAATGGCATGTCATAACAATCAATTCGTCAAGAATGAATACACTGTTACTTTCTGTTTATCTTTTAAGCATTGTTAACGTGAGCACGCGCACGCGACGATAGCTTTGTCGACGCACGGTTTCTTAATAAGTGGATGTCTGCTTCATAGCTAAAACTCCTCCTTATACGAAGCCTGTCCGAAAAATATCCGGATTGAGGCTAGAAAAAAGTAGAACCCGCTGCACCTTTTTTTTATCCGGATCGTGTGACAACATTTCTGCTGATGACATAATGAAATTTGCAGCTGTTAAGAGTGCCGCGTGCAATTGTTGTAACACGCTAAAGCAGAACGTTTTTCTTTTCTCGTCGCGTGGTGAAAATGACAGCGCACATCGTGACCTTGACAAAACACCACATCGCGCAGGTCAGGCAGCCTCCCTACTCATCTGACCTAGCTTCGTGCGACTTCTTTGCATTTCCGAAGATCAAGAAAGCGCTCACAGGACGGAGATTTGAGGATGTGGACGTGACAACACAAAATGCGACGGCAGAGCTCTTGGCCATCCCAAAGGAGGCATTCCGTACTTGTTTCGACCAATGGCAGCAACGCTGGGCTAGACGGTACTTATTTTGAAAGTGATTAAACATTTATGTCAGTTCGAACCGTATTTTTTGTAGTCTCAATCCGGATACTTTCCGGGCAGGCCTCGTGAGTAGCTTTTTGGTTTGGTTTATTTGGTATTAACGTCCTTTTCAACTACTATGGCCATTTCAGGACGGCGTTATAGGGGCCGCAAATTTTGCCTCGCAAGGGTTCTTTAACGTGCAGCCGGCAAACGACTACACGGGACCAACGGCTTTACTTCCCTTCCGAAGGAAGTGCGTGATCTCAGGATTTTCCCCCTGAAAAAATCCTCGTCGTCCTCGGCCGGGATCGAACCCGCGTACTCGGGCATCAGAGGCGATCACGAGAGTAGCTTTTTGCTAAAGCTCCTAATAAGCAGTGATGAGCATCAGTTAATAGTATGTTATTAGAATATCACTCCAAATTTCATCAACAGCTAATTACTGCTAGGCCTGTTGTTAACAATAAATAATTACAATTAGGCTTATTGTTATTATTGGCCATTTAAAACCAGTAGCTCATTGCTATCTTGAGAATTGTTATCAATAGCAAATTGCAGTTAGGTCTAATATTTTCAAAGCCAATTGCTGTTAGGCCTATTGTTATCAAATCTATTTAATTGGTGGTAGGTATAGTATTAATGTTTTGAGAAAAACATAACTCTACTGTATTGAACTTTAATTTTATCACATTTAAAAAAAATTAATAATAAAAAATCACAAGTTGTGTCTTCGGTTTCGGCTATGCCCTGATGTTGATCAAGACTGACAAAGCTTTTTAATGAAACTACCAAAATGGCCACTTGAGAGTACCAAATATACAGGATGTCTCACCTAAAGTAAACTAATAGCTAAAACTTCTAAAATACAAATCTCATAGTGTGCTTTCAATGGAAGAATTATTGTACTTCTGTGTGAGGGTTTTTGTGTATGTATTCCATTTCCAAAAAAAAACACCGACGCTATTTTCGAATATGGAAGTGAACTTTGAAATATGCAATGGAAGCCCCTATTTTTAACGGTATTTTTAGACTTGAGAAATGTTTTATTCTTGGTGTTTTTTCAATTGATCCAACCGTTAGGAGATAGAGGCACTCAAAGTGTGGAACTTTAAAGTTTTGAACGTTATTTTATCGTTTAAGACAAAGAGAGAGAGAGAGAGAGAGAGAAAGTGGGTCTGCAGACATTCCTATTCTATTTTTAATGGTCTTTAAGAATCCTAGGTTTTATAGAAAAAAAGAGGAGGCCAAGCCACTGGACTACCTCTACCGATTCATGTCCGGATAATTGACGTTATCAGCTGTCTCGCACCCCTCTACCAAAGTGCGCCGAGCATCCGTCCAATTGCAATCGGAGGTGTCTTCGTACAAAATGTTTTGTTCCATTTGAACCATACAATGTTTCTAAACAATTACGCTGGATAAATTTGGTTCACCCTGTATATTACTATTAAGTTTGGGCCATATTGTCCCGTTGGGGCCGGAGTTGTAGGGGTATTAGTCACGTGGTCTTTAGAAATAATAATGTTTTCACATGGCAACATATTGCATGTGATATGTCATTCGGTCGGAAATGATGAAAAACAAAAGAAGATAAAGCTCGTTTACGTTTTCTAAATACTAGATTTGAGAAAATAAATTTTTTGATATAAAAACGAAGGTTAAACAGTGGGCATAAAAGGGGTAAAATATAGATGAACCTTCTCGGGTGGGACTATTTTCTTGTTTGGATATTAATTTCTATCGTCTAGCAACATTAAAATCCCACTGCGTAAAAGAAACTGAAGAAATAATAGAATGATTCGTTCTATTTCAATTCGAACACACTTTTTCTAATATTCAACGGATCAGTATCACCTGCTGATCGGAAGAACCTGAAGTGTTTAATACAGAAGGATGATTCAGCTGAGATATGGGGCCGTCCATAAATTATGTAACGCAAAATTGGTTCACGTCCAAACCCCGATTGATAAATACGTAACGTTATGCTCGAACCTGTCCCCCGAGTGATTTTCAAAAAAAACGTATAGCCATCAAAGGATTTTATTTTATTAGAAACTGTAGCAAACTACAGAGGCAAATTAAACTTTTGATGATGAAACATTTATTTAATGAGTATCATTTATGAAATTAAATTCTATTTTATCGTGTTTTAAATTGCATGTATATCTCAAATTTATATTTTCTATTTACTCAATACTTTTCTGTCTGTGATGAATGCAAAATTCTTCCAAGGAAGTTTGTTATTCTGTTTTATATAACGAAGTTTTTGCGACGATCATTATAACGAAGCTTTATACGATGTGCGGACTATTTTTATAAAACAAAAAATGCTCTCTTACAATAACCAAAACCTCTCTAAAACTATTTCAAGAAGTGGTCATGCCAAAAGGTTAAAAACGGCAATCAACAAATTCGAAATAAAAGCTGAAATAATTCATAAATTTGACCGGTTAACCACTGGCTCCTATGGAAGATCAAATAGTTTCCTTCCTTTATCTCTGGTGGTGTTGTGACCGTAGTCACGTGATGGCGAGCCAAGAATTAGAAGAGGTTTCAAAATGTTCTCCTAGTAGTAATTTGCATTCACGTTAGCGTTTTTCTTCAACCGACGAAGTTGCAGTACCCCGCCACCACCATGAAGCCTTTCGGAAAACTTCCATCTATGTTATTGGTTATCTGTGACTACTGTCTATATGATGTGGAGGTACTCCTTTATCTGTTGGATTGTATACGCGGGTGTCAAATCCAGAAGAAGGAGGTAGCGAAGATAAAAAAGTTAAAGAAGATTTGACAAGGAAGAAAGAAGAAAGGAAGCCGTCCTCCCGAAGAAGAACAGAACAGGCGGAAAAACGCAGCAATACCAGAGAAAAGACAATTGGTGGAAGAGAGAGGCCGATTCGAAAGCTGATTGGAGATTGCACAGCGCAGAATCGGCCCAGAATCTGACTATTTGGGCGATAAAGGAGAGGCCCTTGTGGACCCATCGGACCACATAGCCATCAGCGATGAGGATGTGCGCTCCCCAGCGCACGCCGTGCCTACTCCGTTGAGCCACTACGCCCCCAAACCGAACACGATTTTCTCCCGTGGAGCTTGAATACAGTGGAAGCGATTCTCCCCATTCCTAACTTAGCCGGCATTAGCGTTGGGCGCCCACGCGATTGTCCGCGCTTGGACATAGGAGCAACTTCCTCTGGTAATAACGGTATCCACTTAAGATTTGTAGGCTATAGTGTTGTGATTTCGTTTGATAAAGATTCTTACCTGTCTCGCCATATATTTAATCCGTTGTTCTATTTTGCACACCCATTCCTCCACGGTCGATTTACCCTGAGTGGTTGCCGCTGTCTGAGAGTGCGGTACCCAGCGTGACCCAGTTCCTGCCCAGGTTGACCGAATCCTTGTTGCATCAACCTACCTCACTGACGTTATTTCCAAGTCGTCACCTTGCTCGTCCCGAAGATATACGGAGCTTCGAGGAGTCGAAGATATACGGAGCTTCGAGGAGTCGAAGATATACGGAGCTTCGAGGAGTCGAACCTCCACGGAGCCACTATTCAGTTTCATTGATACTTGGGCAGACATGTAAGAAGTGTCTGCACGTGTCACGGTACGTAAAAATTGATGGCGATGGCGTGTGTATACCGATTGTTGAGTTACAAGTTCTGTAGTGACCCTCGTATAGGAAGGAAAAACCTCTCATCACAAAAAATCCGATATATGAAACGCCGGATACGTATTTCGAAGGCTATCCCTTCATTCTCAATGGCAAGATTGAGATCAACGTAAGTGGGCCTATCGTAAATGTTGCAGAATACTCTTTCGATTTGTTATTAAGTTTACGCTGTTGCTTAAGAAAAATACAACACTGTCTTACTCTATTTGTGGTTAATGAGACAATTGTTTAATTTGTGATCCTAAGTTATAGGATAAAAAAAGTGCTTCTTCGTCTCAGGTGGACTAATCTCACCCAATTTTTTTCTTGTTAAAAAAAAAGCAATTTAATTGTTCAAAAGTAAAATATTCATTGTATAATAGAGGAGGCGATGAGTGAATGCTGAGGAGGTTGCCGTTTTAACCTGGGCTCAGGGTGTTCCATTAAGACGCGTCGACCCCTTTGGGCCGTTATGAGCAATTGTTGTTTCCAGCAGCCGAGAGGCTAATTGAAAGCGAAATTCCTCTTAGACCATTAAAATTGGGAGGGGGAAGGGGAAATCTAATTATCCTTTGAGAGCTGCAATTACTAGTCTCGCCCAGTCCTACAATAAAACTAATCAGATCTCATTTAAAGCAACGTCACTCACTTGGGAAATTTGTGTATCTGACACCGGCACTTTTTCCCCCGCTCCTTCCGTTCATTTAACCAAGGCGCTTTCAGGTGCTCCGTCGATAAATACACCGCTCCTAATTGATTAATTCGTGCTGCTTCTCCCAATGTTAAGCGAAGGAAAAAGAACAGCGAGAGTCCTCGATCTGAAATTAAAAAAATGTTTGATTGCTTTGAAAGGTCTCTTCATGGTGACGATCAAGTACTTGTGCGCCTTCGTCGTTTGACTTAGCGCTTTGCAAACCTGAATGCTCTACATTCCTGTTCATGACATCCAAATAAGAGTTCCATAAAATTATGTAGGATGTTTCAAAAATAATGGGCATCATCTCAGGAATGAACTCCTCATATGTAAACAATCAGAAAAAAAAAGTTAATTGCAAACATGGACCCGGAAATGCATGGATGGTTTCCGAGGTATGAAAATGTATCTTTTATAATTCTCTAAAGGAGATGCCCAAAATGTCCACCCCTTTCGCGAATACAGTTCTATTATTGACGCCTAATAACCCTGAGAAAACGATCCCAAATTATTCACAATCTGCCATAATTCGATTCTGAAGTCAGGCACCGGAGACGTTGAACTTGCGGTGAAGGAGTCGGTCCACAGTATTCAAAATCACCTCCGCTACATCTGGCATTTGCCATATACAAACACGCCCATCCGACTGAAAGAGCGTAACGTGAACCATCACTCCACAATAGGCTTATCCCTCTTCGACGGCCCAATGTTGGCGTTCCAAACACCACTGGAATCTGACAGCCCTAATATTTGGCGAGATGCTTGCCTTGTGCACGCTACATGTTGGAAAGTGTTGTAATACTTCTGACCCCTCTTGCGTGATGGAACCTCAAGCAGTTTTCATGGATCTCACGCTTCAACAGCCATCAGTCGCGTTCAATGAGTTAGGGGGGTCGTCCAACTCTGTTATCGCCATTGGTTGAACATGGCTGTAGTAATTTTCTCAAAATTTCATGAATAGACATGCCTGCAAAGTGACACCCGATTATTACTCGTCACTAAGCCCTTCCCCTCGTTTAATCAATCTCCACTTACAACAACGTTACATGAGCAATATTGCCACACTAACTCTATAACCATCACATCAGTTTTGATGTGCGAGCAATGCCAAAGCTGCCAGATGCACCCAAAATGTCCGAGAATTTGAATACTCTGCCCAAACCAAAACAGTACGAGTACTGCGGCTAGACGCCTCTTGGTGCACCTTTCAGCGGCTGCTCTGCTAAGTTTCGTAATCGTAGGCTCATTTCTTTGTGAGTTATTGTGTATTTGTGTTGCAACGTGTTCTTGTGCTTCTGCGGGTTTCGAAATTATTCGACCTGGTCAGACTCTCAACAGGAAGTTTTACTGCGAGGTATTGAAGAGACAGAAAATTTCGCGCAAACGGCCTGAGTTGTGGAAAAACAAAGACTGGATGCTCCATTATGACAACCTCGCTCGTTGTGAAGGAATTCCTGGCAAAAAACAACAAGGTAACGGTTCTCCATCCTCTCTACTCTCCTGACCTAGCACCCTGCGAGTTCAACGTTTTCCCTAAAATGAAAGGGTGACGTTTTAACTCCATTGAAGATATCCAAGTGGAATCCCAACTGGTTTGAATACCCTACAGCCTTCGGACTTCCAAGAGTGTTTCCAAAATGGTAAAATCGCTGAAATCGTTGCATACGTGGCGGAGGTGACTACTTTAAAAGTGACAGCGGAAATTAGGGTGTAAGGTACGTTTTCTGTTTTTTTGCAAGAAAATTCTCGGAAAATTTTGGGTAGCACCTCGTATGTCATGTAAATTGGGAGGCACCCATTCCGTTATTTTAAGGCGGTGTATCTCTGATCAATTCAGGAAGAATGGAAGAATATTCCTGAAGCTATCTACCAAAAACTGATGACAAATCTTTCTCATAGAGTAGAGGTCGTAATATAATCACAGGGAGGTTTGATAGCATATTAATTTTCGTCAAATCATAGTTGCAGTGCAAAAGTACAGGTATCCGGAAACTTTTGATCACGCAGAAAAAAGAAATTAATAAAGATACATCTGAAAGAAAGTTAGCGATACTTTCATTCAAACACAGCTGAATGAAAAATCAATATCTTCTATTGGAAAACTCAAACAAGAGAACAGGGCTTCTCGTTGAACTATGTGCACAAAGCACCTTGGGAGTTCGTTTACATTCGAGGAAGTATTCCACGCCCACTCCGTCTCCACTCGTCCAATTTTGATATCCGGAATACCTTGCTCCACGAGTTCGCCGACGACGTTCCCTCATGGGCTAAATAATTCGATCTGCTTACTCTTCTCCGTCTCTTCTCCTATTCTCTCTTTCGCCGACCATGCATGTTGAATGTAGTGGTTCCTTATTAATGCAAAGTGAACTCACCACTCATTAAAACGCTCTTACGCACCGCTATTTCCTTCCGAAATGAAGAACGCAGTTATATCAGCGCCTCATTTCCTAGCATTAATTTTGTCTTATTTTATACAATTTATAGAGGGTAGGGATACGGATGGCTTAGGCATTTATAACCGAACGATTTTTGACCTTCAGCTTTTCTTCGATATTCCGTTCCTTCACCATCTGTTGCTCCACGCCTCTTCGTTAACTTTCCATAGGCCTCTCAATGTTGTAGGCCGGCTTTTTTCCAATCTCTCTTTTAAGAAGCCCAAAGCCACACTTGTAAAGATGAAGGGTCTAGGGACTTATTTGGGATGGTTGATGTAAATGGAATCATCTTGATTGCCATGCCTATTTCTTCTTCTGAAAAGTAGGCCAATGAAGAATGGCTCGACACCTTATCCATGAGGAAAATATAAACTCATTCAGAATAATGCAATAACTTTTTATTGAGATGACTGTTTAGCATCTCAATTTCTTTTTAAGTTAATAAACATAACTAAACTCTGGCAATGTTTTAAACAACTAACAAATTTTCAGTAGTTTATAAATTAAACAAAGTGTTTTACTTTTCATGTGTATGAAACTCAGGTTGAAAACTTTAGCGTTCACAATTGCAACTTTAATGTGCAGATTTCTTTGAAAAATCCATTAAATAGGGGGTAACGTGGATTTCTAATTAATTTATCGTCACAAAAAGACCTCTGTGCATCGTGCCAATCATTAATAGAGATAGAAATTAAAAAAATACATTTTGTCCATGGCAAGGTAAATATACAAGATAAATTGCTGTCGAAGTACACAGTTCACAAATTGTTGATCAAAATGTCATCAAAATAAAGGTGATGAATATGGAATGAAAAAAAAACCAGGTCGACACGAAAAATGACGCCTAGGGACAGGTAGGCGGATTCATGTTCTTGCTTCTCCTGAAAAAATGTCAACTCGTAAAATTGCAAACACCAATGTCATCTGTGTCCCATAAAACTGTTTGAATTCAAATACCCATATGAAGTTAAACCAAAATGAACGCGATACCCAAGCTGATTTGCATGGGCTAAGAAATCTGGGAAATAGAAACAAGAATGAAATAAAATAGTCTTTTCTGACGAAAAACGTTTCTGCCTTGATGGTCCTGGCGGATATTCTTCATAGTGTCATGATTTACAAACTCAACCGAAGAAAAGACTGAGTATTTACAACAGGGTTAGGGTGGAATCATGGTCTGGGCAGCATACGGTGTAGATTGCAAGGCCGATATTGTGGATGGCAAGATTGCACTCCGAAAGATATCAGCAACGGATGTACGAGATTTGGTCGAAAAGTAATACCTCCATGGCTGTAACTTTATCATTTGTTAACCGATTTTCAAAATTCTTTTTATATCTCATACTTCTATTTATCTTCTATGTAATGCACTATTCACTTTTCGACATAGTCCCCATCCCTTTTCACGTATTGCGCCAACGCGTGACTAGTCGGGTGAAGCCGACGAAGAGGAATTCCGGGATTGTTGTCGACACCAGAATTGAATGGCAGCTTTGGACCCTCTTCTGCAGTACAATAATGCCCGCCCACACGCGATCGCCAAACACCAGAGGCGTTGCAGCGCCTACAGTTCAAAGATGAAAGACTTTGCACCTTGCGACTTTCACCACTTCCCAAAGAAGAAAGAGCACCTTAAGGGACATGAGTTGCGTTCTGACGACGAGGTGAAAGATGATTTCAACAAACGGGAAATATCAGCAGACAATGCTCCAATACACGCTTCGCCATCCACCACGGACTGGTTCAAAGCAGAAAAGGGCGATATGATTCCATGGCGTGAGGGTTCAACTGATCTGAATCCCATTGGAAATTCGTGAAGATTATACAGGGTGTTTCAAAATTATGTACAATAAATTTAGTGACATATTCTTCAGGTCAAAAGAAGACGAAAATGTTCTATAGCACTTTGTCTGGAAAAAAAAAAAAAGAGATTCAACACATTAGAAGTTTCGAAGATTTTTTTTAATTATTTCAATATTGAGTTTATAATTTCTTTACACGTGGAAAGTGAACCGTTTGTTTAATTAAAAAAAACTACGCAAAACTTAAGTTCTTTAAACGTTACTAGCATTTCTTATGTTATTAACATTGAAATAAAAAGAAAAAAAATTGAGATATAAACAGTGATCTCAATAAAAAATTTTGCATTATTCTTAGTGAGTTTATATTTTCTTGACTGAGTGTAGAACGAGACACCTTAACATTAGTAGCCAGCTTGTGCAATCTGAGCTAACTACGAGCACAATATGCAGCTGCAAACAAACTCTTTGAAAAACAACTTCTTGCATCTTGTGTAGCCCGTCTTTTGCCTTCTTTGTGACCGTAATGAATAGCACGCAGCTTATCGGTGTCATCGAGACATACCCGACCTTCATCTAGGGTGACCATCCATTGCCATGTGTCATGCAATGTAGAGTACGTCAAGCTTTCTGGCTTTGGTGAAGCATTCTCGGATGTACCGTTTTGTTAGAAGATGACCAGGAGCCTTATCTGACACTGTAGTTTCGTATTTTCTCGAATGATGCGTCCAATACTTCTTTGGGGAGTTTTGGGCTACTTGTATGGCTTTGGACTCCTTAAAAGAGAGCTTGGAGAAGTCGGCCTACAACATTGAGAGGCCTATGGAAAGTGTACGAAGATGTGTGGAGCAACGAGTAGGTGGGTTTTCTAATGACGTCATAGCTTGAACTCTCTAAATGTTGGCTGAGTTAGGGATAGACTGGGTTCTGTTTCTGGTTCGTTTTTCACTACGACTCCTGTCCTGAGGTGAAAGCTGTTTGTAATCTGAATAACATTACTAATGCTGGTACCTTTATTTATGACTAGACTTCTTGCACTTTCCAATTTTTAGGGAATAAACGAAACCCGTGTCGGAAAGGGCCCATAAACGTATATACCCTTCTCAAAATGTATTCAATTTTGCCATCATTTTAGGCTTAATCTTTTCAGCTAACTGCGTATACGTAATCTACACTGAAAGTGCTTTAATGCGCGGTAAAATCGTCACGCGTGATGTAGTCACCAGGAATCGCGAAGAAGGCCAAAATCGTTCATTAACTGCCCCAACCCTCTGTAACAGCATACACGTGAGCTTTGATTCTCTAACTCCTTAGATTACAAATGTATTAGTTTTACGATCGACTGAGATAAGATTTCATGTTGCAATACAATTATTGCTGCTACTGGATCGACGACACCCCATAAAAAGAGAGACAGTGTTTATTTCTTGTTGTTTTCAAGTATTAAGGTAAAACCGTAGGATCTTTTTTTTTATCGGGAGGTGAAAATGCAATTTTTTTCCCTTCTGATTTTCGGTCTCTTCCGGAGCAAGGGAAGTAAACAGGGAACGTGACGATAAACGAAGCACTGGAATCTAATCAGTAGAAAACACGACATCTCTTTGTCTTCAGCCTACGTCTGAGTGCTCCCATCTACTTGAGGGATGTTTACCTCTCAACATCCAAACGCAGATAAGGAAAGAAGCAAAAAAAAAAAACCATTCCCTGAACGTTTAACTGGGCTCTTAACAGCTCATAAGCAAGACCATTTCCAAGAGAAAATAAAAATGAGAGCTACTATCGCAAAGAGCTTAGGCCTAAAAACTCATCTCGCATCAAAGTAAAAAGCCCTTTTCGTCGTCTTTTTAATAAACTTTATGCAAAAGAAGACTGCACTTAGTTGAGCTTTCTCGTTTCTGTAAACTGTTTCTTGATAAGTAATAAAGAAGATGAAATCGTGGAATGGAAAACAACAGATCAAAGGATCCGATTTTAATCAAAATCAAAACGTCTCGATGGGCTTTTGTGAATATTCGGTCTGGCGACGGTTTGTCTACTGCCGATCCAATGTCTATTCGAGGTGTTTGATAAATACTTAAGACAAAATATTCAATAAAAATCTGTGTAAAGTAAGTCAAAATCTATACACAAGGGGATCAAAAGTTTAGGGACACCACCACTTCTGCATCGCAGGCTTCAGATAACAGAATTAGTAAGTGGGAGCACCCCCGTTTGCTCTGACAGCCTCCACCCCACAAGAAAGACTTTCCACCAGTTTTTGCTAGTAAGAAGCCGGAACTTCCCTCCATTCCTGCCTCAGAACATTGGTTAGTTCTGCCAGGATGAAGGACGGCGTGGTCTGACTCATACAACCCCTGGCAAAAAGTATGGAATAATTCATTCATTGTCACCTGGCGTGGCGCTATTGGAATTATTACGAGATAACCGTTCAGAGAAGATCAATGATCTTTTATTTACAAATCTCGTATTTAATCTCAGCTGGTTCGGCCGTTCCGGAAATTAATTACAATTCATTGAACAAAATGACTCCTGGAAAAAAAGTATGGAATAGTCCAAACCATTGGAAAAAAGTTTGGAATAAATAGGGATTAACGAATGAAAACCAATATGCAAATGACAGAATGACGTTAGGTACATCACATGACTGGTATATGATATAAAAACAGAAGCTGCACGTTGTTAAGTGGCATTTAACAGCTAAAATGGCTAAAACACGTGAACTTAACACTCATTCTGAAGCTCAAATGTGACGGAATACACTCAGCATTCTGTGATACACGCAGCAAACAATTGCCGAAAAACTGAAATGCTCCCAGGGAACAGTTTCCAAAGTCCTATCTAAAGAGGCCAAAACGGGGACCATTTCTAATGCAACAAAATGGAAGGCCACGAGCCACATCTCACCGGGATGACCAGACGCTGGTTGCCATCATCAAAAAACAGCGTTTCTCCTCATCTGGCGACATCAACAATGCATGGAAAGCTACAGAAGTTGATGTCTCTGACCGAACAGTGCCAAATCGGTTGGCAGAGAAGGGTTCAGATCATCTAAAGCGAAGACCAAACCATACATGACCGAGAAGCAGAAACGAGAGAGATTACAATGGGCGAAACAGTATAAAGAATGGACTAACAATGAATGGAAGAGAGTGATCTTCACAGATGAATCAAGGTATGTTGACAGCCACGAGCGTATTGTTTATAGACAACCGCACGAAAAGTTTCAACCGGACTGTGACCAAATTTACAAGAGGATTGATAGTGTGGGGAGGTTTCACCCATAAGGGGGTGGGGGAACTTGCCATTGTTACATGCAATGTCAATTCAGAAGCATACATCGATATCTTGGAAACGTTTATGTTAAAGACTGCAGAGGATCACTATGGCGACGAGGACTTCATTCTTCAAGATAACAACGCATCATGTCATCGGTCCTGACAAGTGGGAGTTTGGTTACAAGAAAAAAAAGTAAATCGTTTACCTTGGCCAGATATCAATCCAATAGAGAATGTTTGGGCAATCTTAAAGAAAAAGGTCGCTATGGAAAAACCAGCAAACTTGGAGGAGCTGATGACAGCTATCAAGAAATGTTGGACAGAAATTGATCCCCATCAATGCAAAAAGTTATTTTTATCAATGCCCAAGAGATTGCAAGCAGTGATCAGGGCCAAAGGAGGTCCTACCCAATATTAATGGTTGATATTCTATACTTTTTTCCAATGGTTTGGACTATTCCTTACTTTTTTCCAAGAGTCCTTTTGTTCAATGAATTGTAATTAATTTCCGGAAAGGCCGAACCAGCTGAGATTAAATACATAACTGTACAAACACTTGACAGATGTGTAAATAAAAGATCATTGATCTTCTCTGAACGGTTATCTCGTAATAATTCCAATAGCGCAACGCCAGGTGACAATGAATGAATTATTCCATACTTTTTGCCAGGGGTTGTAGGCGACGATCCAATTCATCCCATGGGATTGAGATCGGGGCTCTGGACAGGCCAATCCATTTCTTCAACCCCGTTGTCTTGAAACCAGTCTGTGCAGATCTTCATTTATGGCAAGGAGCATTGTCATGTTGATACAGAAAAATACCATCCCCGAACTGTTACCACAATGTTGGCAGTCCACAGTTGTCCAAGATGTCTCGATAAGTAACCGCATTCATCGTTTCTTTAAGAAAAGCAAGCTGGCCCAGTCCAAACCATGAAAGAGAACCCCATATCATAATTCCACCTCCTCCAAACTTTACAGTGGGCACCACTCACTCAGGTTGGAAACGTTCTCCAGGCATCCGCCAAATCCATCTTCGTCCATCTGATTGCCAGAGTGTGTACCGTGATTCATCAGTCATAGGACACGTTTCCACTATTCCATACTCCAGTTTCTGCGAGTTTTACATCACTCCACACCTCGCCTGGAATTTTTGTCACTCCAAACCATATAGCTTCTATTATATCCTAATTGAAATGACGCATGAAGCACCTCTATATTTACCTCTATGTCAAACTTTTTACCTTTAAATTTACCTCCGAACAATTCGTGCCTCTTTTTACGTGCCCGAGGACGCGGGTTCGACCCCGGCCGAGGACGACGAGGATTTTTTCAGGGGGAAAATCCTGAGATCACGCACTTCCTTCGGAAGGGAAGTAAAGCCGTTGGTCCCGTATAGTTGTTTGCCGGCTGCACGTTAAAGAACCCTTGCGAGGCAAAATTTGCGGCCCCTATAACGCCGTCCTGAAATGACCATGGCAGTTGAAAAGGACGTTAATACCAAACAAACCAAACCAAGCCTCTTTTTACGCCTCTGTCGAACTTCAAAACCTCTAGATATGGAGGTAAAACCTCTGATCTGGCAAAACTGAACAAACATTCAACGAAGTAACACAGTTCTCTTGCTTGAAATTCCATTAGCCAAACAACACCAAGAATTAGAAACTACTTCAGTTTTGCGATATAATGCCATCTAGCGCCAAAGCGTGAATAACTTTAGCATCAACCCAATACAAAAGGAAAAGAAACGTAGAGACATGAACCGCAAATTTTATTTTAGCGTGACTAGCGACCGGGAAAAGTCAGAGAATTTTACAAAATCAGCAAAAAAAAAATGCGAAATAGGAATGAAAAATTTGAAAAATATCAATAATATTCTATCAAGATAGTTTTTTTTTTGCTGCTTATGGTCAGGGAAAATAACGTGATCAATCGGGAAAAATCAGAGAAAAGTCAGGGAATTTTACGGTAGACATCCTGGTATCGGTCGGTATCGCGATACTTAAGGTCCTTAAGTATCGAAGTATCGGTATCGGACTTTTTGGTATCGTACGTAGTATCGGTATCGCGATACTTTATGGGTATCGACCATCACTAGTCGGAAAGTGCAAGGCTATGTACTTCAACAGAAAGTTCAGGCGTTTCCCAGAGTCTCTTGTTCTATTCAATAAGAAACTGGACTGGGTAGACAACTACAAATATCTTGGCGTTATCATCGACTCAAGACTCTCGTGAAATCGTTACGTGACCTACGCTCTGACCTATGGTACAGTCTCATAGCTCTCCCGGGCCGGAACAGCACCCTCAGCATCGACAATAAGTTACTTCTGTACAAATCGATTATTCGGACCATACTCCTCTATGGCATGCCTGCGTGGGCGACTATCTGTAGAAGCAGATGGAGCGAGCTACAGTTATTCCAGAATGTTACTCTGAGGACCATTGCCCAGCTTGACAGAAGGACTGTGAAAAACCAATCTATCCACTCAGATTTTAACATTGGTCCATATCGGAAAATTATACAGGACCTCCTTTTGATTATGGTGCAGAAGATGAAGATTCACGAGAATGACCTAGTGACTGGAATACTGAAGAACTCAATGGATATGAAGTGGCATATGAATTATCGTAAACCGAGGCACATTCTTGACATCAACTTTGAAGACATCAGCAACGTTTCTTTCCCGGATTACTGGAAGATGTGATAATCTTCTTTCTCGTTGTTTTTTTTATTTCGTTTGTTTTTTTGTTTTTTTTGTTTCTGACAATCGTCAATCTTATTTTCTTTTATGTATAATATGGAAGACCGCTTTGGTTGGTTAGGCTTCTTGACTACCCCAGTGTATTTCTTTTGGAATTTATTCTGGTTCGATGAGCTTTGTGAAAGCGCTGCTTTCGTCCCATCTGAAGAAATGTACACTTCACTGTTCGATTGTCCTTTCGGCAAAGACTCAAAGCATATATGAGGAATATAAACTAAAGTAAAGAACAAATGTCAGGACTTGGGATTCAATCCAGATTCAACGTGTCGTTTGAACGTGTTGGAATGTTCACCAAGTTCCTGTCGTCAACGAGGATCGCACTAATAATTCATGTGAGAGTTGGAATTTTACCCTCAACGGCTTGGTGGGGCACGTTCATCTTTTTGGAAGGCCATTGAAAATATCGGCAAAGATCAGTCTTCGATCAAAGTTTCTCTTCTCTAAGAATCTCGCGGAAAGCCTCTGCGGAAACAATTTGAACATGCCACGAAGGAACATCATAAACCTGAAAATCCTGTATCTAGATTACGTACACAAAAAAGAAATAGGATGGCAATTGAGATGATTTTAGATGCAATTTTGCGTGTTCGGTACAACTTGAAAGGCGATTGCAAAAATTTCTGTCCATCAGATGTTATGTTAAAAATGTTTAAGTCAGAAAACATGAATTCAAATGATAACTTTGACAATTCAATTCTTGATGAGCTTGCTTTGATTGAATAAAATGCTGATGACAATAAAAATATTAGTTTATTTCTGATATAATAAATGTAAATAATAAAATTTGTCCTTTGAATGTAATTGCGATACATATAAAAATGATATAAATCTTTATATATAAAAATTCAGGCTCAGGGTGCGTCTGTAAATGTTCTAAAAACTTTTGAACCACTTATCCGATTAAGCTCATATTTGCAACATATATTCCTTAGGTCCAGAGTAAGATTTACATGTCCCTAAAGTAGGGGGGAGGGGTAAAAATCATATATCTTGGTATATGTTTGTTTGTTTACTCAAGAGATGGCGCCAGAGTTTATCTTTTCCTTGAAACCGAAACTGGACTAACTGCGCAGAAGCAGGACAACAAAAAAACTTCCGTTTTCCTCCGGATGTGTAGTAGTGTTTGCACATTTCAAGGGAGGAAACGCAAGTTTTTTGCTGTCCTGCTTCTGCGCAGTTACTCCAACTTCGGTTTCAATGGAAAGGTCTATATAAAAATTCAGGGTGCGTCTGTAAATGTTCTAAAACTTTTGAACCGCTTATCCTTTTGAGCTCATACTTGCACCAGATGCTCGTTAGGTTCAGGATAAGGTTTACATGTGCCGAGTGTCAGGTTGGCCCAAAGGGGAAAGGGTAAAAATAATATTTTGCTTGATCTTTCTGTCTGACATGAGCCTACGATAAGCGTGGACATACAATGCAGAGTAAAGTTTCTGCAACAATAGGCCATAAAAAATTACTTTAGCTATGGTCATGGATGAAGAAATACAGGATGGGAAACTCCATTGTTTAAAGCGTGATTTTTTTTTCACTAGCGCTCTCTGGCTATTTGCGTGGGCATTACTCTCTGTCTAGCAGACGACTTTACTTTTTCTTATTGGCCTCGATGGCTCAGTGGTTGCGTGATCTCCTCTGATCAACACCTCCTAGACAGAAGGCCTGATAACGGAAACGTCATACATTGTTACATCATCATTAGTCGACCAAATTTAAGGCTTATTATTGCTAGAAATAGGATTAACATTGGTCGACTAATGATTATGTAACAGTGTATGACGTTTCCGTTATCAGGCCTTCTGTCTAGGTAGTGTTGCTCTGATGCCCGTAGATATGGCTTCGATCCCGGCTGAGGACGACGAGGATTTTTTCAGGGGGAAAATAATATTATATAAAAGAAAGAGCGAAAAATGTATACACTCACTCATTCATTCACTCATTACGAAATCTCCAGAGCTATGAAGCCTACAAACTTGAAATTTGGCAGGTATATTTCTCTCGGCTTCTAGGTGAGGGTGATAGAGGGATAAAATCTAAGCAACATTTACCTCTTTCATTTTTTTCTCTGGGGGATGGTTTTTGAGATAAAAAATGTTGAAATCCTACCTGCAGGAAACAGTTGTTTGGAATCTGTGGAGAGACTTAAAGACATTGGTATACGAGACACTAGTAGGATCCGATGAAGAGCTGGTAGCCGGAATCGCCATAGCTGCAGACCAGATTCGCGAAGAACCAGGAACTTTTGAACTTTTTACGTCAGTCCATGCGGCGACGTTGTGAAGCATGCATTCATGCCAGAGAGAGTGAATTAGAACACTTATTATTGACGAAAATAGGAAAGAAAATTCCACAGCCTGGGTTCGAACCAGGAACCTTCTGCTCACCGTGCAGACGCGCCAACCAATTGCGTCACTGTGTACATGGAAGCATTAACGCTATCTACATGTCCTTAGGGCTGGTTGGAGCAGTACCCAGTTCGTAGGCTGGGACTATCTTTCCTACTTAGTATAATCGTTCCTGGTTCGAACCCAGGCTGTGGAATTTACTTTCCTATTTTCATCAATAATTTCAACATCTAAGGTTTGGCGTAAAAAAAAAAAATAAAATCCTCTTAAGACCTTTCGTTTATTAATCCAGAACACTTATTGTAAAACATTTGCATGTTTCATAAAAAACAAGTCACATTATTGTACTGTACGCAATGTGTTTTTTGTTCTTTTTATTACATGATTGACCATGATTTTGACGTAGTACAGAATTACGGGTTGAGTACATATTACGTCAAAAACAATACTCAGAGAAAAAAATGAAAGAGGGAAATGTTGCTTAGATTTGATCCCTCTATCACTCCCCATGTTTGTACACTACCCTGTATACATAAATATGAAAAATTTATATTTTTCTCCGAGCGACGCCGGGTACTTCAGCTAGTTATATTATAAAGATGGTATAAATTAAAATTCTTAAAAACAAAGTCGATCAATTATTTAGGGGTGTTTCTTCAGGAATCTTCAAATCTGGGGGAATTTGAATCAACTTCTGGGGGAGGACTATTAGCGGCATCTGGCAACACTGGTGCTGCATCAATATTTAGTTGACGTTACATAAAAAAACTACATATTATTAGTGAATTGTAATGGTGACAATTCAGATTGGAAACGTCACACGCGGAAATAAATAAAAAACATGTGACTTTTGGGAGAATCTTAATAAATTTGGGCTCTTTGTGCGTTTTTTTGTTCAAGTATCTAATAGATCAAAATAACAGGGTAAGAAGGCAATGGCACCGAACACGAAAGCCTTGGCTTAACACCAAATATAACCGACTTACGAGAAGAGTACATGAGGAAGTAAATAAACTTCGTAACGATAGATGGAATGAGAAGGTGAAGAGTTTGTCAACCCAGGACAATTCTATATGGTGCATGATTCGAGCTTTACAAAACAAAAAAGGCCATGAACATTCCATCGCTTTTAGACACTAATGGACATTTCATAACTAATGACCAAGACAAAGCACAGCTTATTGCTGATTCACTTAAACAACAATTTGTGACTCCAAAGGATGATCGTCCAGAAGGACTAGAAATATCCAAAATGGTAGAAAGCAGCATAACAAAGTATTACAACAATAGCCATCATGTGGCCAAACATAAAATACAAGTAGCTGAGATTCAAAATTGCTATAAGAAACTCAAGAAAAAGAAGGCACCAAGTAAAGACACTATTAATAACAATGCCTTAAAAAACTTACCGCAAAATGTAACTAGTTATATCACTAAAATTATAAACGACTGTTGGGATAACTGTTACTTTCCGGATACATGGAAACAGTCTGTTGTTCTAAGTATCCCTAAACCCGGTCAAAATCCTGCAAACCCTGTAAGCTACAGGCAGGCCCATCAAAGACAAAAAAATTAAAACAAGACAAAAAAATCGTATGAGTCTCACTTCACTTGCGTCTATAATGAGGATTAAGATTCATAACAGTGTAATGAAAAAATGTTGTAATGAATTTATTCTTTCACAAACTATGTTATCCCGTTTTGACTCAACAATATATGCAAGTAAAAATAACGAAGATAAGACTGAAGAAAATGATTTATTTACTGTTGTTGAAATATTTGAAGAAATTGGATTATACGTTAAAAAAATTTTTGAATTTTTGTTTTATTAAATTTTAATTTTTTTTTAATTTCTTTTAATTTTTCAATCTTTTAAGAGAAACGTTGCATTTATTTTTTGGGCGATAATTTTGGGCGTTTTACAAATATTTTGGGCACTTTGCGCGTAATTTTTGCCAAACGAGGGCGCTTTTTAACAACAGGCATCTGGTCACCCTGGCTGGACCTCTCTAATGTTAACGCCGAACGATATGTCCCAGGCCAGTCAGAACTTCCTCTATGGGCTTAACTACTTCTCGAAACTGGTTGTAAGGCGGTTTTCAAAACATTCCGATAAAGTGACGGAAACGTTCGTCCTCTCGATATCGTGTTGCAAGGCGGTGGGAAATTGTCCAGGAGGGAAACTGTCCTACTTTACAAAATCTTTTGCCTGACCGCGTTTCGATTTTACATCATCTTCGGAGGCAAACGATCTTAAAAAGTTTAACTGACAATCAAACAGTGAAGTGTACATTTGTTCAGGTGGGACGTAAGCAGTGCCTACACGATTCTCACCCTTCCGTAATAAATTCCGCATGAAATACACTGAAATACGCAAGAAGTCTGACTAACCCAAAGAGGTCTTCCATATTATGAAAAAAACTTGTGTCACGGGGCAGTCGACCGAAGTGATACTTCAAGTGCATGGTAATGGTCAGTGAAAACCATTGGATAATGTAATCAGTGAAGTGCAGGTGTATGGTGCACTGCAGGTCAGTCACAAGAGTGAAAGAATGGAACAAGCGATTCCGCGACGTACGACATGTTGGCAAAGTGGCTCATCAGGAACGACCGTCATTTGACAATCACGGACATTTGTGCATCAATCGGACTCAGCCACAATAAGGTTAATGCCATAATCAAGAAGACGCTGAAGTTCCGTAAAGTGTGCACGCAATGGGTCCCGCATCAGTTGACACCACAACAAGAGGCCTGTCGCATGAGCATATCTCTGGAGTCGCTGCAACAGGTCCCATTGCGCGCACACTTTACGGAACTGACTGGACGGCCACGATGCGCGCCTGTCATCCGTTTTTTATTTCTGTGCTCGACAGTGCTGCCAACAGCGGGGAACAGCGCCTGTTTCGTATTTGTCACGTTCGTATCTACATCTTAGACCAGTCTCCTGGTTCGTGCATACGTTACTTTTCCTACAATACAATCGAACAGATCTTCTAATTTTTTCCTGTTTTGTTTCTAACATCAGATCTGCAATTTTTTAATCATGAATATCAAAATCATAATGTGTCCTCCAGTAAGGGTCATAGACTTAAAACCCTTAATTATATGAATTTCAAAATCATACAATTACTAAGGTAATAAAATATTTCGTACATCATTACAATTAGGAACGAAACCAGCTATCTTATAAAAAAAAAACAACTCTTGACAGTCGTGTCATGTGCTAGTCATTGCGAATGACTTACCTAGTCACGTGCTGTGTTTAAAATAAAAATTATCGCCTATATTTACCACAGTATTAGGTCACTGAATCACTATTACCATATCTGAAAGAATTTAGATTTTGTACCAAGTTTTAAACCGAAAACCTTGACATTGAAGGTATAGAAATGATGTGATGGGCTGAACCATGACTAATGTCTAACAATTCTGCAATTTCGTCAATCGTTACTCGGCGATTTTCCAACACTAAGGCTTCATCTGTTGTGCCTTATTCTCTGGCGTCACAACTCGTTGTGCCCGACCCGGGCGAGGGGCGTCTGATACTGCTGTCACACCATTTGTGAACTTCATACTCCATTCATAAATTTGCCGCTATAACAAACACGCATCACCATTCATATACTTCTTTGGTGCATGTTTGAAGTGGGGCGGCCATCTTTAAACGTTGTTTGCTTGTCTCTACTTTCCTGCCACCTACCGGATATTTCTACAACTCATTTTTAACGGATCTGCAGAATTACAACACTGTGGGGCGAAATTTGGAATTTTAATTACTATTTTGCGGTTTTCATTTGACTCACCCTCGTAGTTACTACGAAATTAGGAAGGAAATGATTTGATCTGTCATTCACATGAGTTGTGTTTATAATAAAACTTCGACTACATTTTCCTCAATTTTACGTCACTGATTAAATGAAAGTTCAATTACAAAAATGAAATTGTAAATAAACTAATAAGCCTGTCTTTTTAAAGTAATTTTCTTTATATTTGTATTTTTATTTAATTGAAGTGATAATAAAAAAAAATTCAATTTTTCCTCAAAGTAAATACCTCAACGTATAGTTAATGACAA
Organism: Rhysida immarginata; assembly: GCA_023313115.1. Lineage (NCBI taxonomy): Eukaryota > Metazoa > Arthropoda > Chilopoda > Scolopendromorpha > Scolopendridae > Rhysida > Rhysida immarginata. Next base: position 60,119 of record JAHWFO010083049.1, on the reverse strand, counting down.
ATTCATAAGGTCACTGAATTGCTATAGCTAATTGAATTGTTGGGGGGGGGGGGAATTGTCCGGATACCATTTTTGTTACAACCTGTAGATAGTTCCTATTCATTGCCTTCAGTTGAATTTACATATCTATGTTTGTATCCAAGAAAGGAGGGAAGTAACAGACTTTTGACTAACGATGTATAATTAAATATAGACGATATTCTAAAACAGAAGCAGGACTAACTGCTAACGCGATGCACAGAAGCAGCATCTGCAAGAAACTTCCGTTTTCATCTGCACATTTCAAGGCACATCCCCTTGAAAACGAAAGTTTGCTGCAGGCGCTGTTTCTACGCACCGCGTTGGCAGCTATTCCAGTTACGGTTTCGGAAAAGGTCCCTGGTTCGAGCTCAAACCGTGAAATTTTACTTTAGTATTTTCTGCACATACACTGGGCAATTAATTAAAAACATTGGTTTAAAGCTTTATTGGGGCTTCTTTGGCCCGAATTAAAGCACGTAGGCGGGTTGAAGCACGTGTAACTCAATGGAAGACTAGGCGTTCGCTAAACTTTGTTAGTTCTCTTAGCAGATTGGAAGCGAATGTTGCATGTCATTTCAGCATGTTCGAAATATTCATATGAGGCTCTGTGGTGGCCAGAATAAGACATCGCTGAACCAATTGTGCGTAATGGACAGTAGCATTGTCGTCCATGAAGAAATCGTCACATGCAGGATAAAAACAGCAGCATTGCAGGATGGGCTTGATATGCAACAATGTTCAGGTGATTTCGTGGAACGCTTTCATCTTCAATGAATATAAAGGGACCAACAGAAGAAGCTCCATACACCATGGCACTATCACCAGAACCTTGATAAGGATACACTGCCAAACCCTCTGCCTACAGTACATTGACCTTTGTATGGTGCGTAGTGTGATGATAGCAATCGTTAGCTATCATTCGTAAACTTCCCTATAAAAAAATATTCTAATTATGAAAGCAAAGTTTAGAGTTTTCCAAATTTTAATTATAACTTTCAACCCTGCTAATTTAGTAATTTTGTTTGAATAAGGAATTTTAATTTAATTTCATACAAAATGAAGAAAATTAAATAAATGAACTTTCTCCCACTTTCCAAGCCAATAACATCCTGGCATAATGTTATTCAAACAGAGCTCATAAGCATCATTAATAGTTAATGTAACATACTGATATTAATGCAATGTTCGTAGAAAAGCAAGCAAAAGACAATATTGGCTTTAAATCTGATTTCCCAAGTCGATAAATAATTTAAATCTAATCATCTGCCTTCTACTGCGTCTCAGAACTCCTTTAAGGCTCCAGCGTAATTAAAAATTAAAATCAACAAAGTTTAATGAAATTAAAAAAAGAAGTTAATACACGCGATATTCAACATTTATTAATTGCGAAGCAGTTATGTGATTAAGCAACGACATTATTGATTAGTGCATAATTACGTTAAAGTCGACCACGTCTAACTTCATATGATTATTCCAAACTAAGGGGCTAATCAAACTTAGAAAGTTTGTGCTATTGTACATAATAGCAAGCAAACAGAACACCAAATGTCGTCAAAAGTTCCGAACACCTCTCCAAAAGAATGCTTATGTCATACTTTACAAGTCTATGACGTTCAAGGTTGACTGGACTCATTTCTGATTCAAATTGGTGCAGAATATATCACTCAATGTAGTACAGGTACCTATATTGCAACCTATCTGTATACTCTGTCAGTCTGCATATACCTCGTTCAAATCAAAATGATATCATTATCAAGTAGATATCTTAATGAGCAAAGTCAGTGAAACCACTAATTAGTAAACTAAGGAAAATGACAGACATACAGGATATCCTAAAAAAGGAGCGACGGTTTTTAAAACGGAATAGCAAACAAACGGCGATAGTTATTAAAGTTATTCTTGCAGGAGATTTTTACGAGATGTCAGGAATTTGTTTTGGTACGTTTTTGTGTAGATACCAAATTTCACCGAAAGGTGGTGCTTCGGTTTCTGATGCTATAATGATTGGAATACTTTTGGAAAACGCATCCCAACGTTCTCGAAATGCCCACCATCTGCTGCATTAACATGTATTAAGCAAAATACAAAATTAGTAGACACGTTCTGCAACGTCACTACTGGAATGGCCTCACATTCATGGCTAATGATTTGCTCCAGTTTTGCAGCGTGGTGGGATTCTGTCGTTACAGTGCATCCTTTAAGTTGCCTCAAAGGGGACAAAGAAACTTATCAAAACGAATTCCTAACCTCGCATATTAATCTCCTGCAAGAATAAATTTAATAACTGACACAGTTTACTTGCTATTCCGTCAGTCCTTTTTAGGACAGCCTGCATTCCTGAGAATCTTAGGTTTCCATGGCAGTAACGCTACTCATAAGCTCCACATCAGAAGAATCAATGCGAAGTGGCATATAAAATGGTGGAAATCTCACCGAAACTGAACCATGGAGCAATGAAAACGTGTTATGGAGCGACGATTCTTGGTACGCACTCAGGAAATCAGATGGTCGACTTTGGATAAGGCTCGAAAACGCTTCATGCCTGATTGCGTGGTGCCCAATGTGAAGTTCGGAGGAGGCCTTATCATGGTATGGGGCTAGTTATAATGATTTAGATTGGGCTAATTTATTTCGAGTAGCAGAACTATGATTTTGCAATTTATCTTGACGATTTGGACAATCATACACTGGCAATATTTTAGGAATGGAGAGATTCTCCCGAACCACGAACCTCCGCGGGCGATCCACCAATATGAGGAATAAGTTCGGCAAGTATGCTTAAAATTTGTCACTATTCTTTTATCAAATATTCAAACGGCGATATTCTTTTGTGTACACGCTGTATTTAACCCTTTTACTGCGAAAGCGGATATATCCACTGTCACGTGTAATTCTACCTGGGTATGGTAAATTTACAGAATAGCGCAGTGGAAAATAAAGAATTACGTGAAAGCGGGCGGATAAATGAAAAATACAATTTTTAATGAACAAAAGATAAAACTTAAGATATATGAAAGCAGATAATAAATTATTACATAATACACTGAGCTTAGCTAGTAACTAGTTTTCTTAAATTAAAAGCAAACCTCGTGGTAAACCTAACCACCTAATTACCATATGATAATTAGAATGCTAATCAAGAATAAATGATGTACACTTTTACAATCATCAAGTTTTTCTTTTTTTTTCCCAAGGACAAAAAAAAACTAATTCAAAGCAATTAAATCTTTCAACTCAAGCAAATGGTTAACTTATTACCGTAGTATAACATGACACACTTAAGACAAAAAAATCTAATAGAAAAATCTTAATGCCAACACATAACTAGGAATCATACTGGATAAATAGACATATTCATAATGGAAATTACGATAAAGCTCTCGAGGCGAAAAATCAGCAAATAACAATTCAAATGTTTATGCAGAGAGCATACTTAAATTGTAACTGGGTGGCATTTGGTTAAGCAACAAATTTATCCACAATGAGAAACACAACAATTTCTTACGAATACAAAACCACCTCACCACTTAAAGTTATTACTCCATAGTCATTTTTTTTTAAAATAAATTTGAGTCCAGTCCGGTTGCTTAACGTACGAAAAGTCACATGAAAAGGTATTTCAAAAAAAATGTAACAACTTCACAACTTTTTAATATGAATATAAATGTAAAGATTCGCTCACATTTCACCTTCCAAAATTTAGACTCACAGGTATTAATTTAATACGACACACTTGGAGCAAAACAAACGTCACAAAATGTAAAGAGCGGGAAAGCCTTACAATATGGTCGTAGTCAGAGTCTTATCAGTTACTGAATGTCAAAATTGAGGTGTCCAAACTAAGTACAAAACCGCTTTCCCCTTGCGCTCTTTCTGTAAGGAACAAACACTAATTAGTAAAAGCACTCACTCCCTTTTCCACATTTTTTTTTAATTAGAGACGTTCGTGACCAAGGAAGAATAGGCTCGCCTCTTCCTAACGATGAACGGCATTAAATTGCGACGTCACCCACGGGCTGCTAAATCTAGCTTGAGCCACAGAAAACGCATTCAAACGTGCGTAGCCAATAATTACTCCCGCACAAAGCTCTCTTCGAGCTAAGCTCTCGAACACGCTCCTGTAATGGTGAGCACTCCCGTTTAACGAAAATTCTGTACTCACAGGTGAAGAGAAGGTCGGAACTTCAGCTGGCACTGGTTCGTTCGGGAACACCGCTCTAACGTCGTACGCTCCAGGCTCCTGGCTACCGTCACTGCTTGTTGCAAGTAGAACGCCAGAATTCGCCCCCTTCGATGCTTTACAGCATGACTCGGCCGCCGTCGGGTTCTCCGCTGGCTCGTTCACTCGGGGTTCCGTACGACTCTTGCTTCGGAAGACCGTCGTCGTCGCCGACGAAATCAAGCATAGCTGGTGCCGCTGCTCAGTTCTGCTTTTTGCCATCCAACCTTCTTCGTCCGAAGCTGGCTCCTGTCTCTCCACTGTCGTCGTCGATCCTTTCAATTTTGGCTCTCGTTGCCACTCTCGTTTGTCATTGGAGCAGGCGTGATGATGCTGTTGACGCGTCGCCTGGAGCTCCGCCCGCCTCCCGGTGTTGTAGAAAACGCGGGTCGGAAATCCAGCACGAGCGACGTGGGAAATCGAGCTGGTGTTTGATTTCCGTGACATCCACACAAAATGTTATTACCTTTGCCTGCGGAAATCTGATTCATCCCGCAGGGTTTACAAAAATTTCTTGTTATGCTTCTAAAAGTGGATACTTTCATGTTCTCAGAAATGAAAATGAAATTTAATTACGCATTAAAAGGGCTAAGTTACATCTTGAGAAGCAGAGGAAGCGTGTTACTTTAGAAGAATCCAGCACCTGCAATTATAAATTAATTTGCATTCATCCTTGAGGGATACTTGAGCAATCTCTCCATTACGAATAAAGGTCGCAAAATAGGCATAGATGGCAGTTGAGCACTATGGTAATCATTTCATAAATTAACTGAACATTTTGCCAGACATTATTAATATCCAAAAATTTTAATGCTTGTTTCACAATTTCTTTTGAAAATAAAAGACAGAAGACGATAGATCCAGTTCTCAATTTCGTTTGCTTCCTTCATAAATTTTTCTATTCTGGACACAGATTTCGCAGTTAGCTCAATTATGGATTTGGAATGAAGAAACATGGATTCACAGATGAGACCTCTGCGAGAAAATTAATTTTGACCCTTCTATCGAACCGTCAGTTGATAAAAAAAATAATAAAATCTTGCAAACATTCCAAGAATGAGCTTAGTTGTGACATTGAAGTAATATTAAATCCACAAAGAGGTGTGTGTGTGTGGGGGGGGGGGGGGGGGAGTCAATTGTTAAGAATTTCTCTAACTTTAAGGTGTTATTTTTATTACATTTTAAGGTAAGAAGATAAGAAGTGTCCCTGCTCGAAATTATACTTATATGTATTTGTACAATGTTTCTAACCCTAAAAAAGAAATTTTTATACAGCTCAAATCCCCCTTTTCTATATAGCGGAAAACACATTTTTATTAATTTAATTATTTTGAACCGTCTATGCTTATAAATTCCTGGTTTATTAGGCCTACGTTATCGAAACGCATGAACATAACGCGGCTCGATAGCCATTTAAAAAATGATACAAACCTCCGTCTGTAAGAAGATGATACATGTATTAATGTTATATTCCTATTTTTTAAACAAGAATCTAAAAGTAAAAACGGGTTAGAAAAAAATGACTAAAATGCATTTTTGCTATACATGTATGAGAAAGCGGTGGAGATGGGAAGAGGACTGTGTGAAAAAAAAACTAACAGGACACTGTTCGGTAAAGGAACCACAGGATTTATTCAAATGAATACGACGTACGGGCACCATGTGCAGCGATTATATTAGCAGACCTTCTGGGTAAACTATCCACTATCGTAAGCAGGATATTTCGCAATTCCGCCTGGCCCCCATCTGTCATTCCAATTCGTCCCACAGGTTCTCTATGGGATTGATGTTCGGGTTTAGCGCAGACCAATACAGCCGGGAGACTTGATTTTTCTCATACAATTGAAGCGTAGCCCAGGAAAGTGACAGATGGCATTGTTATCAAGGAAACGACATTCATCGTTTCCATAGAACTGGCACAACTTAGGGAGCACTGCGTGTTCCAGAAAGTCATTGTATGCCTTGAAATTCATGTTTCTATGCATTACGATCAGCGGACCTTGTTGTTCAATTTTAGCGTATTAATGCAATATTTACATGCTGCTCATGTAAATAACAAGTCATGCAGGGGTCTACCAATATGGCGGATATGGCTTCAACTCAACAATGAGCCAGTGAATAGGAGGGCGCCTCCTTTGTAGTAATCCTCCTAGGCCGTAGCCGACGAAAAAATAGTCCCCGACACTGAAAAGTCACCTGTTCATCTTGGTCCAAGCAACAATGTAACCTTATTGTTTCCAACAAACGAAAAAATGCTGATTTCCAAAATACAAGATGGAAACAATGAAGGTTACATTTTTGCTTCGACTAATAAGATCACGTGGCTTTTCAATGCCAGGGCTACGATGCTTACCTTAATGATTCACGGGGATAGTTATATAAAGTGATAAATTAAATAAATAAATATACAGGCCCTGGATGGATGTATTGGATCCCAATTCGTAAAAATAAAAATAAATAAATAAATAAAAACTATTTTTTTTTATTAAAATCTTTGCGGAGATGTAAGAAATTATGCTAAAACAAATAAGAGAATGCAACTTCGTGAGCGTGCAGCTGCTCAAGCTTTTGCTGAAAAGGTAAAAGCACATGGGTACTTTCCCTAATGAGCTAATAACTGGAGAAAATTTATTTTTATTACGGTTTTTGTAATGTAATACTACCTTTAGAGAAGTTCTAGATATGTTTATCTAAACGTATCAGGAATTTATAAAGACCTCAACTGTTTGTGTGAGAGGGCAATCGTTGCTGCTAAAACTGATACCGTCCATATAAACAACCACGTTCAGGACATGATTCCACGATCTGTGACTGAATACAGCGCTATTGAAACGGTTACGTGTTGATGAGGCAGTAAACAGAGTTCCTCACATCTCTCAATCCATCTCTGAAGTATTTTGTAACAAAGACAGAACTAATTCAGTACTCATAGCCTTTCTTTGATATTCTAAAATGTTAAGGATGGAATATCGAATTTTCCTGGGCAAACCCAACTGGACACAAAATTCCAGTGCGAGAATTTTAAAGAATTCTTTTCGTTTTACCAAAGAGAATATATACTTTATTAAAGATTTTTCATGTATTCTTATTTATATTCAAATTTAGATATTGCAAAATTTTATCAAATAAACGGATCGAGCAACGCTGGGCATATCAGCTAGTTAATAATAAATAAACCATTAAGGAATGACATAACCAAGTACCGAAAGGTTAAACTAAACCATTCGCGGAACTATATTTTTAAACCACCCTATGTTAACATTGGAAGTTTCTAATGGACCATAATGATACCATTAACCCACTTACCTTTGAAATAATTTCAACTATCATTAATATTACGTTATATTCATTCATGACACATCATTCCAAGTTGTTTGATATATTACATGCCATATTTTAGCACTGAAAATTCCAATGAACCATAATGGTTACACTAAACCAGGTTCCTTGAAAAGAATTTGGACTATCATTAATTTTACTTTATATTCCTTCATGACACCTCGTTCCAAGTCGTTTGATATATTACATGCTATATTTTAGCATTGAAAGTTCCAATGAACCATAATGATTCCACTAAACCAGGTTCCTTGAAAAGAATTTGGACTATCATTAATTTTACTTTATATTCATTCATGACACCTCATTCCAAGTCGTTTGATATATTACATGACATATTTTAGCACTGAAAATTTTTGAGGGTGTCATAAGGGTACTATTAGAGCACGTGTCATTGTCTCGATTTCAACCATTTTCAAAATGGGTTCATTCCCGAAACCTTATTTATTAATTGGCGAAAATAGTAATTTATATTCGCTTCTATCTCGTCATTACGATTTGTTTGATATATTACTCAATATATCTTCCCATTGAAAATTGCTAGGCGGGAAAATAGAGGTACCATTTGTGCACGTGCCAATGAACTAATTTAGATAATATTTGTAACTGGTTCGTGCCATGAACCATATTCATCGACTGACGAAAACAGATTTTGAAGATCTTTCATAGCCTCGGAGGAGTTTGAGTTACAGACAGACGGACAGACAGACACGTTTCCCCACACTGATAGCATAAAACACCTTTCGGTACTTAATAATAATAAATGCCATCAAACAATGCTGATACAAACAATGTATACGTAATCTTGGCAACATAGTGATGACACTTAGCCGATTATAATGTAGATTTATGTTTGGAAAAAAGTTATTTTTCATCATTTTGACAGTTTATAGTTTGCAGTGTAAGATTCTTTAACAATGGATCAGTTACTGAAGAAAAACAAAGAGAGAAAAAAAAATGGCATGGGAAAAAATCCTCCTAAGACCATTTTCCAATTATTATTATTATAATATTCGCCATTTATACTAAAGATAGTCTTGGCTTGCGAACAAGGAGCCGCGCTTTAACCTATGCTCAGAGGACGTATTTGATAATGACAGCTGCTTGACCACTGTGGCTTAGTGTTTAGAGCATTGGGACGGTAAACCGAAGGTTCCTATAAAAGAAAACCTATAGTTCAAGTCCAGGCCGTGGAATTTTCTTTACTATTTTTCCCTCTTTATTTATCAATATTGGAGGTAATGGCGTGAAAAAAAATCCTCCTAAGACCATTTTCCAATTATTACTGAAGAAAAACCTTTGTTAAACCTTTGGTTGCCGGGTGACAGAAGAAATAAAAAAAAAAAATTTTTGGAAGGGAATAGGGAAATGAGGAAAGTTTTGAAGAAAGGTTGACTACAGTGTTTCTGGCCCAGTAAGAACAATGAGGGCGGACAATGAAGAAGAGTCAACTCTGTTTTCCTTTTGTTTGTAGCTTTACCCATAAGAGATAAAGCAAAGGAGAGAAAAATTAGCAGAGCTATGAGAAATAAAGTTCAGTTCCTAATAGAGCCAATGCTCCAAACTCAGCAAAACAAAAGAAAAAAAAACGATTAACGAAGAAGTATTGTTTGCTTAACTTCAGCGAGACAATGATAACACAGAGGCTTTGCAGAGAAAACAATCTCACCGGATATCTCATTCTTTAACAGAGAAATTGCTCCTATTGAATGTTTTTCTGCAAAATTATCCGTTAAAAGCGCATGATTTTGGGCCAATGCGACGCATTTGGTTGTTCGTTTCAAGTTTTGGTTTATTTCATACAGATTCCCAAGATGTGAAATCTAGATACCGCTTTCCTAGCGTTCTCGGCGTCCAGAGCATGACCAGAGAAAAAAATAGTCCAGATGCGAGGCAGTGCGACTGATTAAAGTCATACGGTATCCCTTAAGAAGTCTTAAATCAGATAAAAGGTTATTTATTATCCTTGACCGGATGTATACATTCAAGGATGTATCCAGTTATCTATGATGACCCAGGAGAAATGGATGATCGAGGAACCACCTGAGTGTTTAACAAGAAATAAAGTCAGTAAATAGTTTGTAGAAGAACGGGCTCTTCCCTACTAACCAATTAACTTTCCCTTAGGTTCTCTCTTGCCCCTCCGTCTCCCTGCCATAATTGAATGTTAGCTGCTTACATTCTAATTTTCGTCAATAGTTGCTTTAAGAAGAAACTTTCTTATGAGAGTCTAACTTAATGAAAGAAACCGTTACGAGCCTTGAACATGGATCTGGCTGATATTTTTAAGAGAATTTGATAATCAAAAATTGAACAAAATTTTGAATGCAGAATGAGTACAATAATAATTAAAATAACTTAACTTTTGAGTAGTTTAGAGATTGATTTGACTCTTCTAAGTATGAGCTGAGGCTCTACGTAATTTGAGCAAAAGTAAGAAAGCAACGCGAATCAAATGCAATTATAAACTAAAAATAAATAGTTTGCTAGGATCTGAGGCGACAAAAGTAAAGAGAGGAATACAGGAAGCCATTCACAGGTGATGAGGTCGCTAACTCTCCCAATGTTGTCAGCTTAATATGAATCTGACTTTAGCTCACTCTGCAGCATTCTTCTATCCCTATCTTACAGTTTCTCGTGCCTTCCGGGGCGATATTCATTCCTGCAGCGTCCTTTCTTCTACCAGTGTTAATAACAAAGGCTACAGTTGATTTTGGGATGTCGGATCTCAGCAAGGCATCCTTTTACGTATTATGTTCTTTTCGAAATCGGAAAGCTATCTCCTGCTAGTCAATTTTACCTGAAAATTAGTTAAGTAAACTCCCGTTTCAATTTTTAAATCTCACAGACCCCATGACGGTCGTGTGTAAGCTCAAATTCTCATGAACGCGAGAGTCCAATCACTTCCTTCCACATGGTGAAAAACCGCACCAAAAATTCCATCTCAAAAAACAGTAAAATCTTGCATGAAATCAAACTACGAGAAAACTACCTTCTATAAAACTTATTTTCAAAAGAAGCTCGCACTTTTGTAAAGCTTATTTATCTTCCATTTCGAAGTAATCTAAGGAAGGACCAAACAAAATGACAGTTTCGAATCTGCAATCCAAATCTTTGAATCTGATAAAGTTTTTAGAAGCAACAAACAAACAAATATTTTATACAGTAATAAACCCTTTATTTATTTATCAATGGACGAGTTACAGAATCATGTATATCGGTAATACTGAATAAGGGCTTATAAAAACTGAAGTATAAAATATAAGTGCAGGTAAAGAAGTAAACACAGCTTATATGCTTAAGGTCCGTCTCTTTACTCATAATCGAATGTGGGGCCACAAACATGGCACGTGCAAGATTTTCGCAGTATCTAAAATCATATAACGACTGTAGTTTGTATGATACACAATTATAATTATTGCATCACCCGTCAGACCTTTTTTGGGTGGGAATATTATTGATAAGCATAGAGAGAAAGGGAGGAATCTGTAGAAATAAATTAAGCGCTTCAAAGCACATAGAAATTCAACAAGCACATAAATTAGAAATAAAATGAAGACTTCAAAATCATCAAAAGATCTAAATGTTTCAAAATAATAAATTATGAATTAAATTGTGAATAATAAAATATATTTATTGTAATGGAAAAAAAAGTTTATTCCAATACACTAGGATTCATTATTAGGACCGATAGGTACTTATGTTTTCACAATGTGCGTCCGTCCGTCCGTCTGTCTGCCTGTTGGTGCTCTAGCGTTTGAACGCTTCCGAATTTTCGACTTCCGTTTTCGCCATTCGACAACTTAGGGAAAACGAAAGACTGAGTTCGTTGGTGGAAAAAATCGGTGAATTACTTCCCGTTCAAAAGGTCGCAAATAGTATAGGGGACCAAGATTTTCACTATACAATTCCATGTGTAAATGGCCTGTGCACTGCCAAACGCTGTTCTCTTTGGCATTCCATACCTAAAGCAGAGAAGAGGCTTGTGAATTAAGTGAAGACACGTGATGGTCTTCCTTGATGGTCAATATCAGTCAGAACTGGTTCAAGGGTATATGGTTGATGGGATCATTATGGTCCACTGGAAACTTTCAATGCTAAGATATGGCATGTATTATGTCAGACAGCTTGGAATAACATGTCATGTTTGAATGTTAACGTAAAATTGATGATAGTCGAAATAGGTTCAATGGTATGTGGTTTCATGGAACCATTATGGTTCAGTGAAAACTTTCAAAGCTCAGATTTGGCATGTAATATATCAAACAACTTGGAATGAGGTGTCATGAATGAATGTAACATAAAATTAATTATATTGGAAATTGCCTCAAACGCACATGGTTTAGTGGAACCATTATATATCAAACGACTTGGAATGAAGTATCATGAATTAATATAACGTAAAATTAATGATAATAGATATTGGTTCCAAGGTAGCTGGTTTAGTGGACCAATTATGGTTCATTAGAACTTTCAATGCTAAAATATGGCATGTAATATATCAAACGACTTGGAATGATGTGCAATAAATTAATATAACGTAAAATTAATGATAATCGAAATTGGTTCCATGATTCGT